>CM069152.1:37988769-38383769 GCA_035221665.1 Okamejei kenojei | reverse complement strand
TCTTTCCCACGGCAGGAATCTCTTTCATGTGAGCTGGGCATTAATCTTCTGGGTGAAGCTGGAGTGATAAACATCGATGGAGTAGACATTCATGAATATTAATCATGCACTCACACCTGCAGAACCATTTGGAAAACTGAACTATTCAATCAATGGAAGGAATTAAAAAAGTTTTGACTGTTGGCGGAGTTAAGGTTCCTAAAGGGTTAAATATCTCTGTGAATCTAATGACTTAATACAATACAGAAGGTGGAGCAAACACTGGCATGGCTGGCTAGGAATGAATAGCTTGTTCCTGTGCCATACGATACATTTTATAACAAATAATAAATGCCATACAGAATGCAAACTAAGTGGCTTTTTCCATTGGAAAGACATAAAAGGCTGCAATAACAGCAGGTCAATGTGTAGGAAGGAACTGCAGATGCTGATTTAAACCAAAGGTAGACTCAAAAAGCTGGAGTAACTCAGTGGGACAGGCAGCGTCTCTGGAGAGAAGGAATGGGTGATGTTTCAGAGTCGAGACTCTTCCAGCAGGTCAGGCAGCATCCCTTTAGAACATGAATAGATGACGTTTCAGGTCAGGACTCTTCTTCAGAAATGTTTCCAGGGCTCAGCGACCAGCTAAACAGGATGAGCAAAGGTTAACTTTTCAGTTGCACGAGGTTAAGGTATCTCAACTGGGCTAGAAGCAATATCAATGAGATAGTGAGCTTCCACACTTTCTCTGTAGATTGCTATCCAAAAAGTCCCAATGGAAATGATTTGGTCTGGACATGAAATGTGTTGTGTCTGTTCTAATAGTTCTTGTCCAATCTCTCACACATAGAAGTCTATTTATGCAGCTAAACTCAATGGAGGAAGCCCGTGTCCTGAAATGTTTCCCGGTAATTAATGTTTCAGATAGCAAGGCAAGAACGTTGAAATTACATTGGTAGAAATTAAAAGCTTTGGAATTCGGAAGGGGACAGAGGTAGATACAGGAGGGAGGTAGGCAGGTTCTGAAAGGCATCTTAGAGTAGGAAAGGAATGAAGGAGGACCGAGGTTTAGGGAAAGTGTTCTAGAGTGTAAGACCTGGGCAGATGAAGGAAAGGTGGAGTGGTGGAAATTGGGACAATCACAAGGCCATAATCCGGGGTCCAATCTCAATCAGAAGGGGACTAAAATATTGAAGAATCTGTTGAAAGCCAGCATTAAATCATTAAAAAATGCTCCATTGTGAGGCAACACTTGTGTAATGAAAATGCTGGCAGTTATTGAAGCAGATAAAGCAACACAACATTTGTAGAGAAGCTACCTCAGCCTCTGCTGAGTTCCACATCAGTTCATTCAGGTAGGGAATTATTTAAGATATGTCAGTCCGATACTCCGACTCCTGCTTCTGCTGCCAACTGTATGAGTATATAATTTCAGATAAGTATTGAGGTAATGAAGGAGTTGCAGAGGTACCTGTATATCCAAAGCAAAATATGCAGATGCTGCAGGTCACAAAATAACAACCAAAGTTGCAAAAAAATAGTCAGTGGGTCGGGCAGCATTGCTGGAGAAAATGGATAGATGATGTTTTGGGTACCAAAGATAGACACACAACGCTGGAATACTAAAGATACGATCACTGATTGATCAACGATCAGCAGATATGATGGCTGATTGAATAATTGGGCTAAAATAAACTGTTGAATTGCAATTCAGTGTTCAAGATAAGATAAGATTGAGCCAGATAAGATTCTGTCAGGTAAGATTGTGTAAGGACTGGCTGATAAGCACATATATTTAAGTTATTTGGAATTCTCTGCCTCAGAGGGCGGTGGGGGCCGGTTCTCTGGATATTTTCAAGAGAGTGCTAGATAGGGCTCTTAAAGATAGCGGAGTCAGGGGATATGGGGAGAAGGCAGGAACGGGGTACTGATTGGGGATGATCAGCCATGATCACATTGAATGGCGGTGCTGGCTCGGAGGGCCGAATGGCCTACCCCTGCACCTATTGTCTATTGTCTATTATTTGATAAACTAAAAATAATTTCTGAAAGGGCATGTATTATAGTTATGTCGATGTAGATGCTGTAATATCTAAAAATGGGAGCGAATTGCAGGCCACGTGAGATGTTAGAATAAATCATATAAACGTATGGCTAAATGGCTGGAGCATTTGCAGGGACTTAAACACTGAATCCAGATCATGAGAGAATGAATTAAACAAAGAGTAGTTCTGAAATGCAGTCACTGCAATGGGAATTATTTTTGTACCAAAGTACCAAACTCCCTTCATTTGGCTCCATCTACACTTCACGCTGCCTCGGCAAGGCCACCAGCAAAATCAAGGCTGAGTCTCACTCTCTCGTCTCCCCTCTCCCATCAGGCAACAGGTATAGAAGTGTGAAAACGCACCCCTCCAAATTCAGGGACAGTTTCTTCTCAGCTGTTATCAGGCAACTGAACCATCCTATCACCAACTAGAGAGCAGTCCTGAGCTATCATCTATCATGTTGGAGACCTTCAGACTATCTTTAATCTGACTTTGTGTGCAGGAAGGAACGGCAGATGCTGGTTTAAACTGAAGATAGACCCAAAAAAGCGGGAGTAACTCAGCAGGTCAGACAGCATTTCTGCAGAAAATGAATACGTTTCATTGAGGGCGCACTGAGGGCGACACGATTGTAAACGTGGATAGTTTTTCCGCTGACTGGATAGCACGCAACAAAAAGCATTTCAATGTAACTCGGTGCATGTGACAATAAACTAAAGTAACCAGTTCAGAATGGTGAGATGTTATAATTGTTGGAAGCTAGGACACATCGCCGCTAAACACAGTGTTAAACAAAAAGCAATGTGTAGCGTGACACCTGTAGATAGCAGGATTCTTCTGTAAACTTAATCTGTATTTTTCGCAGCATTAATGTTGAGTTTTTGTGAAACGCTTGAACTCACTGACGCGTGAGATCACTTCAACAATCTTACTCAATTGAATGCCCTCTCGCAGAAACAGATAAAAAACCAGTTTAATTTTCTTTGCTTCTTGCCAACCCACATAATTGAACGCTCAATTCCAATTCACTGGTGTTGAGAGGAAAGCGATGTTCAAGTTATTTTCTGTCTTTGTAAACGTGTAAAGGACTCCAGTCTCTTGGCTGTACCTTCAGCCAACATACAACTGGCACTTGATGCCTTTTAGCGTTCCAGTGGTGGTAAACTGATCTGTAAATCTGGTACGGTCGCCCATGGATCCGGTCACTGCAGATGCGATCTCTATCATGTGGAAAGCTGTTCCTCAGAGGAATAGCACAGCTACAGAGATTCCATAATACATCATGGTAGCACACATAATGTGCTGGAAAGAACCGCAGATGCTGGTTTAAATCGAAGGTAGACACAAAATGCTCGAGTAACACAGCAGCATCTCTGGAGAGAAGCTCCAGGCACTTCGGGTCGAGACTCTTCTTCAGACGGATGTCAGGGGAGGGGGCAGGACAGAGATAGAATGTAGTTGGAGACAGTAAGACTGGTGGGAGAACTGGGAAGGGGGAGGGGATGGAGAGAGAGGGAAAGCAAGGGCTATTTGAAGTTAGAGAAGTCAATCTTCATACCTCTGGGGTGTAAGTTGCCCAAGCGAAATATGAGGTGCTGTTCCTCCAATTTGTGCTGGGCCTCACTCTGACAATGGAGGAGGCCCAGGACAGAAAGGTTAGATTGGGAATGGGAGGGGGAGTTGAAGTGCTGAGCCACCGGGAGATCAGATTACGCGGGCTGAGCGGAGGAGTTCAGGGAAACCTTCGCAGAGCCTGCGCTTGGTCTCGTCGATGTACAGGAGTTGACACCTGGAACAGTGGATACAGCAGATGAGGTTGGAGGAGGTGCAATTGAACCTCTGCCTCACCTGGAAAGACTGTTTGGGTCCTTGGATGGAGTCGAGGAGGGAGGTAAAGGGACAGGTGTTGCATCTCCTCCGGTTGTAGGGGAAAGTACCTGGGGAGGGGGGTGGTTTGGGTGGGAAGGGACGAGTTGACCAGGGAGTTTCGGAGGGAACGGTTTCTGCGGAAAGCAGAAAGGGGTGGAGATGGGAAGATGCGGCCAGTAGTGGGATCCTGTTGGAGGTGGCGAAAGTGTTGGAGGATTATATGCTGTGTGCGACAGATGATGGGGTGGAAGGTGAGGGCAGGGGGGACTCTGTCCTTGTTACGAATGGGGGGAGGGGGAGCAAGAGCGGAGCTGCGGGATATTGAGGCAAGCCTAGTGAGAGCCTCATCTATAATGGAAGGGGGGACCCCTGTTCCCCAAAGAATGAGGACGTCTCTGATGACCTGGTGTGGAACACCTCATCCTGGGCGCAGACGGAGGAATTGGGAGTAGGGGATAGAGTCTTTGCAGGAAGCAGGGTGGGAAGAAGTGTAGTCTAGATAGTTGTGGGAGTCAGTGGGTTTGTGGTAGTTGTCAGTCAGTAGTCTGTCTCCTGCGATGGAGACGGTGAGTGTATATCTACCTTGACAAAAACGGTATGGAACTATCAAAGAGCAGCGTAGTGGTGCAACAGCAGAGTTGCTGCCTTACAGGGCTAGAGATCCACGTTTGCTCTTGTCGATTGGTGCTGTCTGCACGGAGTTTGTACGTTCTCCCTGTGACTGCGTGGGTTTTCTCCGGGTGCTCTGGTCTCCTCCCACCCTCCAAGGACATACAGGTTTGTGTGTTAATTGGCTTCCCTAAAAAAAAAATTGTCCCTAGTGTGTGTAGGATAATGTTAGTGTATAGGAGTCACTGGTAGGTGCAGACTCAAAGGGCCGAAGGGCCTGTTTCCTCGATGTATCTGTAAACTAAACTAAACTAAACTAAAGGTGGCACAATTGAAAGAACATATCCTAGAATTAGCTTGATGAGTTGGAGCAGTGAAAATAATTGAAGGTTTATTGACTCATTACATGAACAAATGCAGCTGCATCAACCACGACAGTATATTGATTCACCAATTACAAATGTTCACTTCTGCCCGAGGCTGGCAGTGTTGATGAGTGTGTGAAAACCATTCAGGATCAATAAAGTTATCATCCTTTTCCTCAGTGGCTGCAGTGTCGACCACCTACATAATACACCCGAGTTGCTCACCCAGGCTACTCCGACAGCACCTCCCAAACCCATCACCTCTACCACCAAGAAGGACAAGTTAGCAGCCGCATGGGTACACTGCCTCCCGTGTGCTCCCCACCATGTTACCACCATCCTGACTTGGACATAGGCTGCTGCTCCTTTATCATCAATGCATTTAAATCCAGGAACTCCCTCCACAGCAGCTCAGTGGCAGTGCTTTCACAGGTAGGATTCAAGAAGGGGACTCATCACTGCCCGCCTGGATGTATCGGAAGGAACTGCAGATGCTGGTTTAAACAGAAGATACACACCAAATGCTGGAGTGACTCAGCGGGACAGGCCGCATCTCTGGATAGAAGGAATGGGTGACGTTTCTGAAGATGGGTCTCGACCCGAAACGTCGCTCATTCCTTCTCTCCAGAGATGCTGCCTGTCCCACTGAGTTACTCCAGCTTTTTTATGTTTATCTTCGGTTTAAACCAACATCTGCAGTTCCTTCCAACACTTTAAGATTGGACTGCCGGGAAAAGGGGCAATGCTGGGCCTAATCTCTGGGAATAAAGCTGGGCAAGTGGTGGGAGGGTTGATGGGAGAATGTTTCTGACACAGTGACCCGAACTAAGTAAGTTTAAAGGTTGCAATGGAGGGCTGGACAGATTGGAAATTATGCTCCAGAATTGGGGAGCAACTCATTTCAATAAAGTACAGTCCTGGCAAAAGTGGATTTGGATCATCTACTTGTGGTTAAATCTACATGCCTGTCTAAAGTGAAATAGTGAGAGTTCAGGGCCAACGTATTCCTGTAAGGGGTGAAAGGTAAAAACAACGATATGAGAATAGACAATAGACAATAGACAATAGGTGCAGGAGTAGGCCATTCGGCCCTTCGAGCCAGCACCACCATTCACTGTAATCATGGCTGATCAGTACCCCGTTCTTGCCTTCTCCCCATATCCCTTGACTGTGAATACATGTTAATGAAGGAAATGATTCGGAAACAGGTCCGAAATGAAGACATTAAGCTATTTCATTGAAAACAGTGTGCATTACCGATGAAATCATAAAACACATAATTAAGAAAGAATTCTATTCAGAAAGCTTGGCTATAAAGGTAAATGGATTTGTACATTAGCCTGGCATGTAGAGATATAGCTTTAGAATGGAGATGACAATAGACATGGTGCGGGAGTAGGCCATTTGGCCCTTCGAGCCAGCACAGCCATTCAATGTGATCATGGCTGATCATCCACAATCAGTACCCCGTTCCTGCCTTCTCGCCATATCCCCTGACTCCGCTATCTTTAAGAGCTCTATCTAACTTTCTCTTGAAAGCATCCAGAGAATGCCACAGATTCACAACCCTCTGAGTGAAAACGTTTTCCCTCATCTCTGTTCTAAATGGCTTACCCCTTATTCTTAAACTGTTGTTTAAACTCCTGGTTCTGGACTCCCCCAACATCGGGAACATGTTTCCAGCCTCTAGTGTGTCCAGTCCCTTAACAATCTTATATGTTTCAATATCCCCTCTCATCCTTCTAAATTCCAGAGTATACAAGGCCAGCCACTCCATTTTATCAACATATGACAGTCCTGTCATCCCAGGAATTAACCTCGTGAACCTACGTTGCACTCCCTCAATAGCAAGAATGTCCTTCCTCAAATTTGGAGACCAAAACTGCACACAATACTCCCGGTGTGGTCTCACTAGGGCCCTGTACATCTGCAGAAGGACCTCTTTGCTCCTATACTAAACACCTCTTGTTATGAAGGCCAACATGCCATTGGCTTTCATCACTGCCTGCTGTACCTGCATGCCTACTTTCAGTGACTGATGAACAAGGACCCCAGATCTTGTTGTATTCCCCCTTTTCCCAACATGACACCATTTAGATAGTAATCCGCCTTCCTGGTTTTGCCACGAAAGTGGATAACCTCACATTTCTCCACATTAAACTGCATCTGCCCACTCGCTCAACCTGTCCAAGTCACCCTGTATCCTCATAGCATCCTCCTCACAGTTCACACTGCCTTCCAGCTTTGTGTCAGGAGGAGGAGGATGAGGAGGAATGAGGAGGAATTTCTTTAGTCAGAGTATGGCCAATCTGTGGAATTCATTGCTATACACCACTCTGGAGGACAGGTCATTGGGTATTTTGAAACAAATGTGCCATTTGTCAGGACGGCAAAACATAATGTCAAGCCAAACCATTCCAAGAACAAGCTGACATAATTTACAGATGAAGTGTGGACACATTTTATGCAGTGTACGAGCATGTGAGGTCTTACCTCCTGTAGGATGCGCATTGGAGAACAGCGGGGCAGGCAGCATCCCTGGAGAAAAGGAATAAGTGACGTTTCGGTTTGAGACCCTCGTTCAGACTGAGAGTCAGGGGAGAGGGAAACAAGAGATATTAGACGGTGATGTAGAGAGATGTAGAACCATGAATGAAAGATGTGTAAAAAAGTAACGGTGATAAAGGAAGCAGGCCATCGTTAGCCATGTCATGGGGACAAGTACATGAGACAATGAGACGCCACAAAACGACTTTGAAGCTGGAGAGAGAGGGGATGCAAGGATTACTTGGTTAGAGAAATCAATATTCATACCGCTGGGTTGTAAGCTGCCCAAGCGAAATATGAGATGTTCCAGCTATCCTGACATTTAATAATCTCTGTCAACATCACAAAGGTCAGATGATATGGTCTTTATCACATGCCCTTATGTGTAAGCTTGCTGTGGCCAACATGGCTGCCAGATTTCTTACATCACAGTATTAAACACATTTCAAAAGTGTTTTGTTGAATAGAAAATGGACGGGGATGCCCCAGAAGGAATGGGAAAAGTGGATTAGAATCCAGCACAATGCCGACTTAAAAAACCCAACCCCGCGAAGACAGTTGGATTTAGCATTTTGCCTCTGCACAAAGTTGCATGGAGTGTTGACTTTTGGTGCAAGCAGGCCTTTGGCACATCCACCTTCTCCCATCGCACTCCCTACCAGAAACTTCAAAGAGGGTCGCACTCGCCACAAGAAGTCCCACTTTGGAAATTTTAACCTTGAGGCATGAAAATATTGTGGACAAAACACTTAGTGCTGCACCCTCTGCACAAATCCCACCACCCCTAACCCAATCATGATACAGCCAACTGCCACTAACCAAGGCCAGTGCAACATAGAGTTATAGTGGTGTACAGCACAGAAACAGGCCCTGCAGCACAACTCAACCATGCCAACAAAATTGCCTATCTGAGCTAGTTTGAAGAAGTGACCCGAAACGTCACCTCTCCATTTTCACCAGTGCTGCCGACAGATCCGTTGAGTTACGCCAGCATCTTGTGTCAATGTGAGTTAGTCTCACTTGCTTGGGCCTGGCCCAAATCTCTCCAAACCTTTCCTATCCATGTACCTGTCTAAGTGTCTTTTAAATGTCATAATGGTACTTCTCCCCCCTCCCCCCCCCCCCCCCCCCTCCACATATCCACCATCCTCTTGTTTCTCAGTTGCTCCTTTCAATTCTTTCCCCTCTCACCTTAAACCTATGCACTCTAACGATAGACTCCCTTTCCCTAGGGAAAAGACTGTGGCTATTCATTTTATTGATGCCCTTCAGGATTTTATAAGCCTCTGTAAGATCACTTCTCTGTGAGCAAAGATCCAGTCTCTCCTAACAACTACAACTCTCCAAACCTGGCAACATCCTCATAAATCATTTTTGGAACCCTTTCCAGGTTAATGTCATTCTTTCAATAGTGGGGAGACCATAACTTAACACAGTGCTTCCAATGTGGCATTATCTGCATCTTGTACAGCAGTAATGTGCTGTCCCGTTTCCTGTACTCAGTAACATAACCGATGAAGGCAAGCAAGATGACAAGTTCACAAGTTATAGGAGTAGAAGTAGGCATTTTGGCCCATTGAGTCTACCCTGCCATTCAATCATGGCTGATCTCTGCCCCCTAATCCCATTCTCTGCCTTCTCCCCATAACCCCCGACACCCAATCTAATCAAGAATTTGTCTATCTCTGCCTTAAAAATATCCACTGTGGCAATGAGTTCCATGGATTAACTGTCCTCTGACTAAAGAAGTTCCTCCTCACCTCCTTTCTAAAAGAGCACCCTATAATTCTGAGGCTATGACCTCTGATCCTAGACCCTCCCACCGGTGAAAACATCCTTTCCACGTCCACGCTATCTATGCCTTTCATTATTCTGTAAGTTTCAATGAGCTCCCCCCTCAACCTTCTAAACTCCAGCGAGTAGAGGCCCAGTGCTGTCAAACGCTCATCATATGCTAACCCACTCACCCCTGGGATCATTCTTGTAAACCTCCAGAGCCAGCGCATCCTTCGTCAGATATGGGCCCAAATTTGAGTCAAAGTCAAACACCTTCTTCACCGCCATGTCGACCTGTATCATCACTTCCATCAAACTTCGCACCTGCAGCCATAGGTCCCTGTGCTATAACACTCCCCAGTGCCCTACCATTCAGCCTGTAAGTCCTGCCCTGGTTTGTTCCACCAAAATACAACAACTCGCATTTATCTGAATTAAACTTCAACCACCACTAATGAAATTGTCAATAGCGGATCTGATGCAAATCCAACCCTAATCAATCTAACCATTTCCAACCCAATCATTACTAGTCATAACTTCACAAATGCTGAGAGAATGCTGAGAGCAGCTGGGCTTGTACATTCTGGAGTTTAGAAGGATGAGAGGGGATCTCATTGAAACATATAAGATTGTTCAGGGTTTGGACACGCTAGAGGCAGGAAACATGTTCCCAATGTTGGGAGAGTCCAGAACCAGGGGCCACAGTTTAAGAATAAGGAGTAAGCCTTTTAGAACGGACGTGAGGAAACACTTTTTCTCGCAGAGAGTTGTGAGTCTGTGGAATTCTCTGCCTCAGAGGGCGGTGTAAGCAGGTTCTCTGGATGCTATCAAGAGAGAGCTAGATAGGGCTCTTAAAAATAGTGGAGTCAGGGGATATGGGGAGAAGGCAGGAACGGGGTACTGATTGGGGATGATCAGCCATGATCACGTTGAATGGCGGTGCTGGCTCGAAGGGCCGAATGGCCTACTCCTGCACCTATTGTCTATTGTCTATTGTCTAAGTCCAATTATTAATCCAGTCGTGGCTTGCTTAGTGTATTTGCAGTGTTACAAATAATGTTCTGATGTGAGGGATATGATATGAAAATAAAGGGAGCACGGTGGTGCAGCGGTAGAGTTGCTGCTCTACAGCGTCAGACACCCGGGTTCCATCCTGACTACGGGTGCTGCCTGTACGGAGTTTGTACGTTCTCCCCGTGACCTGCGTGGGTTTTCTCCGGGTGCTCCGGTTTCCCCCCACATTCCAAGGACGTACAGGTTTGTAGGTTAATTGGCTTGGTAAATGTAAATTGTCCCTGGTGTATAGGATAGTGCTAATGTACAGGGATCGCTGGTCGGCACAGACTTGGTGGGATGAAGGGCCTGTCCCCGCACTGTATCTCTAAACTACACTAAACAATCTAACCAAGTATGGAGGATCATGTGTTGTATGCGACGGCTGATGGGGTGGAAGGTGAGGACTAGGGGGACTCCATCTCTGTTACGACTAGGGGGAGGGGGAGCAAGGGTGGAGCTGCTGGGTATCGAGGAGACATGAGTGAGGGCCTCGTCTATGATGGGAGACCCTTATCACAATGTGGACTCTTATACATCAACATCTATATCTCTTCTTTCCCTAATCCCTAACCAGTCTGAAGAAGGGTCTGGACCCGAAATGTCACCCATTCCATCTCTCCAGAGATGCTGCCTGTCCCGCTGAGTTACTCCAGCTTTTTGTGTCTATCTTTGGTTTGAACCAGCATCTGCAGTTCCTTCCTACACAAAACCATCTCCAATCCGATCATTAGTAATTATAACTACGCCAAATCCACTTATAAATTGAGTGCTGGCTTGCTTAGTAATTTAAGCATTGCAATTAATGTTTTTTGGGGGGGGGGGATATGATATGAAAATACCACCTCAAATACATGTCAACAGTCTGGACATCTACACCTGTCTGTAGAGAGCATGAGATGACACATCGTGGCCTCTAAAGCTCATGACTGTAATGGAGCTAAATACTGGGTCTGTCTGTGTTAAGTTATATAGAGTTTATGTGCTCTCAAAGTCCCATGTGCATATGGAATTGAATTGTGGATCACAGAAAATTTCAAAGCATCCATTCCTGGTGTTCAACGGTGGACAAGTGGATTAAAACCAGTACAAAGCACATGGCTGTTATCTCATTGTCCTATATGTCAGCACCATCCCGTTAATCACACAGAGTTGACAAATATACCTCTTTGTTACGTCTTGTGATAAAGCTGGCTTGACCTTTTCTCTGAGTGTGTGGAGGTCATCTTTTTTTCTGGCAGACTGAAAAAAGGTCTAGTGAATTAGTTTGGCGTGTAAGTAAGATATCAGCGGAATTGTTTCGTTATACATAACTGAATAAAATTCATTTTAGATATACCTGTCACATAATTAATACAATTACATTCCCTGGAGAAATGGGAAGATTAGTTGAGATTTTCTGCCCATACTAATTACAGCAAAATGGATAGAGGTCCCATCAGAATAGAAGCACATGCTTAGAATAATGTGACTGTTCTACATTTAAGCTGTCATTACATTGAGGACGTTTGTAATCAGAAAATATAGGGAATAAAATGAGAACATCCTTGGAATAGAAATAGCTCGATGTAATCAACTCATTAGTGGAATTGTAAAGCACCTGGCAAATAAACTTAAATGGGCCAAACTTGGGATGCACAACAGCACAGGCAATAACTCTCTCATTTACCTCTCGGTTTCCTGTGAAATTATTGAGTAGTTTAAAACGTGTGGTTATAAATCTGCAGGAACAATTACGATTAAACTGAATAATGAATAAGTTACTGATCAGAAGTAGACAAAGGCAAGATGTGTTTGATGGTTTGTCAGAATCACCACTATAAAGGGACAGACATGACCAGCCTTTAATTATTACCCTTGTTCTATCTTTTTCATTGTGTGGGGTGATGATGCGGCAGGTATCAAAAACTAGAGGGCATTGATTGCAGGTGAGAGTTCTAACAAGGATCTGAAATGTAATGTTAATACAGAGAGTGATTGCACTATGAAAAGTGGTGCCAGAGGAGGAGATGGAATCAGATGCAATTACTATTTTTACGAGGCAGTTACATGGGCCGGTCATATTTGTAATCAGAAACTATAGAGAATAAAATGAGAACATCCTTGGAATAGAAATAGCTCGATGTAATCAACTCAATAGTGGAATTGTAAAGCACCTGGCAAATAAACTTAAATTTTAAATCTCTCTCTCTCTCTCTTTTTTTTTTTTTTTTTTTTTTTTTTTTTTAGTTTCAAAAACTTTATTGACACAATCATATAATACAACACATCAAACCATAATCAAAAATGGCACTATATACAACCATTATAGTACAACAATACAATCATTGTTCACAATACACTGAACCCCACGCGGTGACCAGCGCCCACGGAAGGCCTCCAGAGTCCCCGTGGACACCTCTCTCTCTCTCTCTCTCTCTCTCTCTCTCTCTCTCTCTCTCTCTCTCTCTCTCTCTCTCTCTCTCTCTCTCTCTCTCTCTCTCTCTCTCTCTCTCTCTCTCTCTCTCTCTCTCTCTCTCTCTCTCTCTCTCTCTCTCTCTGTGTGTGTGTGTGTGTGTGTGTGTGTGTGTGTGTGTGTGTGTGTGTGTGTGTGTGTGTGTGTGTGTGTGTGTGTGTGTGTGTGTGTGTGTGTGTGGGGAAGGACCCAATCCACCTGTTTCTCCTCTGTTGTTCTGATTTCTCTGGACAGTAAGGTGTGAAGCCATTCAGTCATAGCTGATTTTTCTTTCCCTCTCAACCCCATTCTCCTGCCTTCTTCTCCTCCTCATCTCCTTCCTAAAGGTACGTCCTTTTACTCTAAGGCGATGGCCCCTGGGCCTAGACTCTCCCACTGGTGGAAACATCCTCAGTGTTGATCTCCAGGACGTGCAGACTTCTTCAAATAGCCCAAGGAGAGGTATCTCTGGGGACTTTGGTGTTGGCTACACTTGAGTTTGTGCTGCCGAACATGGCCCAATAGAATATCGTCTCTCTGGAGATGTTTTGGGCCGTCTTATGCGCAGCGCTGATTGACCAGATGGATCCAGTCAGCGACACTCTGAATCATAGAAGATCCGGCAACGGAATAATATTTCTGAGAATTCTTATTTTCCTGCCTGGTTTCCGAACAAGATACGAACTTCAATGATTCATCAAATTACACACACCATTGGAACAGAGGTGGGGGTGACATATAAGCTTTCCAGGTTACAGAAACAATAGACAGGATTTCACTTAAGGAGGAGGTTTGTCAGGGAGCTTTTAATTATAAAGAAAGGTGATTTTTATATCAATGAAGAATAAGGGGTTTAGAATTATGAAAACATTGCCAAAGAACTGGGAGGAAGAACATCAAATGAGGTTGCAAAAAATAAAATGAATATCTGAGTGAAAGGAGAATTTTTATTTATTTATTTATATTCAGCAGGTTTTTTCACTAAAGAAGAATTCATTATAGTTTAGAAGATAAAATTAAAAATAAGTCAGGCAGTTGATTAGAAAGGCTTATTCACGTCCAGTGGAATGTATCAGCTTTCCCCATGCTGTTAAATACTGTGACTGTGTGATAAGTGATCACTGGTTTTCCCCGTCAGAGATGAATTTGCAAGGTTTTTATTTATGGCTTGGTTTGTTTGAGCTGCTGTCTCACAACGAACGCCAGAAACCGGGGTTCAATTGTGACCTTGGGTGCAGTCTCTGTGGAGTTTGCACATTCTCCCTGTGACCGCGTGGGTTTCCTTTGGGTGCTCCGGTTTCCTCCCACATCCCAAAGATGTGCGGGTTTGCAGGTGAATTGGCCTCTGAAAGTTGCCCCCAAGTTTGTAGGGAGTGGATTTGAAAGTGGGATAACATAGAGTGAGCAGGTGATCGATGGTCTGTGTGGACTCGGTAGGCCGAAGGTTCTGTCTCCAGCCTGTAACTTGTCAAAGGTTCAGGGTAATGGTGACTCACACCAACACTAGCTGTGGTTGAAGCTGCCTGCAAAAGATTGGAAGATGAACCCTCCACTGCAGTCTGTTGCAACCAAACATTATTTTGTCAGATGTCTCTAGATCTCTTGACACCGAGGAACAGCAGGGAAACTCAGATTATGTCTGATTTAGTTTAGTACAGATAGAGAGAGAGAGAGAGAGAGAGAGAGAGAGAGAGAGAGAGAGAGAGAGAGAGAGAGAGAGAGAGAGAGAGAGAGAGAGAGAGAGGAGAGAGAGAGGTAGAGGGAGATGGAGAGGGAGAGGGAGAGGGAGAGGGAGAGGGAGAGGGGGAGAGGGAGAGGGAGATGGAGAGAAAGGGGGTGAAAGAGGGAGAGAGAGTGAGAGAGAGGGTGTGATCCCTGCACAATAACACTATCATATACACACAAGGGATAATTTACAATTTTATCAAGGCAATTAACCTACAAACTAGTACGTCTTTGGAGTGTGGCAGGAAACCGGAGCACTCGTAGGAAACCCATGCAGATCACGGGCAGAACGTATAAACCCCGTACAGTCAGCAGATGTAGTCAGGATCGAACCTGGGTCGCCGGCGCTGTAAGGCAGCAGCTCTACAAGCCCTGTCCCGCGGTACGAGTTCATTCCAAGAGCTCTCCCGAGTTTAAATAAAATCAAACTCGTGGTAAGCACGGAGAATGAACGTAGCGGGTACGTCGGATCTCGGGGACGTCTCTTAGCGCTAACGGCAGGTGCTCGGGAAGACTCGTGAAGATTTTTCAGCACGATGAAAAATGTCCACGAGAAACCCCGAGTACCGACGAGTGGCCATTACCGTAAATCTCCGAGTTCGAATCAGGGCAAACTCGGGAGAGCTCTTGGAATGAACTCGTACCGTGGGGCGGGGCTTTACCGCAGCGCGCGTGCCACCCGGTGTCCAATACATCAACGAGCACAAAGAGAGCTAAACCACCGAATAACTCAAAGTTAAGAGACCATTTGGGCAGGATCATTTAGTCCTGAATGCATTTAAGTATGGTTAACACTGCACGTTCCGTTGAAGAATCACCCTGATCTTAATTTCCCTTTCACTGCCATTTTATGCTGAAATGAGCTATTCATCAGATTTGAGTGAGACCAGCCCAGGGCAGCCTGTCCACCAGACAATGTCTGACATACAATGTACAATCAGCAAGGGAAATCTCTGTCCAATTTATTAGCCCACATCACACAAACCACTCTGATACAGCAGTTGAAGAGGGAATGAAACATTTATCGAATCAATGCAGCAGGACAGGAGGCCATTCACGATTCCTTAAACACAAAAAAAATCCAATTTACTCACAAAGTAAGTTACTATGATGCGGGATGCACAAGCCAATGGGGAAATCAGATCTGGATGGAGCATTGAAAAGGTTAATTAGCAATGGAGAAATAATGTGAAGGTTATAGGATTGGAATAGGCGGTGAGCTGGGGTTGTGTCATCAATTGGATCATTCTTTCAAAGCTCCTCCAAGAATACGCCAATGTTTAACTCCCTCTAAACCGGCAGAACAAGATTGACATTCTCTCTCTCTCCTCTCTCTCTCTCTCTCTCTCCCTCTCTCTCTCACCCTCTCCCTCTCCCTCCCTCTCTCCTTCCTTTCTCTCCATCTCCCTCCTTATCCCTCTCCCTGTCGCTCTCCCCCTCTCCCTCTCTCTCTCCCTCTCCTCTCTCCTCTCTCTCTCCCTCCCTCCCTCTTTCTCTCTCTCTCTCTCTCTCTTTCACTGTCTCATTCGCTCACTATTTGGCCTCTTGGTTTAGTGTACAGCACGCTGTCCACATATCAATGTCATTTGAGATGTTGAGTGTGTAAACCTGAGAACTCACTTGGAATAACTCAGGACAATGGGCCTTGATGGCCAAGTGAAGACTAACATATTTGTAAAACAATTTGGACTTAAAGTGTAGAGGACGGTGCCTAAAACGTGGCGACCCTTGTGTGCTGACTCTGCGCGGTATACTCTTATGGTTAGTATGATTTTGCCAAATGAACAGTTGTGTTTAATAGCCTGATGACTGCAGGGAAGAAGCTGTTCCTGAACATGGATGTTACAGTTTTCAGGCTCCTGAACCTTCTTCCCAATGGCAACGGTGAGCTGAGTGTGTGGCCAGGATGGTGTGGGTCTTTGATGATGTTGGCAGCCTTTTTGAGGCAGCGACTGCGATAGATCCCTTCGATGGTGGGGAGGTCAGAGCCGGTGATGGACTGGGCAGTGTTTACAACTTTGTGCAGTCTTTTCCGCTCCTGGACGTTCAAGTTGCCGAACCAGACCACATTTACTGTAAATTTACTGTACATAACCTATTTTTTGGTTAGTTAATGAAAAGCATTTACTTGAATCCTATGGGGCTCATTAAAACCTATCAATGTTGTCATTGACACCGTTGCAGGTTTCCTTCTCCATCCTCCTGGGCTATGGGTCCCCACCCGTCCGTGATTGAGGATAGACAATAGACAATAGACAATAGGTGCAGGAGCAGGCCACTCGGCCCTTCGAGCCAGCACTGCCATTCAATGTGATCATGGCTGATCATCCACAATCAGTACCCCGTTCCTGCCTTCTCCCCATATCCCCTGACTCCGCTATCTTTAAGAGGCCTATCTAGCTCTCTCTTGAAAGTATCTGAGAACCATCCTCCACCGCCCTCTGAGGCAGAGAATTCCACACTCACAACTCTCTGTGAGAAAATGTGTTTCCTCGTCTCCATTCTAAATTCTTATTCTTAAACAGTGGCCCCTCGTTCTGGACTCCCCCAATATCGGGAACATGTTTTCTGCCTCTAGCTTGTTCAAACCCTTAATATTCTTATGTTTCAATAAGATATCCTCTTATCCTTCTAAACTCCAGAGTATACAAGCCCAGCCGCTCTATTCTCTCAGCATATGACAGTCCCGCCATCCCAGGAATTAACCTTGTAAACCTACGCTGCACTCCCTCAATAGCAAGAATGTCCTTCCTCAACTTAGGGGGCCAAAACTGCACACAATACTCCACAATAGGCACAATAAGCTGGAGTAACTCAGCAGGTCAGGCGATGTTTCGGGTCGAGACCCGTCTTCAGACCATTCAGCGATTGAGATCTACCTGTAATGTAGATTGAGGCGGAAACTGATTAATTTAAACAATAGTCCGTGATCCCAGACTTCCGGAGTTCCTGATTAAAAATATTCCATTTGCCCTGCCCCAGAAAACATAGAAACATAGAAAATAGGTCCAGGAGGAGTCCATTCGGCCCTTCGAGCCAGCACTGCCATTCATTGCGATCATGGCTGATCGTCCCCAATCAATAACCCGTATCCCCCGACTCCACTAGCCCCTAGAGCTCTATCTAACTCGTCAACATCTAAAACGTGTCAAGATTTTTTTGTTCCCAGGGTCCATTGTTCCATAATTTAGGAATAATCCTATCAAGTGACTTTATTGTAACTCCGTAGGGAGGTATAAAGTTGTAGGCAGGAAACTGGAAATTCTGGAAAAATCTCTGTAGAATGAAACAGAGCAAGAATATGCTGGAAGTTTAATGAATCATAGCCAGTGTGCTTAGTTGTGTGCTGAAAATAAATAGAGATCTTACATTTACAGCATACTCCGAGCCAGTGCTAAATCTTGATATACATGGCCATTGTGAGAAGACATT
Source organism: Okamejei kenojei (assembly GCA_035221665.1). Classification (NCBI taxonomy): domain Eukaryota; kingdom Metazoa; phylum Chordata; class Chondrichthyes; order Rajiformes; family Rajidae; genus Okamejei; species Okamejei kenojei. The sequence continues at coordinate 38,365,932 of CM069152.1, read as the reverse complement.
AACGAGCAATAAATATCACGTGGAGATGGTTTATTTATACTTATCTGGTAAAAATGAGTCAGTCAGATCCTGTACAGATATTTCCACTGTGGAAAGGCATTGCAAGGGTTTCTGTGTGGGATCGACATAATGGTGAAAACCATGAACAGAATATGCTTCTGGTAGCTAGCAGAACATGGAGTGTATTCTGAAGAAAGGTCAATAACCTGAAACTTTGACCAATGTCTCTCCATTGATGTTGCCTGACTTCCTCAGCGATTCCAGTTTTTCTTCTGTTTTTCTTTCAGATGTTGCATCTCAGAGAGGTTCAGTGGTCTGCCCACCCATCTTTCTGTAGCTGATCCCCCCGCCCCTCCCCCTCACCTCCACCTCAACGAGTCCACACGATGCACCACGACGTAGACCTTTCCTTCCGTTGCCTCCGCCTCCGGGCCTTTTACTATGGGACGGAGTCCTCACCATCCAGTGATGGCCCCTTCTTCCGTCTCCACCGGTCCCCTCCTCTTGGCCTCCCCCGGACAACCTTCAACCCTCTCTAGACCTCTTTCATTTCTGAAGAAGTGTCCCGACCCAAAACGTCACCCATCCTTTTTCTCCGGAGATGCTGCCTGGCCTGCTGAGTTACTCCAGCACTTTGTGTCTATCTTTGGTATAAACCTGGATCTGCCGTTCCTTTCCACACACTGGCTATCAGAGGTACCCGGTTACTTGCAAGTGATGAGATCAGCGACGGGGTATGTTTCTCAATGAGGGGGTTGGGTTGGATTGTGTGATTGTGGTGCAGAACGCTGCGGCGATCTGTCCATTCAGCCCATCTTCTCCCAACCATTCCCACCCTGCAATCACTCAGACGCATTTCCTTTCATGTCATCGATGCATAGACTAACATCAGCTCTCCCCTCCTGAGGGCACTGATGGAATGTGGCGTCATCAACAGTCTAGCCATAATCTTCCTCGTAAATTTATCCGGGGATTAGAAACTCTTCGACTCAAGAGAGTTAAGAGTCAAGAGTGTTTTATTGTCATATGTCCCAGACAGAGTAATGAAATTCTTACTTGCAGCAGCAGAACAGAATATGCGCCAAGTCTATGGAGTTCAGAGCTCATTTGGAGGTTGCAATGTTTAATAGCTGTAGAGGAGAAGCTGTTTCTGAACCTGGATGTTACAGTTTTCAGGCTCCTATATCTTCTTCCCGATAGCAGGATGAAATGAGTGTGTTGCCAGGGTGGTGTGGGTCTCTGATGATATGGTTCAGCTGCTTTTCCAGCCTCTATAATGACTTTCAACCTAACTCACTTGTACCGGCCAATTCTGGACACTGTTGTCACCTGTTATAGTCACAGTTTGCCCACATCTGAGCATTCACTTCTTCTGACTTTGTTACGTTGTGCTCCCCAACCATGACCCTTCCCGACACCAAGCTCTAAGGAACTAATTATTGACTGAAGATAGACACAAAAAGCTGGAGTAACTCAGCGGGACAGGCAGCATCTCTGGGGAGAAGGAGTGGGTGACGTTTCTTCAGACTAAACCAGTGGTCACACCTCATAACACCTCTTCCTTTGATGTGTCATCCAGCTTTATCCTTTGATATCTTCATGAAACACCCTGGGACTTGTTCCACGTTAAAAACACAAGTTGTTTCTTGTTAAAGTAGCAGCCATGAATCGGAGTTACCGAAAGGCAGCATTTTTGGAAAATGGTTCGTGCAGGTTTTTAAGCTGATATCCCCGAAGCCTGAACAAATGAGCTCGAATTACACCATAGAAAAAGAAGAATTCAGAGTCAATTAATTAAAAAACTGGGAATTAAACTGACTGTTAGTAATGGTGACGATAAAGCAACTGTAACGTCATAAACACCCATTTTTTTTCTCTAATGTCCTTGAGGGAAGGACATCGGCCCTTCATATGTTCATATGTCCATAAATTATAGGAGCAGAATTAGGCCATTTGGCCCATCAAGTCTACCCCACCATTCAATCATGGCTGATCTATCTTTCCCTCTCAACCCCATTCTTCTGCCTTCTCCCCATAACCCCTGAAAAACCACTCTAATCAAGAATCTATCTGTCTCTGCCTTAAAAAATAGCCATTGATGGTCATCCTTCTAAACTCCAACAAGTAGAGGCCAAACGGCGTCAGATGCTCATCATATGTTAACCCACTCATTCCTGGGATCATTCTAGTAAACCTCCTCTGGACTCTCTCCAGTGCCAGCACATCCTTCCTCAGACGTGGTGCCCAGAATTGCTCACAATACTCCAAATACAGTCTGACCAGTGCCTTACAAAGGCTCAGCATTACATCCTTGTTTTTGTTTTCTGGTCCTCTTGAAATAAATGCTAGCACTGCGTTTGCCTTCCTTACTACCGATTCGAATTACAAATTAACTATTGAGAATCCTGCACCAGCACTCCCAAGTCTCTTTGCACCTCCAATTTCCGAATAATCTCCCCATTTAGAAATAGTCTCTGCCTTCATTCCTATGACCAAAATGCATGACTCCACATATTGCCATCTCCAGAACCAGTGACCACAGTTTAAGGATAAGGAGTAAGCCATTTAGAACGGAGACGAGGAAACACTTTTTCTCACAGAGAGTGATGAGTCTGTGGAATTCTCTGCCTCAGAGGGCGGTGGAGGCAGGTTCTCTGGAAGCTTTCAAGAGAGAGCTAGATAGGGCTCTTAAAAATAGCGGAGTCAGGGGATATGGGGAGAAGGCAGGAACGGGGTACTGATTGGGGATGATCAGCCATGATCACATTGAATGGCGGTGCTGGCTCAAAGGGCCAAATGGCCTACTCCTGCACCTATTGTCTATTGTCTACCCACTCTGGCTTGTATATTACCCCACCCTACTGCATTGCATTTTGAAGTAATGAGGCAAGAAAGCTACTACGGCTAAATATAATCCATGTTTCAAGAAGGCAGTTCGCCACCACCAACTGAAGGTCTGTTGGCCGAGAGCAATCGAGGCTGGTTTGCCTGTCATGTCTACGCCCCGTGAATGAAAGAAGAAAATCTACAGCTAATTCTATTTTAAAAAGTGCAAAAAATTGTGTTTTCGTTTTGTTTATTCTGATACATATTTACGATTTTCCCATTCATGAGCACATAGCCTGACTCCGTACAAAAACAAGAGAGCTGCATGTTATTCCCTGGCAACCATCTTCAATCAAAACAGTGAATGGTAATCTATATTTGAACTGGCAACATGCCAGGCTGCTAAACACCACGGAGCCTCCTTTAGCAGCAAATCTGGAGTGGGAAATAGGAATCTTTAATTTGTTTCACAGTATACACAGTGGCTCGCCTGGTAGAACTGCTGCCTCACAGCTTAGTCTGGGAACAGCTCCATCCAAGACCACAAGAAATTGCAGCAAATTGTGGACGCAGCCCAGACCATCGCAAAAAACAACCTCCCTTCTATTGACTCCATTTAAACCTCGCGCTGCCTCGGCAAGGCCAACAGCATAATCAAGGACGAGTCGCACCCTGGCCACTCCCTCTTCCCTCCTCTCCCATCAGGCAAAAGGTATAGAAATGTGAAAACGCACACCTCCAGATTCAGGGACAGTTTCTTCCAAGTTGTTATCAGGCAACTGAACCATCCTGCCACAACCAGAGAGCAGTGCTGAACTACTATCTACCTCTTTGGTGACCCTCAGACTTTCCTTGATCGGACTTAGCTGGCTTTACCTTGCACTAAACGTTATTCCATTTTCATGCATTGATACACTGTAAATGGCTCGATTGTAATCATGTATTGTGTTTCCGCTGACTGGATAGCACGCAACAAAAAGCTTTTCACTGTACCTCGGTACATGTAACAAAAACTAAATTAAACTAAACTAAACATAGTGCCGGAGACCTGGGCTCAATCCTGACTTCTGGTACCGTTTGTGTGGAGTCAGCACGTCCTCTTAGTGACCGCATGGACTTCCTTCGGGCGCTGCAGTTCCCTCACATGTCCCAAAGACGGCACGTTTGTAGGTTAATTGGCGTCTGCACATTACTCTGAAGTGTTGGGAGCGGGTGAGGAAGTGGGAAGACATAGAACAAGTGAGAACGGATGATTGACAGTTGGCGTGGAATCGGTGGGCCTAGATCATTCAATTAATCAAAAGATGTTATTACAGAGGTGACATGCTACCTGTGTCCAGAAGTATGTAACCCAACAAAGAAGGTAGAGCGATGGAAGGAAAGGCTGAAAGAGAGAAACTAATGCTGCATCTTCTTCTTGCGTATGGCGTGCACAGCTTAAAGTTGTAGAACAAGTGGCATGACCTACTACATCTATTTATATGTGCACGTCAGGTTGATTGCATTAGTTGAAACAGGGTGGGCCACATGAAGGTTGCAATCTCCCACCCCAGTGCTGCAGCAGCGTGAAGGGAGTAAAATGGCAGTTGGCATTCTCTTATCCTGAGGCCTTGCATTTGGTTTCAAGGAGGCCGGTTAACTATGCTAGGTCTCTAACTTACTGAAGTCTGAAGAAGGGTCCTGACCCAAACCTTAGTCTGAAGAAGGGTCCCGATCTAAGAAGTCACCTATCCATGTTCTCCAGGGATGCTGCCTGACCTGCCGAGTTACTCCAGTGTTTTGCGTCCTCTCTTCCGCTTGTTCACTACATTTCACCGACAATGAAATCTTGCTAAGCTCTCTGGGACCGGAGTTCAACGAACACCAGCTCAGTGAGGGGGCAGTGAGCTTTCACCAGTCTGTGCAGTGCAGAGGAACTGAGGCCACACTGTTTTGCTTTGAAAAATTATTCTCTGATCGATGAAAGCATGAACTTATTACAAATGGAAGTTATAATTTAAAATTTGAACTAGGCAATTTACATGGATCTGAAGTTTGAACAACTAAATGAGAAAAATATCAACTTGGTGTTTTTATTTCTCATTCATATACGGGCCAGGATGACTTTGAGGAATGCCACATATTTTGACTGTGAACTGCAGAATATTTGGCAAATAAATGAAACTGGAAGGATATTGGGCCACTTCAACGATATCTGCCACAGGGAATGAGGGTCCAATTCTATACGGCCATCGTAGAGTCTGTCCTCACCTTCTCCATCATGGTCTGGTTTGGCTCAGCCACCAAGCACGACATCCGGAGGCTGCAGCGAATTGTCCGATCAGCTGAGAAGGTTATTGACTGCCACCTTCCCTCCATTGATGAACTGTACACCGCAAGGGCCAGGAAGCGAGCGGGCAAGATCATCTCTGACCCCTCTCACCCTAGCCACAAACCTTTTGAATCACTTCCCTCTGGAAGGCAACTCCGGACTGTCAAAGCCGCAACAGCCAGACATAAAAACAGCTTTTTTCCACGAGCAGTAGCTCTACTCAATAACCAAATGTCTGTAGCCTCCTTTTGTTCTGGTATTTCATTTAATTCACGTTTAAACTATAATGTTTTATTATTAATATTTAATGTTTTATGTGTCATTCTTAATTGTTACTGTATGTGTTGTTACTTGCGAGCGGAGCACCAAAGCAAATTCCTTGTATGAGTACATACTTGGCCAATAAACTTATTCAGTCATTCATTAATTCATTTAATAATGCTGGCAGACACATTTTTTGAATGAAAGGTCAACATTTGGAGCAGCATCAGATGGCCGTCTCTGCTCTGAAATCCAGGCATGAATCCAGGCAGCAAATGCAACAGTGAAAGGGGAAAACAGGGAATGTAACACTAGCAAAGTAGAGTATTCTCAAATAGAACATTCCTTTCAAGATGGCTTTAAACCAAAGTCTGAAACTGGAAGTATTCCTCCATTTCTGAAATGGATGGGTTCTTGAAAAGCACTTACTCAAACGGAATTTCATAAATCAAAGCATCTGAGTGAAATGTTTCATGGTTACCTCGGTTCAATGTATTTCTTCATGGAAAGATAGGCACTCTATTCATTAGAGATTCATAAGTCGAAGATTCATATTCCGAAAGAATCAGTAGCCAAGATCATAAAACGAATGATTGAAAATAAGGAATGCCCATAATCATTCAAAAAAGGTACTAGGCCAGAGACTTCTTATGATAAATAGTTAATTATGATAATTAGATAGGGGGCGCGTCCAGTTGGTATGGCTGCCCAGCCTGCAGCTGTCTGTCCTTTAACTTTTTTTTAGTTTTAGTGTTTTTGTTTTTGGAGTGTATTCTTTTTTATGTGGGGGCTGGGGGGGGGTGGGGAAGGGGGAAACTACTTTTCAGGGTCCCTACCTGGTTGGAGAGGCAGCTTTTCTCCGGGCTGCAACTTCGACCCGTCCTCGCGGCCTACCAGCGGGCCGGGAGCGGCGTTTCCTGGGGGGGACCGCCCAGAACCTCGGCTTCGGAGGCGGCGCAGCGCTGGAGCGCCATCGCGGAGCGTTGCGGGCGATACCTTGCCTGGGTCGCCGCGCTGGAGCTCCGTAATGCTGAGACCGCAGGTGAACATCACGGAGCTGCGGGACTGTGGAGCGGCCAGCTGCGGGCGGCGGCGCTGAACTTTTGCGCCGGGAGCCTGGGATCTCTCGGCGGGATCGCCAGGGGTGGAGCTCCATCCGGTGCGGCCTTGTCGGCTTCGGAAGCCACGGACTCCGGTAAGGAAGCGGCCGTTCCAGGTGTCCCAAGCCGCTGAGAGGGTCTACCGACGCCGGGGCACCATCACCCGGCGAGAAGGCCTAAAACAACGGGCCGCCGTAGCTCCGACTGCAGAGGCCTCAATAGGCCCGACTATGGGTGGACATGGGGATGGGACTGGACTTTGTGCCTTTTGTTTTGTGTTTTTATGTTATTTGTTAATTCTCTAGTGTTGTGTCTCATCTTTATCTGTGTGCTGCATGGCAAGACAAATGTCACTACACCAACTGGTGTATGTGACAATAAATGTCCTTTGTCCTTTGTCCTTTGTAAATGAATGAATTAGCGCATTTCATGTGAAAATAAAAATCCTCTAATGTGTCCTCACACATACATGAATGACAAATAAAAACACCAAGTTGTTACTTTTCTAATTGAGTTGTTCAAACTTCAGATCCATGTAAAGTGCCTAGTTCTAATTTTAAATAATAACTTCCATTTGTAATAAGTTCATGTTCAAAGGCATTGGTGCAGAATTAGCCTGTTTAGCCCATCAGGTATACTCCACCATTCAATCATGGCTGATCTATCTTTCCCTCTCAACCCCATTCTCCTGCCTTTTCCCTGTAACCTTTGACACCCTTACTAACCAAGAACCTATCAATCTCTGCTTTCAAAATACCCCAAGACTTTGCCTCCACAGGTGTCTGTGGCAATAAATTCCACAGATTTACCCCCCTCTCCCACGAGTGGAAACATCCTCTCCACATCCACTCTATCTCGGCCTTTCAGTATTCAGTAAGTTTCAATGAGATTTCCCGCTCATCTTTCTAAACTCCAGCAAGTACAGGCCCAGAGCAGTCAAACGCCCATATGTGCCCTTACCTTAGCAGAAGCGTCCACGTCGCGGGGCTGGAAACTGGAAGTATCCTGAGCTAATTCTGCTACCAACATGATCTAATGCAACAAGTGATGGCTTCCACTGATTGTCACTGGATGCTTGCGTCCTTTTCAGGATGGACGATGACAGCGAGGCCAACATTTGTAACAAGATGGACACGAAAAGAAGAAGAAGAACAAGGTGCTTCACAAGAGTTGTGGATTATTGAACATTATTGACATTGAGCTTCTTCAGTAGATAATGGATCAGATGGCCAAAGGGATATGTCCTAAGGACAGAGAGAGCAGAGCCGCCAGTGATGGAGCATTTAAAACTGGAGGCTGAAAAAGGGGTCAAAATTGAAGGAGTGCCGATATCATGGAAGATTGTGTTGCTGTTGAAAGGGAGGTGGTAAAGTCTTGGTTCTTGATTATGAATGAGAATGAAATACTGCTTCCTTGAGAGCTTGTGAAGGGCTGCATACATGGTTAGTATGAATAGAGTCGTGATCAGTGATCAGGAACGTTTTGGATGAGTAGGATTGGATGATATTTATCACAGTTGAGTCATGTATCATTTAGTTCTTTAATGAGAGCAATTTTGGTGCAGTCACGGGATGGAAATACGATTGAAGGACTGAAATGTGGAATTCTGAGAAATGGGGCATGAATTTGGAAAGGGGCAACCGCATCGGTCGAAGATCTGGAAGGAAAATTCATCATTATAGACAAAATGGAGGCCTGATGAGAACAGGTAAGAGGGAATTCATGGTTGGAGACAGAAGGAACTGCAGATGCTGAAACATAGTTATTTAGTTTAGTTTATTGTCACATATACCGATGTACAGTAAACATCACGTGGAACACAAAGTGTGGAATTAACTCAGCGGGTCGGGTAGCATCTTTTAAACATGGATAAGTGATGTTTCAGGTCAAGATATTTCCACAGTCTGACACAATGAGCTACTCCAGGACTTAGTGTGCTATCCAATTCAAGCTTGTTCAGAGTAGGTCCAGTTTAATTCCAGTTATATGTTTCAGACTTAGCCCAAGTCTGATTCCAGTATTTATTGATATTTGGACCAGTTTCAATTTTAGGTTCATTTGGACTTACTTTGGAAATGGTGGAAGTCTCAGTTAAAATATTCCTCATGAGTAACAAACAACATAATTCTTCCTTCATCCCGAAATGTCTTCATTAACCAGTCTGACAAAACACACTGCCTGAAAAAATTGCAATCGGGTCATCAGAGGCATACAAAGTAAGAAATGAGAAGTAGTAGATTTGCCGGAGTATCTTTGGGTACATGAAGAAGGTGTTGATTGTGACCTTTCAAACAATCCGCGTGATTAATGAGTGGCAACGCAAGTGATTGCTCTTGGAATTGGTGGGATTTTCTCTCGATACATTATTTCACGTGGGATATCAAGGACATCATGTGCTCTTTGATTACAGATCGGTACAGTAAAGGTCATTTGCCACATCGTATGCAGCTCTTTGCCTTATGCTGGCTAGCTGCAGTGACAAACCTTGAAGGGCTGCTCCGATATTTATTACCTGCAGGATTTCACTGTAAAATAGAAAGCAATATCCAGACAGGATATAAAACCTTAATAGAAAAGTTCAAAATAGTTTGGCGCAACAGGTTTGAAAGTCACGTATTATTTTTCTTATGTTCAAAGAAGGATCATAGTCATTATCAGAGGTGGACAAAATACTGTAGTAACTCAGCGGGTGAGGCAGCATCTATGGAGAAGGAATGGGTGACGTTTCGGGTGTCGAGACTCTTTCTTCAGTCCGATTTAGAAGAAAGTAAGGTTGGATGCTTTACCGACTAGCGTCCCTATGCTTACATCCACCATCATGAAGTGCTTTGGAAACATACATCTGTCGCTACTCTTAAGATGTGGATTATAAACATGTCCAAGACGCTACATCTTGAAAATATTAGACTTGTCTCGGCAGAAAAACCAGATCATTTTTCGAAGACATGGACGAAGAGAGGCCCAGGAGACGTTGGAGCAAGAGGAGGAGTACGCAAATCTGCAACATTCCACACAAGTGTTCTGGTGGAAGCAGCTGAATGGGTGCAACCCCTGGTTTGCATTAAAGGTAAAGTGAGTTAAAGGTAAAGTGAGTTAAAAGTAAAGTGAGCTAAAGTTACAGTGAGCTAAAGGGTTCAGTGAGCTAAAGGGTTCAGTGAGCTAAAGGGGTCAGTGAGCTAAGGGTACAGTGCTTTTTAGTAAAGGTTAGTTTAAAGGATTAAGATTTTTATAGTGTGAGTGAGTTGATTTCATTTGAGATCGGCCCCATGGTTTGCTCATCCTGCAACATGTGGGAGATCAGGGAGATGGTCGGTGTGCCTGGTGACTACGTTTGCAGGAAGTGTGTCCAGCTGCAGCTCCTGGCAGACTGCATTGAACGGTTGGAGCTGCGGTTGGATTCATACTGGAGCATCCACGATGCGGAGAAGCTTGTGAATAGCACGTACAGTGAGTTGGTCACACCGCAGGTTAAGCGGCCAGAAAGGGAACGGGTGGCCATTAGCCAGCGTGGCAGTAGGCAGGTGGTGCAGGAGTCCCCTGCAGTCATCTCCCTCCTAAACAGATATACCATTTTGGATACTGTTGGGGGAGATGGCTCATCAGGGGACGGCAGCAGCAGCCAGGTTCATGGCACCATGGGTGGCTCTGCAGCACATGAGGGGAGAAAGAAGAGTGGAAGGGCTATAGTAATAGGGGATTCAATAGTAAGGGGAATAGATAGGCATTTCTGCAGCCACAAACGAGACTCCAGGATGGTATGTTGCCTTCCTGGTGCAAGGGTCAGGGATGTCACTGAACGGCTGCAGAACATTCTGGAGGGGGAGGGGGAGATCAGCCAGCTGTCGTGGTGCACATTGGCACCAACGGTATAGGTAAAAAACGGGATGAGGTCCTACAAGGCGAATTTAGGGAGCTAGGAGATAAACGTAAAACTAGGACCTCAAAGGTAATAATCTCTGGACTCCTACCAGTGCCACGTGCTAGTCAGAGTATAAATAGGAGGATATTGCAGATGAATACGTGGATGAATAAAGGGGAGGGACTCAAATTTCTCGGGCATTGGAACCAGTTCTGCAGGAGGTGGGACCAGTACAAATAGGACGGTCTGCACCTGGGCTTGAAGGGAACCAATGTCCTTGGGGGAGTGTTTGCTAGTGCTGTCAGGGAGGATTTAAACTAATGTGGCAGGGGGGTGGGAGCATGAGCAGAGAGACAGAGGGATGTAAAATGAGGGTAGTAGCAAAAGGTAGCAAGGTGAAAAGTAAAAGTGGCAGGCAGAAAAATCCAGGGCAAAAATCAAAAAGGGCCACTTTTCAACATAATTGTATAAGGGGTAAGAGTGTTGTAAAGCCAAGCCTGAAGGCTTTGTGTCTCAATGCAAGGAGCATTCATAATAAGGTGGATGAGTTGAATGTGCAGATAGTTATTAATGAATATGATATAGTTGGGATCACGGAGACATGGCTCCAGGGTGACCAAGGCTGGGAGCTGAACATCCAGGGATATTCAATATTCAGGAGGGATAGACAGAAAGGAAAAGGAGTTGGCGTAGCATTGCTGGTTAGAGAGGAGATTAACGCAATAGAAAGGAAGGACATTTGCTTGGAGGATGTGGAATCGATATGGGTAGAGCTACGAAACACTAAGGGGCAGAAAACGCTAGTGGGAGTTGTGTACAGGCCACCTAACAGTAGTAGTGGAGTTGGGGATGGCATCAAATGTTAAATTATAAATGTGTGCAACAAGGGTAAAACAGTTGATGGGTGACTTCAATCTACATATAGATTGGGTGAATCAAATTGGCAGGGGTGCTGAGGAAGAGGATTTCTTGGAATGTATGCGGGATAGTTTTCTAAACCAACATGTAGAGGAACCAACGAGAGAGCAGGCTATTCTAGACTGGGTATTGAGTAATGAGGAAGGATTAGTTAGTAGTCTTGTTGTGCGTGGCCCCTTGGGCAAGAGTGACCATAATATGGTTGAGTTCTTCATTAGGATGGAGAGTGACATTGTTAATTCAGAAACAATGGTTCTGAACTTAAAGAAAGGTAACTTTGAGAATATGAGATGTGAATTGGCCAAGATAGACTGGCAAGTGATTCTTAAAGGGTTCATGGTGGATATGCAATGGAAGGCATTTAAAGACTACATGGATGAACTACAACAATTGTTCATTCCAGTTTGGCAAAGGAATAAGTCAGGGAAGGTAATGCATCCGTGGATAACAAGGGAAATCAGGGATAGTATCAAAACTAAAAATGAAGCATACAAATTAGCCAGATAAAGCAGCCTACCAGAGGACTGGGAGAAATTCAGAGTCCAGCAGAGGAGGACAAAGTGCTTAATTAGGAAAGGGAAAATAGATTATGAAATAAAACTGGCACGGAACATAAGTTTTTATAGATATGTGAAGAGAAAAAGGTTAGTTAAAACAAATGAAGGTCCCTTGCAATCAGAAACTGGTGAATTGATCATGGGTAACAAGGACATGGCAGACCAATTGAATAACTACTTTGGTTCTGTCTTCTGTCAAAGGAAGACATAAATAATCTGCCGGAAATAGCAGGGGACCGGGGGTCAAATGAGAGGGAGGAACTGAATGAAATCCAGGTTAGCCCATTTGGAAAGCGGTGAAATCATTGGACAAAGTCAGCATGGATTTATGAAAGTTAAATCATGTCTGACGAATCTTATAGAATTTTTTGAGGATGTATCTAGTAGAGTGGATAAGGGAGAACCTGTGGATGTGTTATATCTGGACTTTCAGAAGGCTTTTGACAAGGTCTCACATAAGAGATTAACATACAAACTTAAAGCACACGGTATTGGGGGTTCATGTGGATAGAGAACTGGCTGGCAGACAGGAAGCAAAGAGTAGGAGTAAACGGCATGGCAGGCAGTGACTAGTGGGGTACCGCAAGGCTCAGTGCTGGGATCCCAGCTATTGGATGAGGGAATTGAATGCAACATCTCCAAGTTTGCGGATGACACGCAGCTGGGGGGCAGTGTTAGCTGTGAGGAGGATGCTAGGAGGCTGACTTGGATAGGTTGGGTGAGTGGGCAAATGCATGGCAGATGCAGTATAATGTGGATAAATGTGAGGTTATCCACCTTGGCGCAAAAACAGGAGGGTAGATTATTATCTGAATGGTGGCCGATTAGGAAAAGGGGAGATGCAACGAGACCTGGGTGTCATGGTACACCAGTCATTGAAAGTAGGCATGCAGGTGCAGCAAGCTGTGAAGAAAGCGAATGGTATGTTGGCATTCCATAGCAAAAGGATTTGAGTACAAGAGCAGGGAGGTTCTACTGCAGTTGTACAAGGTCTTGGTGAGGCCACACCTGGAGTATTGGCGTACAGCTTGGGTCTCCTAATCTGAGGAAAGACATTCTTGCCATAGAGGGAGTACAGAGAAGGTTCACCATACTGATTCCTGGGATGCAGGACTTTCATATGAAGAAAGACTGGATAGACTCGGCTTGTAAACTCGCTGGAATTTAGGAGATTGATGGGGATCTTATAGAGACTTACAAAATTCTTAAGGGGTTGGACAGGCCTCTAGATGCAGGAAGAGATTGTTTCCCGATGTTGGGGAACTCCAGAACAAGGGGTCACAGTTTAAGGATAAGGTGGAAGTCTTTTAGGACCGAGATGAGTAGATCTTTTTGTTCACACAGAGAGTGGTGAGTCTGCGTGGAATTCTCTGCCACAGAAGTAGTTGAGGCCAGATCATTGGCTATATTTAAGAGGGAGTTAGATGTGCCCTTGTGGCTAAAGGGATCAGGGGTATGGAGAGAAGGCAGTATCCCGTGAGTTGGATGATCAGCCATGATCGTATTTGAATGGTGGTGCAAGCTCAAAGGGCCGAATGGCCTACTCCTACACCTATTTTCTATGATTCTATGACACCATTCATCAATTTTATTACAAGGATAGTATAGTACAACACAACATTGGATTTAAATCTAAGATACAGCTTGGGTGAGGTGGATGGAGAGGGATTTGAGGCAAGGTATATCACCACTTTTTTCCTTCTTTCTCTTTTTGTCCTGTTATTTTCCTTATTTTTTCTATTCCTCTTTTCTTTCTTTCATTTATTCACTCTTTGGTTACACCACTTTGGTAGTCTAGGAGTTCTACCATGCACATTTCACTTTTTCCTTTCAAGATGGCTTTAAACCAAAGTCTGAAACTGGAAGTATTCCTCCATTTTCTGAAATGGATGGGTTCTTGAAAAGTACTTACTCAAACGGAATTTCATAAATTTCATAAATCAAAGCGTCTGAGTGAAATTGTTTCATGGTTACCTCGGTTCAATGTATTTCTTCATGGAAAGATAGGCACTCTATTCATTAGAGATTCATAAGTCGAAGATTCATATTCCGAAAGAATCAGTAGCCAAGATCATAAAACGAATGATTGAAAATAAGGAATGCCCATAATCAGTCAAAAAAGGTACTAGGCCAGAGACTTCTTATGATAAATAGTTAATTATGATAATTAGATAGGGGGCCCCGTCCAGTTGGTATGGCTGCCCAGCCTGCAGCTGTCTGTCCTTTAACTTTTTTCTTTTATTTTAGTGAGTTTTAGTGTTTTGTTTTTGGAGTGTATTCTTTTTTATGTGGGGGCTGGGGGGTGGGGAAGGGGGAAACTACTTTTCAGGGTCCCTACCTGGTTGGAGAGGCAGCTTTTCTCTCCGGGCTGCAACTTCGACCCGTCCTCGCGGCCTACCAGCGGCGTTTCCTGGGGGGACCGCCCAGAACCTCGGCTTCGGAGGCGGCGCAGCGCTGGAGCGCCATCGCGGAGCGTTGCGGGCGATACCTTGCCTGGGTCGCCGCGCTGGAGCTCCGTAATGCTGAGACCGCAGGTGAACATCACGGAGCTGCGGGACTGTGGAGCGGCCAGCTGCGGGCGGCGGCGCTGAACTTTTGCGCCGGGAGCCTGGGATCTCTCGGCGGGATCGCCAGGGGTGGAGCTCCATCCGGTGCGGCCTTGTCGGCTTCGGAAGCCACGGACTCCGGTAAGGAAGCGGCCGTTCCAGGTGTCCCAAGCCGCTGAGAGGGTCTACCGATGCCAGGGCACCATCACCCCCGGCGAGAAGGCCTAAAACAACGGGCCGCCGTAGCTCCGACTGCAGAGGCCTCAATAGGCCCGACTATGGGTGGACATGGGGATGGGACTGGACTTTGTGCCTTTTGTTTTGTGTTTTTATGTTATTTGTTAATTCTCTAGTGTTGTGTCCTCATCTTTATCTGTGTGCTGCATGGCAAGACAAATGTCACTACACCAACTGGTGTATGTGACAATAAATGTCCTTTGTCCTTTGTCCTTTGTAAATGAATGAATTAGCGCATTTCATGTGAAAATAAAAATCCTCTAATGTGTCCTCACACATACATGAATGACAAATAAAAACACCAAGTTGTTACTTTTCTAATTGAGTTGTTCAAACTTCAGATCCATGTAAAGTGCCTAGTTCTAATTTTAAATAATAACTTCCATTTGTAATAAGTTCATGTTCAAAGGCATTGGTGCAGAATTAGCCTGTTTAGCCCATCAGGTATACTCCACCATTCAATCATGGCTGATCTATCTTTCCCTCTCAACCCCATTCTCCTGCCTTTTCCCTGTAACCTTTGACACCCTTACTAACCAAGAACCTATCAATCTCTGCTTTCAAAATACCCCAAGACTAGTAAGATTAAACGAGAACTTACCAGTTTGAAGTTTGATCTTTATTTTATGAGTCGTCGAGTTGAGGGACTACGTGAATAGAAGCCCGTACAGCCGTTGGTGCGTCAATCTTCAAAGCAGCGGAATGAATTCACAGCTAACAATGACCGAAGTATAACGGTAAGATGATAAAACTAGAACTACCAGATGAGATCTATGAGGGTGGGAGCGGAGGGCACGTAGTCCCTCAACTCGACTCCTCATAAAATAAAGATCAAACTTCAAACTGGTAGCTCGTTTAATCTTACTATTTTACTTCGGAGTCACGTGAGTGACTACGTGAAGACTTCAAAGCACTGTGAATTCACGCCGCAGACTCATATCCGATGTTCACACTGCCTGGATTGACTCAAAAGTCGTTAACAATCAATCATGCATCAGTAATACATTTGTTAAATGAAATAACAGTTTATTTACAAACAAATCATAACAAACCCCTCTAACTCAGGGGAAAAATGTAACAGTACTGACACCAGAATCAGCAAACACCCCGAGCCTTGAAATCGGCTTGTGATAAAACCTCTGAAAGTTAGCTCACTGGACCATCCTGCGGCCGCGAGGACCTTGAAATCGTTTGCACCGACACCTTACTGTGTTGTTTTTTTGTGACTAATAAACAAAGCCAACTCTGCTCCTCTCAGAGGTTTAGTAATCTCAATGTAACGAGATAAATGTGAGACTATACAGAAGCGATCATCTGCGGGGTATGCTGAAAACACAATCTTACATCCTGTCATGCCTCTTTTATTATGTTTAAGCAAATCATAGACATAAAATATAATGGCATCAGCCGACACATGCATTCTATCTAGCCGTAGCTTTTGCAATGTTTGTACACGTTGGGCTGAAACCAACAGCATAAGCATGACCACCTTCATAGTTAATTTGGCTATAGATAGGCTTGTAACCGGAGCCCACTGGCGAAGAACCATAAGAACCTCACTCACATTCCAAACCCGGCATACCTGGGTTTAGGAGGATTAGAATTGAAAACTCCCTTCATGAATCGTGAACTAACGGATGTGTCCCTACTGTATGCAATTCTGCATTCATAGGTAAATAAGAAGACAGAGCACTTCTGGCTGAATTAATCGCACTGTAACTTAATATTTTGGTCAAAATAAAGTTGACAAAACTCCAATACATCCGTGATCCCTGCAGTGTGATATACAATATCCTGCTGTAGGCAGAATTGCTCCCACTTCCTTATATAGGTGATATATTGCTGCTGTGTACTATCCCTGCAGGCCGACGTGAGAACATCCACCGTCCGATGAGACAGTCCTCTCCCCAGGTATGGCCTCCTTAAAATCTGCAAATTAACAGATCAATACGATCCTATAAAGGATGTTGATCCCCAGTGACTGGATTTACCAGTAGATTTTTATTCTGTGGCATAAGCATGTAAGGCTCCCTAGCCATTTGTAATACAACGGGAAACCATGCTCGTGTAGGCCAATCTGGCACTACCAATACCCCTGATGCGGAGTCCTCCTTGATCTTTTGCAAACATCTGCTGATGAGACAGAATGAAGGAAATACATACACAAACATTCCTCCCCCAATGCAGCGAAAATGCATCCACTGCTACTGCCCCAGAACCTGGTTACCATGAAACATATCTAGGTAACTGATGATTTAATCGAGATGCAAACAAGTCAATATCTGGCAATGCATACTGATCAATCATTTGGTTAAATACATCCTGATTTAACATCCATTCAATGTTGTCATTAAACTGACGTGACCTCTTCCTGGCAAATAAAGTGCAGAAAAGCCAGATATTTTGGTCAATACACCAGCTCCAAATCTGGTTATCCAGTCTATCACAAGACTGTGACTTAACTCCACCCATGTGGTTTACATATGCCACTGCTGTGGTGTTGTCAATCTGACCTGCACATGCAGATCCCTCCTTGTAGAACAATAAGCTTTGAGCCCATACCAGGTGCCCAACAACTCTAAATAATTAATCCCTCTTAATTGAGGAAGCGATGTCTCATCCACATTCCATCTGCCTCCACAACTAGAAGACATATCTGTTGCACCCCAACCCAGTGCACTTACATCAGTCTGTAATATCAGTGACGGTGATTCCACCAAAACCTTCCTTAAATTTTTTGAAACATGTACTATCCACCATTGTATGTCAGAAATCGCCCCAGCTGACAACTGCATAGGCCTATCAAAATGGCCCCTTTGTATTCTCAGTGCCTGTTCCTTTGATGGTTGTAATTGTTGATAATGCAGAGGACAATACTGCACAGCTGGAAAGGCTGCAACAACTTCCCAATAAAACTGGCTACTTGTCTAATCAAAGGCCGTTGTTCTCCAACAAGATTAACACAGTCCTCAATTAACTGATTCAATTTATCCCTGGGCAAAGTTACCAACATGTGATTGGAATTAATGGTAATTCCCAGATAATCAATAATTTGGACTGGTGATAATTTAGATTTATCTGGGTGAATAACAAATCCCATTTGTTCAAAAGTGATTTTAACAACTGAAACTAATGATTGAGTTTCAGCATGAGTCTTTCCAACAATCAGAATAGCATCTAAATAGGCCATTACCACATGCCCCTGAGCTCTAAGTAATGCTAACACAGGTTTTACCAATTTAGTAAATAATCTAGGAGCTGAAGTTAATCCATTCGGCAATGTCCTGAATTGCCACAGCTCAGTCATCCAAATAAATTTCAAATATCTTCTATCATCACCATGAATAGACACTGCGTAATACGCATTCTTAAATCAATGGTTGCCATATAATACCCTTTGGACACTAGATGTTTGCCCGTGGTAACGTTCTCCATTTTGAAATGCCTATAACAAACAAATTTGTTCAAATTCGATAAATCCAGAATAATTCTACATCCCCCAGTCTTTTTAGATCTGGGAAATATACTTGACAGAAATTGTTGACTTTGATAGACAGAAGGCTCAATTACCCCTTCTTATGTAACGACTGAATCTCTGCTTGAATAAGCACATTTTCCTCATCTGAAAAATAAGTTTACAACTAGGAAAATGTTGATTAGGTAGACTGTCATAGTAAAAATCCAATTTTTCACCCCTTCAATACACTAAGTATGAACAAATCTGATGTCAGCTGCTGCCATTGTTTGAGAACAATTTTAACCTTCCCCAATTTGAACAGGAACATCAGTTAATTCATCGTCTGTCAATGTTATATTCCTTACCAGCATCTTTCCTTGTGGCCTTGTTGTCCTCGACTTCTTGTAGAGAACCTTTTTTGCCTTGCTTCCAGCTGGCTTAATGAGGGCCATGGTTATAACAACCTCATAACAGTCTTTGACCCTTTTTGCAAGGTTACCACCAAACAACAGATTTCGTGGTGGTACACTGGTCGGTTTGCACAACTCACCAAATTCGGGTTAGCACTGGCCTAATAACGGCCCTCCCGATATTATTAATTTCAAAATGCATTACAAAGGAGTCCCAGTTCATCCTGGTGTGCTTCAACCATATCATTTGTATCAATAACTTTCACCACAGCTGTAATACCTGCTTACAACAGTTTAAGCACTCCTGGGCCCTAGCAGCAAACCCATCTATGCAAATTTGGTGATTAACCACCGGTACCTTCAGGAGATCACAATTAACAGGAGCTTTATAGTTTTTTGCTACTTCATCCATAGCTAACTCCTGTAACTGGTGGGAGAGCATATACTGAATGGCTTCGGCCAATTCTACATCAATCGCCTTTCCTGCCTCTCTACACTCAGCAAACTTCCCAGCAATGTTCGGAATTACCTCCAACCGAACACCTTTACTGCTCTCCCCCAGCATAGAAACAGTGTCAGCAAACAGCCCTGACAGAACATCCTCCTCACAGGCAGGATAGTTCTGCAGCCCTGAAACAGGTGCTGCTAGCACAAGCTCTCCATCAGCCTGGCTTGGGCACCACTCCTCCTCAAGGAGCTGGAACATCCTCCTCACAGGCAGGATAGTTCTGCAGCCCTGAAACAGGTGCTGCTAGCACAAGCTCTCCATCAGCCTGGCTTGGGCACCACTCCTCCTCACGGAGCTGGTCCCTGTCGAGCATTCTTTTATAATAGAATCTCGACGTGGGAGAGCCGTGAGCAAACGGACTCTCCTATGGAGGGTATAACCTCCAGGCCCGACTCATCTACGGGCCACAGAGACTTGCCAGTGGCCTTCCACCCTACTGACAAGCCTCCACTGCCCCCGGCAGTGGGTCCGCAACCACTGGCTGTGTAGCCAGCACCGGACCAGGTGTACCAGACGGGCCTCCATCCTCAACACTCTCCTGGCCACTCTCCTTTCTACCCCCGGAGCGCCTCGCCGACACCTTCTTCACTTTCTGCAACATATCTACCAAAACTCCCAACCGTCGCAGAAAATGACCTGTGGTAAAATTTTTCAACAAACCTTACCTCCGTTTAAACTTGTTAACAAAGAACTGCAGATGCTGGAGAATCGAGGGTGAAGTCTGAAGAAGGGTCTCGACCCGCAACGTCGCCCATCTCCTTCGCTCCTTAGATGCTGCTGCACCCGCTGAATTCTCCAGCTCTTCGTGTAACCCGCGGTTTAAACTTACCGCTCAGAGGAGCGCTGCTGCTCCAACCGCCCGACTGCACCAGCGTCTGACGTCATGACGCACCAACGGCTGTACGGGCTTCTATTCACGTAGTCACTCACGTGACTCCGAAGTAAAATTTGCCTCCACAGGTGTCTGTGGCAATAAATTCCACAGATTTACCCCCCTCTCCCACGAGTGGAAACATCCTCTCCACATCCACTCTATCTCGGCCTTTCAGTATTCAGTAAGTTTCAATGAGATTTCCCGCTCATCTTTCTAAACTCCAGCAAGTACAGGCCCAGAGCAGTCAAACGCCCATATGTGCCCTTACCTTAGCAGAAGCGTCCACGTCGCGGGGCTGGAAACTGGAAGTATCCTGAGCTAATTCTGCTACCAACATGATCTAATGCAACAAGTGATGGCTTCCACTGATTGTCACCGGATGCTTGCGTCCTTTTCAGGATGGACGATGACAGCGAGGCCAACATTTGTAACAAGATGGACACGAAAAGAAGAAGAAGAACAAGGTGCTTCACAAGAGTTGTGGATTATTGAACATTATTGACATTGAGCTTCTTCAGTAGATAATGGATCAGATGGCCAAAGGGACATGTCCTAAGGACAGAGAGAGCAGAGCCACCAGTGATGGAGCATTTAAAACTGGAGGCTGAAAAAGTGGTCAAAATTGAAGGAGTGCCGATATCATGGAAGATTGTGTTGCTGTTGAAAGGGAGGTGGTAAAATCCTGGTTCTTGATTATGAATGAGAATGAAATACTGCTTCCTTTGAGAGCTTGTGAAGGGCTGCATACATGGTTAGTATGAATAGAGTCGTGATCAGGAACGTTTTGGATGAGAAGGATTGGATGATATTTATCACAGTTGAGTCATGTATCATTTAGTTCTTTAATGAGAGCAATTTTGGTGCAGTCACGGGATGGAAATACGATTGAAGGACTGAAATGTGGAATTCTGAGAAATGGGGCATGAATTTGGAAAGGGGCAACCGCATCGGTCGAAGATCTGGAAGGAAAATTCATAATTATAGACAAAATGGAGGCCTGATGAGAACAGGTAAGAGGGAATTCATGGTTGGAGACAGAAAGAACTGCAGATGCTGAAACATAGTTATTTAGTTTAGTTTATTGTCACATATACCGATGTACAGTAAACATCACGTGGAACACAAAGTGCGGAATTAACTCAGCGGGTCTGGTAGCATCTTTTGAACATGGATAAGTAATGTTTCAGGTCAAGATATTTCCACAGTGACACAATGAGCTACTCCAGGACTTAGTGTGCTACCCAATTCAAGCTTGTTCAGAGTAGGTCCAGTTTAATTCCAGTTATATGTTTCAGACTTAGCCCAAGTCTGATTCCAGTATTTATTGATATTTGGACCAGTTTCAATGTTAGGTTCATTTGGACTTACTTTGGTAATGGTGGAAGTCTCAGTTAAAATATTCCTCATGAGTAACAAACAACATAATTCTTCCTTCATCCCGAAATGTCCTCATTAACCAGTCTGACAAAACACACTGCCTGAAAAATTTGCAATCGGGTCATCAGAGGCATGCAAAGTAAGAAATGAGAAGTAGTAGATTTGCTGGAGCATCTTTGGGTACATGAAGAAGGTGTTGAATGTGGCCTCTCAAACAATCCGCGTGATTAATGAGTGGCAACGCAAGTGATTGCTCTTGGAATTGGTGGGATTTTCTCTCGATACATTATTTCACGTGGGATATCAAGGACATCATGTGCTCTTTGATTACAGATCGGTACAGTAAAGGTCATTTGCCACATCGTATGCAGCTCTTTGCCTTATGCTGGCTAGCTGCAGTGACAAACCTTGAAGGGCTGCTCCGATATTTATTACCTGCGGGATTTCACTGTAAAATAGAAAGCAATATCCAGACAGGATATAAAACCTTAATAGAAAAGTTCAAAATAGTTTGGCGCAACAGGTTTGAAAGTCACGTATTATTTTCTTATGTTCAAAGGATCATAGTCATTATCAGAGGTGGACAAAATACTGTAGGAACTCAGAGGGTGAGGCAGCATCTATGGAGAGAAGGAATGGGCGACGTTTCGGGTCAAGACTCTTCTTCAGTCCGATTTAGAAGAAAGTAAGGTTGGATGCTTTACCGACTAGCGTCCCTATGCTTACATCCACCATCATGAAGTGCTTTGGAAACATACATCTGTCGCTACTCTTAAGATGTGGATTATAAACATGTCCAAGACGCTACATCTTGAAAATATTAGACTTGTCTCGGCAGAAAAACCAGATCATTTTTCGAAGACATGGACGAAGAGAGGCCCAGGAGACGTTGGAGCAAGAGGAGGAGTACGCAAATCTGCAACATTCCACACAAGTGTTCTGGTGGAAGCCCTGGTTTGCATTAAAGGTAAAGTGAGTTAAAAGTAAAGTGAGTTAAAGGTACAGTGAGCTAAAGTTACAGTGAGCTAAAGGGTTCAGTGAGCTAAAGGGTTCAGTGAGCTAAAGGGGTCAGTGAGCTAAGGGTACAGTGCTTTTTAGTAAAGGTTAGTTTAAAGGATTAAGATTTTTATAGTGTGAGTGAGTTGATTTCATTTGAGATC
This sequence comes from Okamejei kenojei, assembly GCA_035221665.1. Taxonomy (NCBI): domain Eukaryota; kingdom Metazoa; phylum Chordata; class Chondrichthyes; order Rajiformes; family Rajidae; genus Okamejei; species Okamejei kenojei. The sequence goes on along the minus strand of CM069152.1, from coordinate 38,343,531 downwards.
GGCCCCATGGTTTGCTCATCCTGCAACATGTGGGAGATCAGGGATATGATCGGTGTCCCTGGTGACTACGTTTGCAGGAAGTGTGTCCTGCTGCAGCTCCTGGCAGACCGCATTGAACGATTGGAGCTGCGGTTGGATTCATACTGGAGCATCCACGATGCTGAGAAGCTCGTGAATAGCACGTACAGTGAGTTGGTCACACCGCAGGTTAAGCGGCCAGAAAGGGAACGGGTGGCCATTAGCCAGCGTAGCAGTAGGCAGGTAGTGCGGGAGTCCCCTGCGGTCATCTCCCTCCTAAACAGATATACCATTTTGGATACTGTTGGGGGAGATGGCTCATCAGGGGAAGGCAGCAGCAGCCAAGTTCATGGCACCATTGGTGGCTCTGCAGCACAGGAGGGGAGAAAGAAGAGTGGAAGGGCGATTGTAATTGGGGGATTCAATAGTAAGGGGAATAGATAGGCATTTTTGCGGCCGCAAACGAGACTCCAGGATGGTATGTTGCCTCCCTGGTGCAAGGGTCAGGGATGTCACTGAACGGCTGCAGAACATTCTGGAGGAGGAGGGTGAACAGCCAGCTGTCGTGATGCACATTGGCACCAACGATATAGGTAAAAAACGGGATGAGGTCCTACAAAGCGAATTTAGGGAGCTAGGAGATAAACTTAAAAGTAGGACCTCAAAGGTAATAATCTCTGGACTCCTACCAGTGCCACGTGCTAGTCAGAGTATAAATAGGAGGATATTGCAGATGAATACGTGGCTTGAAAAATGGTGCAAGGGGGAGGGATTCAAATTTCTCGGCATTGGAACCAGTTCTGGGGGAGGTGGGACTAGTACAAACAGGACAGTCTGCACCTGGGCTTGAAGGGAACCAATGTCCTTGGGGGGGTGTTTGCTAGTGCTGTCAGGGAGGATTTAAACTAATGTGGCAGGGGGATGGGAGTATGAGCAGAGAGACAGAGGGATGTAAAATGAGGGTAGAAGCAATAGGTAGCAAGGTGAAAGGTAAAAGTGGCAGGCAGAAAAATCCAGTGCAAAAAAATCAAAAAGGGCCACTTTTCAACATAATTGTATAAGGGGTAAGAGTGTTGTAAAAACAAGCCTGAAGGCTTTGTGGCTCAATGCAAGGAGCATTTGTAATAAGGTGGATGAGCTGAATGTGCAGATAGTTATTAATGAATATGATATAGTTGGGATCACGGAGACATGGCTCCAGGGTGACCAAGGCTGGGAGCTGAACATCCAGGGATATTCAATATTCAGGAGGGATAGACAGAAAGGAAAAGGAGGTGGAGTAGCATTGCTGGTTAGAGAGAAGGACATTAGCTTGGAGGATGTGGAATCGATATGGGTAGAGCTACGAAACACTAAGGGGCAGAAAACGCTAGTGGGAGTTGTGTACAGGCCACCTAACAGTAGTAGTGGAGTTGGGGATGGCATCAAACATTAAATTAGAAATGCGTGCAACAAGGGTAAAACAGTTATGATGGGTGACTTCAATCTACATATAGATTGGGTGAATCAAATTGGCAGGGGTGCTGAGGAAGAGGATTTCTTGGAATGTATGCGGGATAGTTTTCTGAACCAACATGTAGAGGAACCAACGAGAGAGCAGGCTATTCTAGACTGGGTATTGAGTAATGAGGAAGGGTTAGTTAGTAGTCTTGTTGTGCGTGGCCCCTTGGGCAAGAGTGACCATAATATGGTTGAGTTCTTCATTAGGATGGAGAGTGACATTGTTAATTCAGAAACAAGGGTTCTGAACTTAAAGAAAGGTAACTTTGAGGGTATGAGATGTGAATTGGCCAAGATACACTGGCAAGTGATTCTTAAAGGGTTCATGGTGGATATGCAATGGAAGGCATTTAAAGACTACATGGATGAACTACAACAATTGTTCATTCCAGTTTGGCAAAGGAATAAATCAGGGAAGGTAGTGCATCCGTGGATAACAAGGGATATCAGGGATAGTATCAAAACTAAAGATGAAGCATACAAATTAGCCAGAAAAAGCAGCCTACCAGAGGACTGGGAGAAATTCAGAGTCCAGCAGAGGAGGACAAAGTGCTTAATTAGGAAAGGGAAAATAGATTATGAAAGAAAACTGGCACGGAACATAAGTTTTTATAGATATGTGAAGAGAAAAAGGTTAGTTAAAACAAATGTAGGTCCCTTGCAGTCAGAAACTGGTGAATTGATCATGGGGAACAAGGACATGGCAGACCAATTGAATAACTACTTTGGTTCTGTCTTCACTAAGGAAGACATAAATAATCTGCCGTAAATAGCAGGAGACCGGGGGTTAAATCAGATGGAGGAACTGAATGAAATCCAGGTTAGCCGGGAAGTGGTGCTAGGTAAATTGAATGGATTAAAGGCCGATAAATCCCCAGGGCCAGATAGGCTGCATCCCAGAGTACTTAAGGAAGTAGCCCCAGAAATAGTGGATGCATTAGTGATAATTTTTCAAACCTTTTTAGATTCTGGAGTAGTTCCTGAGGATTGGAGGGTAGCTAATGTAACCCCACTTTTTAAAAAGGGAGGGAGAGAGAAAACGGGGAATTACAGATCAGTTAGTCTAACATCGGTAGTGGGGAAAATGCTAGAGTCAGTTATTAAAGATGGGATAGCAGCACATTTGGAAAGCGGTGAAATCATTGGACAAAGTCAGCATGGATTTATGAAAGGTAAATCATGTCTGACGAATCTTATAGAATTTTTTGAGGATGTATCTAGTAGAGTGGATAAGGGAGAACCTGTGGATGTGTTATATCTGGACTTTCAGAAGGCTTTCGACAAGGTCCCACATAAGAGATTAACATACAAACTTAAAGCACACGGTATTGGGGGTTCATGTGGATAGAGAACTGGCTGGCAGACAGGAAGCAGAGAGTAGGAGTAAACAGCATGGCAGGCAGTGACTAGTGGGGTACCGCAAGGCTCAGTGCTGGGACCCCAGCTATTTACAATATATACAATACAATTTACAATATATATCTGGATGAGGGAATTGAATGCAACATCTCCAAGTTTGCGGATGACACGAAGCTGGGGGGCAGTGTTAGCTGTGAGGAGGATGCTAGGAGGCTGCAAGGTGACTTGGATAGGTTGGGTGAGTGGGCAAATGCATGGCAGATACAGTATAATGTGGATAAATGTGAGGTTATCCACTTTGGCAGCAAAAACAGGAGGGTAGATTATTATCTGAATGGTGGCCGATTAGGAAAAGGGGAGATGCAACGAGACCTGGGTGTCATGGTACACCAGTCATTGAAAGTAGGCATGCGGGTGCAGCAGGCTGTGAAGAAAGCGAATGGTATGTTGGCATTCATAGCAAAAGGATTTGAGTACAAGAGCAGGGAGGTTCTACTGCAGTTGTACAGGGTCTTGGTGAGGCCACACCTGGAGTATTGCGTACAGTTTTGATCTCCTAATCTGAGGAAAGACATTCTTGCCATAAAGGGAGTACAGAGAAGGTTCACCAGACTGATTCCTGGGATGGCAGGACTTCCATATGAAGAAAGATTGGATAGACTTGGCTTGTACTCGCTGGAATTTAGGAGATTGAGGGGGGATCTTATAGAGATTTACAAAATTCTTAAGGGGTTGGACAGGCTAGATGCAGGAAGATTGTTCCCGATGTTGGGGAACTCCAGAACAAGGGGTCACAGTTTAAGGATAAGGTGGAAGTCTTTTAGGACCGAGATGAGATCTTTTTTCACACAGAGAGTGGTGAGTCTGTGGAATTCTCTGCCACAGAAGGTAGTTGAGGCCAGTTCATTGGCTATATTTAAGAGGGAGTTAGATGTGGCCCTTGTGGCTAAAGGGATCAGGGGTATGGAGAGAAGGCAGTATCCCGTGAGTTGGATGATCAGCCATGATCGTATTGAATGGTGGTGCAAGCTCAAAGGGCCGAATGGCCTACTCCTACACCTATTTTCTATGATTCTATGACACCATTCATCAATTTATTACAAGGATAGTATAGTACAACACAACATTGGATTTAAATCTAAATACAGCTTGGGTGAGGTGGATGGAGAGGGATTTGAGGCAGGTATATCACCACTTTTTTCCTTCTTTCTCTTTTTGTCCTGTTATTTTCCTTATTTTTTCTATTCCTCTTTTCTTTCTTTCATTTATTCACTCTTTGGTTACACCACTTTGGTAGTCTAGGGGTTCTACCATGCACATTTCACTTTTTCTCCTCCTTGCTTTTTCTCCTTTCTTTTCTTCCGACTAAAGCTAAAAGTTAAAATTGAAAGCTGTACAATAACTATTATTTTATATGTCGTTTGTTTTATTTTTGTACATTTGCTTCTAATACATTTTTTTTAAATTAAAATAAAAAGTGAAGTGCTTTGAGAGGCTGGTCACATTACCTCCGGCCTCCCAGGCAGCAATGATTCACTGCAGTTTGTCTACCATTGCCCAGTTTGAACCTGGGCAGATGCCATCTCCCTGACCCCCTACACTCGTTGTGGGCACATCTAGATAACAAGGACACCTGCGCCTTACTTTGATTTATTGACTATAGCTCTGCTTTCAAAACCATAACCACAACCAAATTAATCTCCAAACTCCTGGAACAAGGACTGCCACTGGAATAGATTCCTTGGCTGTCTGATTTTTGGACCATAAACAGTAAGGATAGACAGGACCAGAGACCCATGTTGGGTGCCTTACAGGACCAGAGACCCATGTTGGGTGCTGTTTGCATGGAGTTGTTACGTTCTCCCCGTGACCATGTGGGTTTTCCCTGGGTGCTCCAGTTTCCTCCCACACTCCCAAGATGTACAGGTTTGCAGGTTAATTGTCTTCGGTAAAGATTGTATATTCCCCCTAGTGTGTAGGTTAGTGCTAATATACGGGGATCACTGGTCAGTTGACATGACTGGGATGATGACAGAAGCCACCTCGTGGCGATCACCAGAATCAACGACACGATGCACTCAGTGACACGTCAGGCGACCAATTCTGTCAACATGTTGGACGACGACGGAAGCCAACAGCGAGCTATACATCGTCCAACACACGAGCGAACGAAACTGGTCAGCGCGGACTCGGTGGTCGATCTGCCTGGTTCTATGCTGTATCTCTGAACTAAACTAAACTAAATAACCTCTCACTAATGTAAGCAAGATGAAGGAGCTTGTTATTGACTTCTGGAGGTGAGGTGAAGTACGTCCCAATCAGCACCAATGCTGGCGAAGTGGAAATGGACGAGCCCTTCACATTTCAAGGTATAAATATCACCAACCACACCGAACCAATGCCAAAAATTCACACCAACACCTCTACTTCCTCAGGAGGCTAAAGAAGATTGGCATGTCTCCAATGAACCATACTAACTGTTGAAGATTCGCCGTAGAAAGCAAAAGATTAAAAAAATGCAGTTATGCATGTAGCCCAGTCCATCACAAAAAACAGCCACCCTATCATCAACTCCATGTACATTTCATGCTGGGCCGGGAAAGCAGCATAAACAAGGACGTTTTTCACCCAGTCATTCCCTCTGCTCCACTCTTTGAATGGATAGGAGACACAAATGCTTCAAAGTATGTACTACCGGATTCAGGAACAGCTTCTTCCCAGCTGTGATCGGGCTATTGAATAGTCCTCCCATAAGCTAGGGTGTTGTTCCAATCTTCCAACCTACCTCATTGCAGACCTTAAACTTTTTCTTGTAGCTGTAAAGGGGCTGTCCCACTGCGGCGACCAAATCTGCGAGTTTAGACGGGTTTGCCCTCAACTCAAACTCACAGCATGGTTGACACGTGGTCCTAGGAGGTCCTATAAGGTAATTGGAACTCTCCTTCATGCCCGAGGGAAGTTCCCGAATATTCGCGGCCTCAGCTAGGTTGCGGAAACATTTTCAGCATGTTGAAAATTACCGATCTCCTTCGCTTACAGGGCATTGGCTCATTGGAGTTTTCAGCACCAAGGAAAACGGACCGGTAAGCAAAATGCCCGCTAAACTTTATTATACTTCTTAAAAGTGTCTCCACCCCTTCTCCCCACCTTCTCTCCCCTTCTCTACCCCCCCCCCCCCCCCCGCGCTCTCTAAAGGACTTACCGCACACGGTGTAGCCATCTTTTACCTTCCGCTTCATTGCGGGTGTGAATTTCATACAGCATTCCCCCGCTTTCCCTGGCCCCTGCCTTCGCGATATGTTTGTGTGTGCGTGTGTGCGGTCGGTCGATTCAGCTCGCGGTTTTCCAAGCGAGTGCCCTCGAGCTTGAAGGCCGAAGACAGCCTTCTTTAACTCGCATTAGGTCACCGCAGTGGAACAGCCCCGTAATGCTAACATGTTGCAACAATATATTCTGCACTCTGGTATCGTTCTCTTTGCACTACTTGTACCTATGAATGGCTTGACTACACTCATGAACAGTATGATTTCACTGGACAGCCCTCAAACAAAGCTTTCACTTATCTCAGTACACGTGACAATAATAGACCAATACCAATACCAGCTAAGTTATAACCTTCCTGGTGAATTTATTGTCTCCATGGAAAATGTGCGTTCCGAAGCTAAAAAATAAAGAAATCTTAACAAGAGTTTTCAAGTGATGACCAACATAAACATTTTGCCATTAAAGGTAATACTCAGTGTCCTTTTGCAGCAGTCATAGAAATATAGAAACATAGAAATTAGGTGCAGGAGTAGGCCATTCAGCCCTTCGAGCCGGCACCGCCATTCAATATGATCATGGCTGATCATCCAACTCAGTATCCCGTACCTGCCTTCTCTCCATACCCTCTGATCCCCTTAGCCACAAGGGCCACATCCAACTCACTCTTAAATATAGCCAATGAACTGGCCTCAACTACCCTCTGTGGCAGAGAGTTCCAGAGACTCACCACTCTCTGTGTGAAAAAAGTCTTTCTCATCTCGGTCTTAAAGGATTTCCCCCTATCCTTAAGCTGTGACCCCTTGTCCTGGACTTCCCCAACATCGGGAACAATCTTCCTGCATCTAGCCTGTCCAACCCCTTAAGAATTTTGTAAGTTTCTATAAGATCCCCTCTCAATCTCCTAAATTCCAGAGAGTATAAACCGAGTCTATCCAGTCTTTCTTCATAAGACAGTCCTGACATCCCAGGAATCAGTCTGGTGAACCTTCTCTGCACTCCCTCTATGGCAATAATGTCCTTCCTCAGATTTGGAGACCAAAACTGTACGCAATACTCCAGGTGTGGTCTCACCAAGACCCTGTACAACTGAAGTAGAACCTCCCTGCTCCTGTACTCAAATCCTTTTGCTATGAAAGCTAACATACCATTCGCTTTTTTCACTGCCTGCTGCACCTGCATGCCTACTTTCAATGACTGGTGTACCATGACACCCAGGTCTCGCTGCATCTCCCCTTTTCCTAATCGGCCACCATTTAAATAATAGTCTGCTTTCCTGTTTTTGCCACCAAAATGGATAACCTCACATTTATCCACATTATACTGCATCTGCCAAACATTTGCCCACTCACCCAGCCTATCCAAGTCACCTTGCAGTCTCCTAGCATCCTCCTCACAGCGAACACTGCCCCCCAGCTTAGTGTCATCCGCAAACTTGGAGATATTGCCTTCAATCAGTCATGTCAACAAGCTAGAATTTAACAAAGCCACACTTGTTTTCAATGAGTTTAATGCAAGGTGGTATTTCCAAACATCATGAGAGCAGAGGGGGGGATACAGAGGAGACTTTACCAGGATAGCAAGTGGTGTAATGGACGTAGACTACAGGCATGACGGTGCAATGCCAAAGGTAAGAAATGGCTTTCGGTCATGTAAGCATGCTTTACTGGAGACTTGTGAGTGAACATGGATGAGGGGTAATGCATGAACAATCTGAAGCTTTCCAGGAATTTGTGACCAACGTGAGTGGTTTGAACGAGTGGTTTGAGAATGGCGATAAAGTCAACCATACATTTCCTCTACTAGCAGCGGTGCCATAAGCTCTGCCTCCCAGGTTGAGGAGTTTGAACTCCACTCTGGAAGAGTGAGTCTGTGAATTGGAGGGGAACCAATAGCGCCTATCCTTACTGATTGCGACCTGTGGGTCAGGAATTCCAGGATCCTGTTGCACGCCAGTCTGCTGAGTTGTAGGTCCAGGAGTTTGGGGATGAGTATGGTTGGAATGATGGTGTTGAAGGCAGAGCTATTGTCGATAAATGGGAGTCTGACGAAGGTATCCCCATTATCCAAATACTCCAGGGATGAGTGTAGGGCAAGTGGCCAGAGAGATGCCACAAATTGCAGTGGGTCAAGGCTGAATTTGGAGTTAATATACATCATGACCAATCTATTGAAGCACAATGATGTTGGATGTCAGAACCAAAGGGCAGTCGTCACTAAGGCATACTACCTTATCTTTATTTTGGCACCGGGATGATAGTGGACTTGTTAAAGCAGGTGGAACCTCAGATCAGCATAGGAAGAGGTTAAAGATGTCCACTAATACTCCTGCCAGCTGGCCCACGCAGGTTCTGAGGGTACAGGCACGGACTCCATCCAGGCCATTCACTTTTCGTAGGTTCACCCATAGGAAGATCAATAAACCTACCAATATGTGCATTGAAGCTGCAGTAACTATTTCTCAAGTAACTGAATCTCAACTCTGGCAACATCCTTGTAACTCTGAGACACGAGGAACAGAAGGCGCTGGAGGAACTCCGCAGGTCGCGCAGCATCTGTGGAGGGAATATACAGACGTCGCTTCGGGTCGGGACTGACTTGGACAAGAGGAGTATCCACCAGGGGCGGAAAACCCGGGGGGGCCAGAGGGTACACGTCTCCCCCATGTTTTGAGAGGTGGGGGACATCCCCCCCAAGTTTTTGTCATCCGGGTTTTAAAATCTCCGCTTTCCCTGAGAAAGTGGAGGTGGGACTACTGATCGAGGGCGCCGATTGGACGAGAGAGACGTCAGTCAGCTGGCAATGGGGGCGGGACATGATGATTCAGCGCGATGATTGGAGGAGGGAGGAGTTGGGGGGTGGGACTGTGGATAGAGTGTGGTGATTGGGGGAGGGAGGAGTGGCACAGACCTGCGCCTCATCCACAGCCAGGATCGATCCCAGGATTGAGCCTCCGAAGCCTCGCGCATGTGTGTGTGAGTGTGCGCATGCACACGCGGCCGCCAATACATTGTGTCCCCCCCTGTCCCCTCCATGTTTTGATAGCGAGTTCCGCTCTTGGATCTACAGCCCCGCTCGATGTTTAGTTTGGTTTGTGTGTGTTGCTCTGGTCTGGCGACAGCGGGGAGTGGAAGCTGGTGGATTTGAGTTTTGGGATGTCTGCGGGAGGCCGTGTCCGGGAGCCGCTCCGGCAGTGAGAGCTTTAGTAACTTTCTCCGCAAGGCTTGGAGCAGTGTGGAACTGTCCCTGGCCTGGTGAATCATGTTGACTGTTCGCCCCTCCCTTGTCTCTCTTCGCCCCTCATCTCCTCCCAGTGGACTCTCCCTGACAGCTGCAGACTGCATGGATGTGAGAGCGAGCGGTGAAGATGTTCTGGGTCTGCAGGGTCAGTTACGGGGCAAAGAAATACATGTCCCGGGCCGCAGGCTGCTCGTCGCTGCAGTAGTTGAACTATAAGCGAGTTCGGTATTCTGAAAAATGCAAGGAATCATGGGATTTGCCAAAGGTCAAAAATCAATCGAAGTGCTGTAGCTTCAGTGAGTATAGTTCGAGTCCGATTTTTTGTCTTTTTTCAAGTTTGTATTTGTCAGGGGGGATACGAATGGAGTGGGGGGGGGGAAGGCTGGACTGTCTCTCGGCAGCTGCACGCACACAGAACTGCGCCTCACCCGCAGTCAGGATCGAACCCATGTCTCCAGCGCCGCAGGCGCTGCTGAACCACCACTGGACCGTCCCCAGACCACCCCCCCCCCACCCGAGTGTCCCATCCCCACCCAGGGGGCGGAAGGAGACGTCTGGACTGATGGGGCACCGACCCCCAGGCCCACAGCCAGCGCGGAGAAGCGCCAACCCCAGCACAGCTCTGGCCCGACGCTCGACTGGGCCGCGCTGCAGCGGCCTTCAGCCCCGATCTGGAGTTGGAGCTGGTCCGGACTCTGGGCTTGGGGCTGGGCAAGGGAGGGGGAGGAGGTTGCTGCTGCCGCCAGCGCCACCAACAGCACCAGCGGCTCCAGCGGGAGCCCGGCCTGCACATGGCCGGCAGGAGCCCATCCGCAGACTCTTTGACCAGGACGACTCCAGCAGCAGCAGCTCCGAGTCGCCCGTCTTCGAGCAGGGCTGACAGCTGCCCATCTTCAGCAGGATCTCGGTGTCGACTGAGGGGAGAGGAGTGGAGGTGGAGGTGGAGGGCTGCCGGCCAACCCAGCGGGACAGGCAGAGCCGAGCTGGAGCCAGTGGCCGCCCCGCCAGCCCAGGGCCACCCCGGACATCTCCGGACAGGGACGGGACACCGGGGAGGGGCGGGCATGGCCCGGCAGCGACGGAGAGCCGACTCCGACCACGGAAGAAATGCAAGCATGCGCTCAATGCAGCACCTCCGTTGCCGAGACTGTTTTTCGCTTGTGTCCTATGACCTGGGCATGCACAGTCGGAATACCGAACTCGCTTATTGAACATGACTATTGTAACTGTTTGCAATAAATTATTTGGATCTACCATTAAAAAATATATATATATGTATGTGCATTTTAGAGATGTGGAAGGAAAACAGAGCACCCAAAGCAAACACACACACACACACAGTTAGAAGAAAGTGCAAATTCCATACAGACATAACCAGAGCAACAGTTTTACTAGCTGTGCCACTACGCTGCCCACATTATAAAGTAAAAATATTCAATGGATCAATTGCTTGGCTGCGGAATGACTTTGAACAGGAGGCAGAGACCAAGAAGATTTACAGATTTCTTAAGTAAAGACTACTGAGAGGAATAAAAATATAAAGCAATAAATTCTGGTATATTGCAGTTCTAATTTAATTTATATATTGGATATAAACGGATCAAGTAAAACTTGGTGACTCTTTCAAATATGACATGCCATTAATATACAATTTGTTCTGTAACCTTTTGTGCATTTGGGGAATTGTTTGCAACTGCTTAAGGTCAGTGCGAATCTTGGGTAAAATCCACTTGAATTTCCCTGCAGTTAACAGAAACAGAAACATAGAAAATAGGTGCAGGAGAAGGCCATTCAGCCCTTTGAGCCAGCACCACCATTCAATATGATCATGGCTGATCATCCACAATCAGTACCCCTTTCCTGCTTTATCCCTTTATCCCTTGATTCCATTGGCCCTAAGAGCTAAATCTAACTCTCTCTTGAAAACATCCAGTGAATTGGCCTCCACTGCCTTCTGTGGCAGAGAAGGGAGAGAAGGATAAGGGAGAGTTAAATAAAATAGTAAGGTTAAACGAGAACTTACCAGTTTGAAATTTGATCTTGATTTTATGAGGAGTTACATTGGTGATTACGTGAAGAACCCCGCCAGTGCGCATGCGCGTCAATCTTCAAAGCAGCTGTATGAAATCACAAATAACAATTACCGAAGTGACATAATAAGATGCGTGACTCGAGAACTACCAGATGATCTTTATGAGAGAGGGTTGGGCGTGGAGGGCACGTAATCAACGTAACGCCTCATAAAATCAAGATCAAACTTCAAACTGGTAAGTTCTAATTTAATCTTACTATTTTACTTCGGAGTCACGTGAGTGATTCCGTGAAGGGTTCGAACCTTGTGATTTCATGCCGCAGATGCAAATCTCGACGTCTCACTGCATCGATTGACTCAGGATGAGTGAATAATCAAAAAATGCATTAAGCATGATATTGATTCAAATGTATTAATGGTTTACGTTAATAAAGAAATCAATAACAACCCCTCTCAGGGGAGGCTAAAGTGGATGCAAAACAGAATGGGCAAAAACCCGGGTCAGTAACTGGCCAATGGTTAAAAAAACAATTCAGTTGACCATCCTGCGGTCGCGAGGATATGGTTGATGGGAATGTCCATTGCCCTGGCCGCTGACGTTGATGCTGACCTGGTGGAATGAGATATACAATCGTCAGTGTTAATACCTGCATAACCCAGAACCTGCCGCAGCCACCTTGAAATAGTCTGAACCGACCTTCCCTTGTGTAGTAGTTTGTCAATTAATAAACAATGCTGATTCCACACTTCTTAGGATTCTGGTGGCCTTGATATAATATAGCAAGCCTGCCCTCCCACATAGACATGAGACCGAGGGGTATCCGAAAAATGATCTTAAATCCTGCCACCCCTGGTCTGCTCTGCTTGTGTAGATCAGAATGCAAAATGTAATAGCACCTGCAGCCAATTCCATCCTATCTAGCCACAGTGTTTGCAATGTTTGCCCTCGTTGTGCTGATATTAGTGTCATGACATAGTAGCTGGAACCCCCTGGTGAAGTAATGTTAACACTTTTTCAATAACCAACTGCATATTCTTGTAGTGGGAGAACTTGTGTCAAGATCTCTTTAACAACTCAATATCCGGGTTGAACCCGAGTGGTTCCCGATACCCTCAATGGGAATGTACTGCTTTTTTGGGTGCTATCCCTGCACTCTGTAGTGAGCACATCCATTGATGTGACAACCTGAGCCGTAAGTCAATCCATTCAGAATGTGTAAGTCAATAATTGTTTTATTATGCTGAGGCTGGTTTCCTGAACCACAGTTTGAACCAGCAAGTTTTAGTTTTTTGGAATAACCCTATACCGTTGTATTATTATGCCTGATGAAACAGGCAACATGGCTGCTTAGCCAGTCCGACAGAAAAAAACCCAAAGCGAGGTCTTGATGACTGTTTCAAGACCCGGCTAATGAGGCAAAAATGGAGGAAGACATAAAAGAACATTCCTCCTTTTGTAGCGAGAATGTATTTCTCCGCATTGTTGTGCCACATATTTTTGCAATCAGTGAATAAACATGAACCAACATGTCGATATTCGATGTAGCATTGAACCATACTTTCATAATACTTTGAGATCCAATACCTATTCTGTTTTGTCATCGATCTGAACTGGATGATACACCAGTGGCAAAGGAGATTAGGTAATTATTACAGGACACTTTTACTTGAGTGCCATGTGACTAACATATGTCACCACCGTAGTGTAGCAACTTGAAGTTGAACATGCAGAATATGTATATTTGCTCAATAGCCCCTTACTCACGGGGTGCATCTGGTGTATATATTTAGTTGATACCAACAAATGAAGAATTGGTAACTCATGCAAATCTCCACTACTTCCAACTAGAGATGGTATTTGGAACTTCTCACCTTAGAGTCCTTAGCACCTGTTTGTAATAACTGAATTGGACCGACCAAATTACTGGAGCAATGCTGAATACTGTTTTTTCATCATTGTGACTGAGGTAGCTTCAGCTGATAATAGCATAAGGTTGTTAACAATGGTCTACATGTCCTTTGAGAGGTCGAGGGTACACAAAAAGCTGGAGAAACTCAGCGGGTGCAGCAGCATCTAAGGAGCGAAGGAGATAGGCGACGTTTCGGGTCGAGACCCTTCTTCAGACTGGTCAGGGATCAGGGAAATGAGAGATATAGACGGTGATGTGGAGAGATAAGGAACAATGAGTGAAAGATATGCAAAAAAGTATCGGTGATAAAGGGAACAAGCCATTGTAAGCTGTTTGTGGTGTGAAAATGAGAAGCTAGTGCGACTGGGGTGGGGGAGGGGAGATAGAGATAGAGGGAATGCCAAGGGCCCGAGGGCTGAGGGAGAGGTGGGAAGGGGAGGAGACAGCAAGGGTTAACAGAATTGAGAAAATTCAATATTCAAGCCCCAAAGGATGCAGACTCCCCAAGCGGAATATGAGGTGCTGTTCCTCCAGCTTGCGGTGTTGCTCACTCTGGCTGTGGAGGAGGCCCAGGACCGAGAGGTCGGATGTGGAATGGGAGGGGGAGTTGAAGTGCTGAGCCACTGGGAGGTCGGGTTGGTTATTGCGGACGAGCGGAGGTGTTCGGCGAAGCGATCGCCAAGCCTCCGCTTGGTCTCACCGATATAGATCATCTGGCATCTGAGCAACGGATGCAGTAGATGAGATTGGAGGAGGTGCAGGTGAACCTCTGTCGGACCTGGAAGGACTGCGTGGGTCCCTGAAAGGAGTGGAGGGGGAGGTGAAGGGACAAGTGTTGCATTTCTTGCGGTTGCAAGGGAAAGTGCCCGGGGAAGGGGTAGAGTGTGGAGGGGAGGGAAGAATTGACAAGGGAGTTGCGGAGGGAGCGGTCTTTGCGGAAGGCAGACAGGGGGGAGATGGGAAGATGTGGCGGGTGGAGGGGTCACGTTGGAGGTGGCGAAACTGGCGGAGGACTATATGTTTGTATTTGCCGGCTGGTGGGGTGAAAGGTGAGAACCAGGGGACTCTGCCACTGTTTGCGAGTGGGGGAATCGGGAGCGAGGGCAGTGTTGCGGGGTATGGAGGAGACCCTGGTGCGAGCCTCATCAATAGTGGGGGAGGGGAATCCCCGTTCTCTGAAGAATGAGGGCCATTTGTGATGACCTGGTGTGGAACACCTCATCCTGGGAGCAGATGCGGCGTAGACGGAGGAATTGGGAATAGGGGATCGAGTCCTTACAGGAAGCAGGGTGGGAGGAAGAGTAGTCCAGGTAGCTGTGGGAGTCAGTAGGTTTGTAGTGGATGTCGGTCAGGAGTGTATCACCTGCAATAGAGATGGTGAGGTCAAGGAATGGTAGGGAAGTGTCGGAAATGGTCCAAGTGTATTTGAGTGCCGGATGGAAGTTGGTGGTGAAAATGAATGAAATGTCCTTTGAGAGGTCACTACTTTGTACGATATCAGTTGCTTGATTTGCTCAGCGGAAACACAGCTACTATATTGCCAATTACTCTTGATGAAATAAAGTCAGTTTTATAACAGGTTGCTTTTAACTCCAATCTCTTGCCACAGGGCGGAGTCATAGGCTAATTTATAGTTAAAGGTAAATCCCAGTGACCAACAAACAATTTCGCAATGTTTTACTGTTATTAGTAAAGTTATATTGTCTTTGATAACCTCTGCAATGGGAACTGCATAGAATGCATCTTTGAGACCCTTATGAATCTGTTGTTAGTCAGGAAAATAAGTTTTCATATTCGGCAGTTCATATGCCCAACACTCTCCATTTTTCAAAATAAACATGCCACTCCTGCCTTATTCCATGGGTGTTTTGCATGAGAACTTTGGCCCGATTTCTGAACCTCATCTTCAAAGACAACCCTGGCCATAATCCAAACTTGGAATGCTAATACTATGCCTGAACCAGATGTTTTTATCCTTTGTGTGTTGTACAAACAAATGTAAATATTACAACTTGTGAACGGTGCACTTACCCATGTTTTGGAAGTGCGAGACCCACTTTGTTGAGTAGGGTAGGTAATTTCTGAGCTATCATGCTGCCCCCAGCTCCAGTGATCCGCCTACTGCCGATGAGCGCCTGGGGTGCGTTCTGAAATGATGACATTTGCCCCCCGTTGGCCTTAATTGATGCGTCTACCAGGTTTTCCTCCCCTGTTGAATAGGCCTACCTGAATAACAGATTCGGCAGCTGGCTCTCACATCCCCCTGTTGGCGCTGTTCACTGCCGGCACATATGTGCTTCAGTCTGTTCCATCGACTTCTTTAGAGCCTGGAGTCAGTTATATCTTGACCTTTTGCACTCCCCTCCTCAGAGGGGGCGATTCGTAGGCAGCCCTAAACAGGCGCTGCCGCAGGCCGCAGGATACCTATGCTGATATGAACCCATTGGACCTATACCCGAATAGAACATTCTGCTGGGATGGCAACTTTGTTGTCAGGAAAAGGTACCTCTGACACATGCCCTTCATCCCTTGGGGTATGCCCCATGGCCATACCCTGAGACTCAGCGTCAGCAAGATACTGACCCGTCCTGGTCTCTGCCTCCAAGAGGGAGACCTGTAGCAGCTCTGTCAACTGGCTGCTGGTGTGGCCTGCAGAGGTGGAACATCTGGCTCAACCTTACCATCAGAGTCAGGGTCAGAACTAAAATGACCCATGGCTCGCGCCTCATCATCCATGAGGGTGCTATCAAACAGTTCTCTACTAGATGTTGCTGGCGCCTTTTTGTTTAGGGTGGCGCTGACACTCCTCCTGCTGGCGTGTGCCCTGCTTGTAGCACTGTATGCAATAGTTGCTGCATTTGGGATAGTTGTTTCAAACGCACTATCCAGCCCCGGTGAGGAATCATCCCCCGACTCCGTGGGGCTAGCAGACTTATGTGTTACTTTGAGCAGCCTGTCCCAGGCGTTGCCGGCGTCGTCTCTCGTAGAGGCCGGCGCTTTTTGACATGAAACAGCCCTGTACCAGGCGCTGCTGGCGTGGCTCTCCCGTAGGCTGGCAATGTCACAAATGAAACAGCCCTGTCCCAGGCGCTGCTGGCGCGGCTCTCCCGTTGGCCAGTGCTTTCATACATGAAGCAGCCCTGTCAGGCGCTGCTGGCGCGGCCTGTCCCATAGGCGCGCGCTATTATACATGAAGCAGCCCTGTCCCAGGCGCTGCTGGCGCGGTCTGTCCCATAGGCTCGCGCTATTACCATGTAGGCTCACTAAATCAAATTTTTAGTGTAGAGCTTTACCTGTGAAGGGTTAAAGCAACTTTAAACCTTTCACAGCAATTTATGCTAAACAAGAAGAATTTCATTGTCAGGGACACATGACAAACGTTTTTGACTTCTAACTTTAAGAAAAACACTATAACATACATGTAAACTTTATTATAAGAGTAAAACCCTTGTAGCCCGACTCACGCGAGTCCAATAGGGCTGAACGAGTCCTTTCTCCACCAATTTTATTCCCTGCCTGGGGACCGACGTCTGTGAGCCACTGACTGCTCTGTCAGTGACTCTGGTGTTATTTCCTTGCCATTCCACGGCATCCCCGCAGGCTGGGAGCCTCTGACTGCGGCTCCTTATCTCACAACCCGATCTTTTGCCAGTTATCCACTTCCATGGTCGGACCGGGGTTCCCCCACAGTCCATAACCGGCTCACTCGTCGGGCTGTAAAACTAGCAGGAAAACCTCTATGAAGAGAGGCTCCTGCTTGAAAACCCCCCTGGTAAGTAAAAACAAACTTATCTTCTAGGTTTAACTTACTGCCGGCAGGAGCTCTGCCCTGCCAGCCTGGTGCTTGCGCCAATGTGGCTGACGTACTGACGCACATGCGCAACTGGCGGGGTTCCTCACGGAATCACTCACGTGACTCCGAAGTAAAATTCTCCCTTATCAGACATTGATCAAAGTAACTGAATATCTGGTCAGACGATACATCTGCATACTTTAAATACTCTATCGCTATAAGTGCGATTATTGAAGGACAATAAAGGTGATACCTTTATTCAAGGGCATTGACAGTATCTTCATTAGTTTATCTACCCATGCTGTCATAGGGATCTATGGAGGAGGTAATTCCATGCCAGTGACTCCATTGTTAGTGCTAGGGAAGGTAATGGAAAATATCCTGGGGAGCTGGAATAGTCTTCACTTGGAAAGGCAGAAGCTGAGCAGGGATCGCGCAGTGTTGGCGGGAGATATTGTCCAACTAATTTGATTGAGGTTTTCGAAGAAGTAATTAAGCGTGCTATTGAGAGCACCATGTTGGATGTAGTCTGTGTGGCCTTTGACAAGCTCCCACATAGAAGACTGATGTAAAATGTTGGAGCCCACAGGATTCTAAGTTGGATCCCAATTGGATCCAAGGTTGTCTTGGTGGTAGGAGACAGAAGTGGAGGTTTGCTTATGTGATGCCTGTGAACTGTGGTTTATCACAGGGATCAGTACTAGGACTCCCGCTGTTTATTATGTACATAAGTGATCTGGATGTGAATGCAGAGAGTGTGATTAGTAAGTCTGCAGGTTGCACAAGAATTGGTGATATTTTTGATATTGAAGAGGATAGGTTTCAGAATGATATTGATCAACAGATAAGATGGGCAAAGTAATGGTGGGTGAAACACAACCTCGATAGCTGCAAGATAAATGCACTTTGGATGGTCCAATAAGGAAATGAAACACATGATGCATTGTAGCACCACAGGGAGGATTAGAGAACAGAGGGTTCTTGATGTACAGGTTGATAGATTCATAAAGGTAGCAGCATAGGTAGATAAGGTAAAGAAGAATGCATACAGGAATCTGGCCTTCATCAGCTGAGGCATAGAATAAAAAAACATGGAGGCATGCTACAAGTTTATGAAACATTGGATAGGCCACAGCAAAAGCATTATTTACAGTTATGGTCACCACACTGTAAAAGCGATGTAATTGCACTGGACAAGGGTTAGTTTAGCTTCGACATACAGAGCGGAAACAGACCCTTCGTTCCACCGAGACCACGTCGGCCAATAATCCCCACACACTAGCACTACGCTACACGCACGAAGGACAAGTTACAATTTTTACCAAAGCCAATTAACCTACAAACTTGTATGTCTTTGGAGTGTGGGAGGAAACTGGAGCACCCAGGGAAAACCCATGCAGCCACAGGAAAAAAAATCCGTACAGACAGCACCCATCGTCAGGATCGAACCCGGGTCTCTGGCGCTGTAAGGCAGCATCTCTTCCACGATTTACGAGGGTATTGGCTGTGATGGAACATTTCAATTATGAGGAGATGCTGATACTAGTTGGTCTGGGTTTGCTTTCCAGGGAAATAGCAGAGCTGAGGGGGAAAGAGGTTGACAAAAAGATGAAAGCCGTTGTTAGGATGGAGAATCATCAAGGCAGAGAGAGTGAGAGAACAAGGACTGGTAAGGTTAGAGAACAAGTACAGGTTGATATAGATGGGAACTTGATGGTCAGCATGGATTTGGTGGCTGATAAGTCCTGCATCTGTACTGTAGAGTCTATAATGGTACGTCTGAGAAACAGGTAAAGAAGCCCCTTTGAGACAGAGATATGAACATGTTCAGCAATCAATATTCATGATGAAGATGGGTGTTTTTTTCTGTTGGCTTATTAGAATGGATCTCTGGAAGGAGAGTTTTGAAAAAAGTTATGGAATGTATTAACCACTAAAAATGTTTAATGTATGATTGCCCATTTTTCTACATTTCAGCCTGCAATCTGCATCACTTGATTTTACTTCGGAGTCACGTGAGTGCTACGTGAAGAAGCCCCGCCAGGCGCATGTGCGTCATTACGTCGACGCATGTCGCTTGGAATGGGCTGGAGAGCACAGTTCCACCAGCGGTAAGTAGAAACCTCGCAGGTAAGTGGTTTTAAAAAACTTTACAGCGAGTATTTAAGCTCTGTAAGGCTGGCTTGCGAGTCAGGAGGAGCTTGTGGTATGGAGAGCGGTGGAAGAAAGTTGGTTCGAAGCAAGCGTGGATTGCGCAGCGATGCGGTCCCATTGCAGCGATCGGAAGTAAAGATAAGTGCGGTGCCGGTTCCGATACTGGTGGCCATTATTCCCGTAATTAACGAGCTTTCAACTGCTCCAGTGTCGCAGGGCACTGAGGCCACAACTATAGGGAAGAAATATCAAAGAAAACCTGTCAGGCCTGTTTTGTCTGATGAAGAGGACTCTCCTCCAGACCGGAAAAGAATGTGGGGGAGAATGGAACAAATGGAGAAAATGTTCCAAACTTTAATCAGTCAAGGGTCCAAACTTTAATCAGTCAAGAGTCCAGGCAGCCTCCGAAGGAGTTCCATACACCAAGTATGGTGCCTATCAAGAATGGAATCTCACTCTCCAGTGCCTTGTTTGGGTCTGGATGAGATCTCCCTAGAGCAAGACTCGGGAGTACCAGGGCAGGAGGAGACTGACCCTGAAGCTGGTGTCCCTACTTATGTGTATACCCCAGAGCACAAGAGCCACGCTCCGGGTGTTCCCGATGTAGCAAGGTGTTTTGCTATACCGGAAGGGACTGGTGAGGCTTTGGACGAGAACCTGGCTGCCAACATTAATTATTTGGTTTCTCACCAGCTCCAAGACGCTGTTATGACTGAAACAGCTGAACTATATAAAACATCCGTCAATTGTGCCTCGCACAAGGTGCCAACAGTAAGCTTTGCAATTTGGGCACCTATGAGTGCAACGATGTGAGGGCAGGAAATGCGTTTCCTGCGTGTCCTCAAGCTGATATCAGCAAGCATCACTGCATTTGGGAAACACATACAAGGGTCGACAATGTCCAAAACTCAAAAGGACATGCTTGCGTTGTTCTGCAATGCCTATTTCGAACTTAATTGTATGAGGAAAATCGCCATTCGGCCAACATTGCACCCAAAATTTGCAGGACTGTGTAGGGCAAGCAATATCCAGGCACCAGATTATTTAATTTGGTGAAAATCTGCCAAAACAAATTAAGGATATCGATGAAGAGTCGAAAACGATCGGCCTTATAAAACCTTTTATCCCTGCTCCGAGAAAACAAGCAGGTTGGATACGAAGGGGGTTTGATTCCGGGGCAGGGACCAGCAGAGGCAGGGCGATCGGTAGAAAATACTATTACCCAGTGCAGCCCAACATCAACCCTTATATTGGGAGAAGAAGACCTTCTAGGTCGCTTACTGAGGTACAGAAACTTCATTCCATCACAGATAAAACTTCTGGGGAACAACCTCCGGTTGGGGGTAGATTACAATTGTTTTATGATGAATGGTGCTGCATAACATCTAATCGGTTTATATTAGATACTATGTCAGGCTCTACAATAGAATTTATGGCAGGAGTTGATCTGCCTGTACAGAATAGGCCTAATAGAGTCTTGGTGTTTGCAGCACCAGAAACTCGTCAGTTAGAAGAAGAAATGAAAAATTTATTCCAGAAAGGGGTAATTGAAAGAACGGTGAATCATCCTCAACAATTTGTGTCTAATGTATTCCCCAGACCGAAGAAAGATGGGGGTTGTAGTCATTCTGGACCTCACAAATTTAAATTCTTATGTTCAGTATAGGCATTTTAAAATGGACACCTTCAACACTGCAAAGTTGTCACAAGGCTGTTATATGGCTGCTGTAGATCTAAAAGATGCTTATTATTCAGTACCAATTCATCATCATTATCGCAGGTACTTGAAATTTAATTGGATGGGTCAGCTGTGGCAATTTAAAACATTACCTAATGGGTTAACTTCAGCTCCCAGGCTGTTCACAAAATTATTGAAACCAGCACTGGCGTTACTGAGGGCTCAAAATCACATTGTAATGACTTATCTAGATTATATTTTAATTGTAAGCGCCACTCAGGAGACAGCTGAAGAATCGGTTTCAGCAACCACAAGCCTATTTGAAAGGCTAGGGTTTCTGGTCCATCTAACAAAATCTAAGTTACAGCCATCCCAAACAATTGATTATTTGGGTTTTGTCATTAATTCTGTTGATATGTCAGTAACTTTGCCAACAGCTAAGGTTGTGGATATTACAAATGCCTGTACTTGCCTCGCTGAGAAACCTTATCCCTCCATCCGAGAGGTAGCCAGGGTTATTTGTAAATTGGTAGCAGCGTTTCCTGCTGTAGAGTTTGGACCTCTGCACTATCAAAGTCTGCAACGAGCCAGGGAACAAGCACTAAAAAAGCGTGCAGGTCATTTTGATAGGTCCATCCAGTTACCAACTACAGCCTTAGCTGAATTGCAATGGTGGATTATCAATGTTGCACAAGCTACTAAAAATATTTTGGTTCAGCAACCTTCAGTGGGTTTACAGACTGATGCGTGTGCTCTCGGATGGGGAGCTACGGACAGCGAATCTAGCTGTGGTGGTAGATGGAGTGTCCAAGAGGATTTAATTCTCCAAACACATGGTGTAAATTATTTAGAGCTATTGGGGGCATTTTATTGAAAGCTTATTGTTCTACAATGAATGATTCACATGTTGAACTCCAGATGGATAATACCACAGCTGTGGCATATACCAATCACATGGGAGGAGTAAGATCAGTATCATGTGATAATCTGACTAACCTCATGTGGCACTGGTGTATCTGCAGGAATATCTGGCTCTCAGCTATCTCCTTACAGGGAGAGATAATGTGGTGGCAGACAACAGGTCACAAAAGTTCAATGACAATACAGAATGGATGTTAAATCCAGAAGTTTTTAAAAAGATCGTCAGCCGCTATGGGTCACCAGTTGCCTAAATATGTTTCATGGGAGCCAGATCCAGGAGCAGTAGCGGTGGATTCATTCTCGCTACATTGGGAACGTACATTCTTCTATGCTTTTTCCACATTCTGCCTGATTAGGCAATGTCTCACCAAAATAGAGCAAGACTCTGCCACAGGCATTTTGGTGGTTCCAGACTGGCCTACACAGCCATGGTTCCCATTGGTGCTCAGAATGATGACTCAGCCATTCATGACGATCCCAAGCTGCAGTAATTTGTTGGTACATCCAGTAACAGGAGAAAGTCATCCGTTACATGACTGTATTCATTTGTTAATCTACAGGTTCTGACCAGATCATTACAAGGGCTTGGACTGTCGGATAGGACAATGGATGTCATAACTGCAGCTGGGAGAGGTAGCACTAAGAAACAATATGTCTCATATAAAGAAATGGGGAATGTTTTGTGTACCGTCAGATATATCTTATCATACTGCGAGCATACCGGATGTATTGGAGTTCCTTGCTATGTTGCATTTTGATCAGCACCTGAGTTATAGTGCCATCAATAGTGCTTGGAGTGCTTTGTCCTCTTAGTTAGGACATTTTTCAGAACGACAATCTATTCGGTCTCATCCATTAGTATCCCGATTTATGCGAGGAATTTTTAATAAAAATCCTCCCAAGCCTAGATACAGAAATCTGGGATGTCAGTATAGTTCTCACACTGCTTCAGCAATGGGCTCCAATTACGTCACTGTCTTTTCAGAAGTTAACACTTAAAGTGGTTATGCTTATGGCGTTAGTATCAGCACAACGAGTACAAACATTGCAAATGTTATGATTAGATTGTATGCATTTGTCTGTAGATGAAATTACTTTTTATGTCTATGATCTAATCAAGCAATGCAGGCCAGGAATGGCTGGAACCAAGGTAATCTTTAAAGCATACCCTGTGGACCAAGAGTTATGTGTGCTTAAGCATCTGTCAATATATTGAAGTAACTAAGAGTCTCAGAGGTTCTGAGAAAGCAATGCTCATTACCTACAAAAAACCATATTAAAAAGTGTCAGCACAAACTATTTCTATGCTGCTGCATCCGCTGAGTTTCTCCAGCCTTTTGTGTACCCTCGATTCTCCAGCATCTGCAGTTCCTTCTTTAACACTCAAGATGGTTAAAACAGGTTCTGGATTACGCTGGAGTGGACACTCATGTGTTTAAATCTCACTCCACCAGAGCGGCATCAACATCCGCGGCGAAGGCACAGGACGTGCCGCTTGACCAAACCCTCGAGGCCGCAGGATGGTCTAAAGAAGCAACTTTTTCTAAGTTCTATGATAAACCTGTAGTTACAGTGCCAGTGTTCGGGCATGCTGTGTTGGGTTCAGTTTAATTTATGGTTGCTTTGTTTTATATCATTTCTTTGTAATTTCCCCCTGGGATAGAGGGGTTTATTTTGTTATCATTATTATTATTATTAAAATAGTTGAATAATTGAAACAATGTTCAATATATTATTTATTTACTGCTGTGTCAACTGAAGCAGCGTGTCGTATGGGGTGCATCTACGGCATGAAATCACAGAGCTTTGAAATCTTCACGTAGTCATTCACGTGACTCTGAAGTAAAATAGTAAGATTAAATGAGAACTTACCAGTTCAAAGTTTGATCCTTATTTTATGAGGTGTTACGATGAGGGATTACGTGCCCTCCGCTCCAAACCCTCATAATCGAAAGGATCATCTGGTAGTTCTAGTCTTCTGAAAGCCTTACTATCTTACTTTGGCTATCAGTTTCTGTGTTTTCACGCCGCTGCTTTGCAGTATGACGCGTGTGCGCTTGGCGGGGCTTCTTCACGTAATCCCTCATCGTAACTCCTCATAAAATAAGGATCAAACTTCAAACTGGTAAGTTCTCATTTAATCTTACTATTATCCCCTAATAAAATAATAATACACAAGATGGCTGCTGTGGCTGTGTGAGTGTTTGTAACAAGCTCTAGTCTGCTGGCTCAACTATTTGTCTACTGATGGTGTTCTGAGATACTTTTTCTACTCTAACTCTCCTGGTGTCAATGAACAACTTTTGGTGAATCTAAAAAGCAAGGTAAAACAACTTTAGCACTAAAAATAACTAATTACTGGACTACCTTCTACCTCCTACCTTCTACCTTCTACTATTTCATTGAGTGGAAAAGACTACTGGCCTTACAAATGGGCGAGCCAATTGCCCTCCAAAGTGTCTTGGATAACATGCAGCAAATGCAGCTCAACATGATATTACATATGGACAACAAAATTGATCCAATTGGAGCAAGTCTGATTAACATTGAAGGCTCACTTCAAACGCTTGGAGAGCAACTAACGGAGCTTGAGCAAAGAGTTAGCTCCAACGAGGATCATATAATAGACCTGGTTCGACGTGTAAAATCACTTGAAAAAGAAAATGCTGATCTGAAAATTTGGGCAGATGACGCTGAGAACAGAAGCAGACGTTCCAACTTACGTTTCGTCGGTATCCCTGAGAGGGTCGAGTCCAAAGATATCACCGGATTCATGGGCTGTCTGATACCGCAGCTCCTCGGTGAAGCGAATTTCCCCACTCCTCTTGTGATTGGGCGCTGTCACCGTACCGGTCGCAAGGGTAACTCCAGAGCCAAGGGTCCGAGGCCGATCCTGGTGAAGTTCCACTATTTCCAGGATAAGCTGAGGATAATGAAGCTCACCCGGGAGAAAAATGTGCCCCTTGAGTACAACGGAGCTCGGATTCATATCTACCCGGACTTCAGCACTGGTCTTGTCCAGAGACGCCGGGAGTATGATGCGGCTAAGAAGAAGCTACGCGACCGTGACATCAAATATGCGTTGATCTTTCCCTGCACACTGAGAGTTGTCCACACTGGCAAGACACAGTTCTTTCGCACTCCTGATGAAGTTGAGACATTTTTTGGTGAGCTCTCCTCCATTAACTCCTCCATGGACTCTGATATAACAGCCTAATGTTGGCGGCCAGTGGCTGGTGATAGCATTAGCACAATAATGTTGTCTGCCGATGAACTCTGTGTTTGGCTATTTAGTTTTTTTTCTATAATTTTAGTATTTTTTCTA
Source organism: Okamejei kenojei (assembly GCA_035221665.1). Taxonomy (NCBI): domain Eukaryota; kingdom Metazoa; phylum Chordata; class Chondrichthyes; order Rajiformes; family Rajidae; genus Okamejei; species Okamejei kenojei. Next base: position 38,318,340 of record CM069152.1, on the reverse strand, counting down.
TAATTTTCATATTCAACTTTTGACTTTGATAAAATGATGCCTGCTTTACTACTATCTGCCGTAAAAAGTGTCGCAATTGACGTAAAACGTCGTAACACTAAGAGTTGAGTTTTCTTTTTCCTTTTCTATACGAAATGTAAAAGGTTGTTTGAATGGTAAAGGATTGGCCCCTATAAACAATTGATTATAATCAATTACCAATTATTTGAATATTAAAATTTGATATATTGACAATTAAAGGCATATGAAGTTTAATCTAGATTTTTTCTCTTTTTATTTTTATTTTTTATTAACCATATGTGATAATATGTTGCTATTTTGGGCTTCATAATGCCCAATTAATTTAAACATAAATGGTCCAGGACTTCATACTTTGATCTATTTGGATAAATATGAGCTATGCAGACTGAGGTGTGTATGCTCGCTTTTTTTCTTTTTCTCTCTCCCTCTCTCTCTCAATGACGCAGCCTGATCTTGTGTGCTTTGTCTGTCCTGTCTTCTATGTGTGTGTGTTTGTGTCAATCTGTGCATGTGGCTCTCTTGTCCCCTTTCTCATGCTATTTCCCTGCCCCACTCCCCCAACATTATCTACACCCAATTGATCCACAATTGATACAGCTAAAGGCCTAGAAATCATCCATTTGAACATTAGGAGTCTTCTTCCAAAGATTAATTTAATTAGAGTTTGGATTACACAGAATAAACCTGACATCATAACATTTTCAGAAACATGGTTACATAGTGAAATTTGTGACAATGATATTCATATAGATAATTTTGCATTATATAGAGCAGATAGGCCTACGAGAGTTGGAGGTGTGGCTTGTTATGTGTCAACTCGCGTTATATCTGAATCTAGGGTACACAAAAAGCTGGAGAAAACTCAGCGGGTGCAGCAGCATCTAAGGAGCGAAGGAGATAGGCGACTTTTCGGGTCGAGATCTTTCTTCAGACTGGTCAGGGATCAGGAAACGAGAGATATAGACGGTGATGTGGAGAGATAAGGAACAATGAGTGAAAGATATGCAAAAAAGTATCGGTGATAAAGGGAACAAGCCATTGTAAGCTGTTTGTGGTGTGAAAATGAATCTGTCATCCCTAAAGCAACCTCATCTCTCTTTGAAAGCCTTTTCATTAGGCTAAAACTTCATGAGAATAAACATCTAATTATCGGCACTATCTATCGATCCCCCCCTGTACATCCTGACTCATAAAAGTCCCTAATTTCCACTCTCACCTCTATTGAACACCCATGTGAATTAGTGCTTCTTGGTGACTTCAATAAAAACTGGCTCGATCGCTCCTCTTCTAACGACAAAAACTTGCTTAAAAGTGTAAACCTGACCCAGTTAATCAACGAACCTACCAGAGTTCATGGCAATTCTACATCACTATTAGATTGGATTCTTGTTACCCATGCTGACCGAATCTGGTGTTTTGTCAGATTGCTTTAGCGATCACTCTGCTATTTTCTGTGTGTGGAAGATTAAACCCTCCCATCTTCCTCCTAAACTTATTCGTGTCAGACAATGTAGAAAATTTAATTATGATAATTATATGCATGACCTGATTGCAATAAACTGGGACAGGTTTCAACTTATACCAACTGTTGAGGATGCCTGGAACTATTTATACACTGAATCCACAAGAGTTATCGATAAGCATGCCCCCTGGAGAGAAATAAAAGTCAAGGGAAAACATTTACCATGGATTAGTGCTGATTTGATCAACCTTTTTAATGAGCGGGATAAAGTCTGGAAGACTTTCAGGGAAACAAAGGATCCTGCTGATTGGGAAAAATATAGGTCCTTAAGGAATCAGTGTACGACAAGAACACGCTAAATCAAGTCATTTTAAAAAACATCTTTCTGAAGACATGCATAATCCAAAAAAGTTCTGGAAAAGACTAAATAATGTTCTTAATAAATCAAATCAAAATATCAGCACTCAGATTCGGATCAACAAAGACATCGTTCAGGACCCTGCTGTTATATCCAATGCTTTCAACCATCACTTCTCCACTGTATGTAGCTCTACTGTATTTGACTCATCTATTATATGTGACTTTCCAGCTACCTCCACACGTAGAAGCTCTTTTTCTTTTCAAAAAATAAAACCTGTTGACGTTCAACATGCTATTAATGAATTAAAGGATGATTCTGGATCTGGACCAGCTGGTATTGAGACTAAATTCATTAAGTTAGGAGCTAATATTCTAATGTACCCACTATGCGACCTGTTTAATTTGTCCTTCTCAACTTGTACCCTCCCTTCCGCATGGAAGTGTGCCAATGTTACTCCACTGCATAAGGGAGGCGACCCACACGATATTAACAATTACCGCCCCATCTCTATTATCAACTCGGTGGCTAAAATCCTCGAGAAACTAGTGTTCAACCAGCTATCACATTATGTCACAACTTTCAACATTCTATCTCCATGCCAGTCTGGGTTCAGACCTAATCACTCCACAACTACAGCTCTGTTACAACTCACCAGCGATGTGTTCACTGCTTCTGAGGATGGTAAACTCACCAGTGCCATCTTTCTTGATTTAACCAAGGCCTTTGATGTTGTTGACCACTACCTACTGCTTGATAAACTATACTCAATTGGTCTTTCTCAAAACAATCTACTGTGGTTTAACTCATACCTTCATAACAGACGCCAATGTGTTACCTTTAATGGAAGTCAATCCAATTCCTTAATTGTTGAGAAGGGGGTCCCGCAAGGTTCGTCTTTGGGACCACTCCTTTTCTCTATTTTCATAAACGACCTCCCTAATATTTGTTCTGACTGTCAAACACAACTATATGCTGATGATGCAGTGTTATATACATCTAGTACTAACAAGTCTGAAATTGAAAGATCTCTTCAATCAGATCCTACTTCTGTTCAGAAATGGCTGTTATTTAACAAATTAATTTAAAATAAAAATAAATCATGCAGTATGTTATTTGGTACCAGACAAGGCCTTGGTAATTCTGTAGATCTGACTATATCATTTAATGAAGGATCACCATTAGAACAAGTATTGAACCTCAAATATCTTGGTGTTTGGCTCGACCCAACGCTTTCATTTACGCAGCATAGTGAGACGATTACTAAAAAACTTAGCTGTAATCTAGCTATTCTTTACCGCCATATAAATTGTTTCACCTTTCAGATGAGAAAAAGAATTGTCTCTCAACTACTATTACCAACACCGGATTATGCTGATATTGTCTATCATAATACATTTGATACACATCTTCACCCCTCAATGTAGTTTATAATAGTCTCTGCAGATTTATTTTAAGGTGTCCATATCTAACTCACCACTGTTCTATGTACGAAACTCTAAACTGGTTATCCACCCACGCTCGAAGATGCTACCACTGGTTCCAGTTCATCTTTAAATGCATCCATCTCAATTACCCTTCTTATTTAAAACAAGACCTATTACCATACACACCCTCATATTCACTAAGACATATTCAGCAACCCTTCTTTTTCATTCCAAGAACTAACAAAGAAATTGGGAGACGTGCATTTAAATTCAAAGCTCCTTCTGACTGGAACACTTTGCCTAGGACCATAAGAACTATTAGCTCATTTCGTCTATTTAAAAATACACTTTTACCTTCCTTATAAAACCATGTACCTGTTTCTAGCATTAGTCTTCGAGCTCCTTTATCTGGCTTGCTCTGTGTGTGATCATTTGGAATAGCTATTGTATATGCATGGCCATTACACTTATGTATTATTGTATTGCATAGTGTAACAAGGTCATATTGTATTATGTCACAATATTATGAAATAATATACCGTGTAATAATGTTGATAGTATGTATTAACGTACGATGTATGATAGGTGATATATGGTATTATACATCAACATTATGCTGTAACACATAACTTATTATTATTGGATATGTAAAGTCAATTAACAATTATCATAAACTATAACAAGTGGGGATGGAGGGGTTTTGGGATTGGTGTGTGGTAGGTGGGTCAATGAGAGCCTCTATGTATGTTATGTCTTGTGCTGTATGTTCTATGTTGGACCCCCTCGAAAACGAGATGACTGTCCATCTCAAGGGGTTATCCATGAATAAACTTGTTTCAAACCTGTTTCAAATCTTACTATTATCCCCTAATAAAATCAGCAATAAAATTAAAGCTACTAAATTCATGTAGAAGCCACATTTCTGATGAAAATAGGGTACATTCTTTCTTCAGATGGTTGCCAATAACAAGGAGGCAGGCATAAAGGCTATGATGATGGTTGATCGATCATCCTGTCCTGATATTGCAGATCCCTAAAGACAAGTTTTCCCATTGATTGTAAAGTGGATTTGGGAAATGTCAATGGTCTGGACTGTCCTGTTCTTGCTCCGGGACCATTGGGAATGGCACCTTTCCCCATGTTAAGGGTGTCGAGGGTTATGGGGAGAAGGCAGTAGAGTGGGGTTGAGAGAGAAAGGTAGATCAGCCATGATTGAATGGCGGAGTAGATTCGATGGGTCACATGGCCTACTTCTGCTCCTATGAAGATTAGTGTTTTTTCTGTTGGCTTATTAGAATGGATCTCTGGAAGGAGAGTTTTGAAAAAAGTAATGGAATGTATTAACCACTAAAAAGTGTTCTTTGGTGCAATTATTGGAAGCTCAGCTGCCATTCTATGCTGGGCTTTGATCTGAATGCATCTCTAGCTTTGATCTTTATTAAAGTTAACCAAAGTTAACGTGATAACTCTATTCCACCTGTTCAAAGCAGAGAATGTTTAAGGAAGTGCCAGCCTCTGGCAACATACAACAATGGAGGGAGCATCCACTGCCCGTACCAACCACCAGTGCTTGTTACATTAATCAGAAAAGTTATACTTTAGACTTTAACAATACAGTGTGTGATTTTCTCCTTTGAGTGCATTGATAAACTCCCTACATTCCCACCCACTTCCAATGCCACCTGTTAACTGGAAGCAGTTACATGCTATTGAGAGTGGTTGCAGGTCCTCAGAGACTTGGCAGTGGCATCCGAGTGCTTTGTGCCTTGTGTAGGAGGAGAGTAGTGTTTGTCATTTTACTTACATCAGTATTACGTGTCAGCTATCAACGCACCAGAAATGATTAAGTGATATCAAGCATATCCTAATTGAAGACCCACGGGAGGTAAAGTCTAATGCACGTCGGGATATTGCAGTCCGAAGACGCTCTGAGTTAGCTCCGAACTGTAAATAGGATGAGCAAAAGCGGCAATAATATCGTGAAATGGGTATATATTATGCTTTTTTCTCTGCGCTTTCTTTGCTACATAGATGTGTCGCGTTTTGTATGTCCGTGGAAAAGATGTCATTAAACTGATGATAACATAATTGGTAAGCTAACTATAGTCATTGCCAGCTGTGAAATCCTCATTACTGGCTTGGCCAAACCAAACCAAAGCTCTGAGCTTTAAAGGCCAGTCAAAATAACAAAGGAAGGTCAATACTACTCAAATCAGTCTTCACACGACATGTGGCCACTAGTTCTTGCTCTCTCAATAACGACTGCTTCTGATTTCTGGGCAGTAGTTTATTGACAGCTGGAAGGATACTTATGTTACGACAATGGGTTATAGCCATTCTGCTACAAGCATAAAGGAACCACTGCTAGCGAGATTCATAAAGATCAAAGCTAGAGGTGCATTCAGATCAAAGCCCAGCATAGAATGGCAGCTGAGCTTCCAATAATTGCAGCAAATGACACAAAGTGCTGGAGTAACTCAGCTCGTCAGGCAGCATCTCTGGAGATCATGGTGAGGTGACGTTTTGGGTCAAGACCCTCTTTCATTTTTCCATTGATTACATGTGAGTCTATCTGCTGTTAGCAGCATTTTGAAGTAAATATGGCTCTGACATCCTGGAAAGTTTCTCCCTCGGGCAAAACAAACACATGCGCAATGCAACACCTAAAAAGGCCATCCCTCTCCGGGGATTTTGCTGCAGTCTGCTGAAGTTATAATGTGAGAGACTCTCACAATGTCTTCATTGTTGTTATCTCATCTGTATACCATTGTTTGATTTCATGCCCTTTTACCACCTGCCTGCCTTTTCCATCCCATCAGGGAGAAAATAGGGACCTGTGGCCAGTTCAGGTTTGTTCAGTCAAAATAACCTCATCCCTTTTTTCAGATCATCCTTTCTGCAGTTCCCCAGTTCTCTACTTCAGTTTATTATCTGTACTCTTTAAGAACGGTAATTTCCCCACACCACCCCACAAACAGAAGGTTTTTGCTTTAAACATTAGCTGGTTTCTCATACCACAGATGCTGAATGAGTTGACTTATCTGAATTAGTTCATTCAGCATTTTCTCTTCTTGTTTCAATGTGTCAGTAAGTCAAACGTAGAAAACCCTCACTCCCTGCTTACTCAAATAAAACTTTTTCACCCAGAGAGTTGTGAATTTGTGGGATTCCCTGCCACAGGGGGCAGTGGAGGCCAAATCACTGGATGGATTTAAGAGAGAGTTAGATAGAGCTCTAGGGGCTAGTGGAGTCAAGGGATATGGGGAGAAGGCAGGCAGGGGTTATTGATTGGGGACGATCAGCCATGATCACAATGAATGGCAGTGCTGGCTCAACGGGCCGAATGACCTCCTCCTGCACCTATTGTCTATGTTTCTATGTAAAACATAGAGGCTGAGCAAGTCAGGCAGTATGAGGCATCAAATACACAGATGAGCAACCAAGTTACACTCTGGCCATCCTCAGGCATTCTTACCTAATAGGGTAAAACCGCAACATCGGTAGCAGGGCAAACATTTTTGCGTAAGTTAGTTCACTGACCTAGACACAAAATGCTGGAGTAACTCAGCGGGACAGGCAGCATCTCTGGAGAGAAGGAATGGGTGACGTTTCGTGTCGAGACCCTTCTTCAGAACTTTCGATTTAAACCAGCATCTGCAGTTCTTTCCTACTCACTAACCTCAGAGTTTGGCGCACCGACTCTACGCCAACCATCAATCATCCCCACACCTGATTTATGTCCTATATCCCAATTTACAGAGACCAGTTAACCTGCAAACCTGCACGTCTTTGGAATGTGGGAGGAAACCGGAGCACCCGGAGAAATCCCACGCAGGTCACAGGGAGAACGTACAAACTCCGCACAGACAACACCCGTAGTCAGGATCGAACCTGGGACTCTGGCGCTGTGAGGCAGCGGTTCTACCGCTACGCCACTGTGCTGCCTAAAGGGGCTGTCCCACTGTACGAGCTAATTCAAGAGCTCTCCCGCGTTTTAAGAAAAAAAATCAAACTTGTGTTAAGCACGTAGAATGTACGTAGCGGGTACGTCGGAGCTCGGGACGTCTCTTAGCGGCTCGTAACGCTTACGGCAGGTACTCAGGAAACGCAGTAAGCTCGTGAAGACTCGTGAAGATTTTTCAACATGTTGAAAAATGTCCACGAGAGCCCCGAGTACCTACGAGCGGCTATTACCGTAATTCTCCGAGTTCGAATCAAGGGAAACTCGGGAAAACTCTTGAATTAGCTCGTACAGTTGGACAGCATCTAAGGAGCGAAGGAGATAGGCGACGTTTCGGGTCGAGACCCTTCTTCAGACTGGCCAGGGATCAGGGAAACGAGAGATATAGACGGTGATGTGGAGAGATAAAGAACAATGAATGAAAGATATGCAAAAAACTATCGATGATAAAGGGAACAAGCCATTGTAAGCTGTTTGTGGTGTGAAAATGAGAAGCTAGTGCTAGGGTGGGGGAGAGAGATAGAGAGAGAGAGAATGCCAGGGCCTGAGGGCTGAGGGAGAGGTGGGAAGGGGAGGAGACAGCAAGGGTTAACAGAATTGAGAAAATTCAATGTTCAAGCCCAGAGGATGCAGACTCCCCAAGCGGAATATGAGGTGCTGTTCCTCCAACTTGCGGTGTTGCTCACTCTGGCCGTGGAGGAGGCCCAGGACCGAGAGGTCGGATACGGAATGGGAGGGGGAGTTGAAGTGCTGAGCCACCGGGAGGTCGGGTTGGATTTTGCGGACCGAGCGGAGGTGTTCGGCGAAACGATCGCCAAGCCTCCGCTTGGTCTCACCGATATAGATCATCTGGCATCTGGAGCAGCGGATGCAGTAGATGAGGTTGGAGGAGGTGCAGGTGAACCTCTGTCGGACCTGGAAGGACTGCTTGGGTCCCTGAAAGGAGTGGAGGGGGGAGGTGAAGGGACAAGTGTAGCATTTCTCCAGCCTTTTGTGTACCCTCGATTCTCCAGCATCTGCAGTTCCTTCTTTAACACTCATACAGTTGGACAGCCCCTTTACTGTTCGCTCAGTGAGTAAACAGCACAGGAATGTAGAAATAAAGTAAAGAATAGAATGCTATGAATATTGTATACTGAGGGAATCCTGCAAACGCCAGCTCTCTTCCAAATGATGTGTGTTTAGAACTTGTTGCAGTAATTATAGTGGTGTGCCATGCAGCACATTCAAACAGACTGCCATCCAAGTTTCTGATGAATACTTGTCAATAAGACAAGGAGAAATGGAGGCGGAGTGGATACTAAATGTTGATTTAAACACTAGAGTGAGTCAAGACTGGGTTCCCTTTTCACATTTTCCATTTGGAATATTCACATGAGTTTCAAATCAGTTTTCTTTTCCCTAGCTCCACCTCCAGCAAGTAACTCGGGAACTGGTCACATCACTTGAAGGAAGAACGTTTTGCCTCTATATAGGAACCTTTTGTAAATTGAAAACATTGCTTTAAATGCTTTAACATTTAAACAAAATGCTTTAAAGACCAAGAAAGAAGGGTGGCATGGTGGCGTAGCGGCAGAGGTGTGCCTTACAGCGCTTGCAGCGCCAGAGACTGGGTTTGATCCCAACTACGGTTGCTGTCTGTATGGAGTTTGCATGTTCCCCCCATGACTGCGTGGGTTTTCTCCGATGTCTTCAGTTTCCTCTCACACTCCAAAGACGTACAGGTATGTAGGTTAATTGGCTTGATATAAGAGTAAATTGTCCTTAGTGTGTATAGGATAGTATTAATGTGCGGGGATCGTGGACTTGGAGGGCCGAAGGGCCTGTTTCTGTGCCATATCTCTAAACTAAAACTAAACTAAATACTTCTGATGTCTGGTCCCTGTTTAAAGACAATAAAATATCTCCAAGGCTTTGATGGTACTGGGAATATTATAATCCGGACTGACAATTTGCTATGAGGCTCTTTTGTGCTATTGGTAGAGATCGATTAATTCTAGGTCTCTCTTATGTATAATGCCTTTTGTGTTAGGGTACAAGATCAGAACATGTTTGCTTCTGAATCATTCCCATCCATTGAGCGGAGAACACTCAATGAACATAATACTACTGACATACCGGTACATGATTCATCAGAAATGGCCAATTTCTGCAGAAACACCAACTGAGTCTGGAGGTGTTAAGTGTTTCCATTATTCAAAAGGATAATCATCTTTCCAAAAAAAAAGGTTGAGCAGTTTTCTAACATCCAACTTGAAACAGTATGATATGGTGGTTTATAAATGTTTCATTATAACACACCAAGATCTTTTTATGTTTGAGAGACTCTTCACAAACCTCTTTAAACATCAACAAGATAAGTGCCTGTTACCAATTTTAAATAATAGCATAGGTCTAAATCATGGCCTTCATAATTACCCATGGAATTGATTTCAGAAAACCCAACAATGTCACAGTGCGATTTATACACTTTAAAAGGTTTCAAATGTTTAAAGGTCTTTTATTGTCTCGTGTACCAATTAAGGTACAGCGAAATTTGTGTTACCATACAGCCATAGTAAAAAAACGTAACAAGACACACAACTACATTAAAGTTAACATAAACTTCCACCACAGCAGATTCCCCACATTACTCACTGTGATGGAAGGCAATAAAGTCAAATCTTCTTTCCTAATTTTTCTCCGGTGGTCGGGGCAGTCGTACCATCCGTCGGGGAGATCGAAGCTCCCGCAGCCGGCGATAGAAGCTCCCTCGTCGGGATGATCGAAGATCCCGCGTCGGGGCGGTCGAAGCTCCTGCGGCTTGGAGCTCCCGAAGTCGGTCTCTAACCAGAGATCGCCAGCTCCACGATGTAAAAGTCCGCAGGCTCCCGCTGTTGGAGCTCCCGAAGTCGGTCTCCAGCAGAGGTCGCCAACTCCTGCAACTTCAGGAAAATTGAGTCGCATCCATCTATAGAATTTGATGCACTTTGTCAATTTATTTACATCTCGTTTGATATGTTTAGTTTAGTTTAGAGATACAGCGCGGAAACAGGCTCTTCGGCCCACCGAGTCCGCACCGACCAGTGACACCCGCACATTAACACTATTCTACACACTATAGGGAACATTTTACATTTACACCAAGCCAATTAACCTGCAAACCTGCACGTCTTTGGAGCGTAACTGAAGATCTCAGAGAAAACCCACGCACGTCACGGGGAGAACATACAAACTCCGCACAGACAGCACCCGTAGTCGGGATCGAACCCGGGTCTCTGGCGCTGCGAGGCAGTAGCTCTACCACTGCACCTTCTGAGCATGTTAAAATAATATTTACCTCATGCCATGAATAAAAAAATGTAGTTTGTAAGGTATATGATGCTGCAAAAATGACTGATGAAGTGGAGGGGAGGAGGGTTTGAGATGGGAGATTCTGGTCACTGAGGTGGAGTGGAGTGTAATTATCCATCCCACAGAGGCACAAACCGTTGTCCTGAACTGGCGCGCATTAACAATGACCGCGTGTCCCTTCATCAAGTGTTAGCCTTCGTCTGGGCAAAGGAGCATCTGGAGAACCAACAAAGGGCCAGAATGAATAAGAAGAGCTCATAAGACCGGTAAGGTACTGCATTCTACAGGTGGGGCAGTGGCACTACTGGTAGAGCCGGTGCTTCTAAAGCTCCAGTGACCAGGGTTTGACCTCTGATGCTGGCTGTGTGGAGTTTGCATGTTCATTCATCATTACTGTATGAGTTTCCTGCAGGTGTTCCAGATTCCAAGGGTGTGTAGATGGGATTAAGCTAATTGACTATTGTAAATTGCCCCAAATATAGATGAGCAGTGGGAGTTGAGTGGAACTGAGGGGAATGCGGGGAGAATGAAATAAGGTTAATGTAAACAAGTGCTTGACGGTTAGAATGGACTTGGTGGGCTGAAGGCCCCGAACCTGTGCTGTATGACTTCTTTCTTCAGTAACTGCTGTGGTGCATTGAGGATATTGAGGATCCAAGCGATAATGCAGGAAAATAATACTGAGGCAGAATTTCTGCAATCATCTTGATGAGTGGCAGCTTGAAGGGCCGGATGGCAAACTCAGCTTAAATAATCATGAGCATAATAAATAGAAAATAGTGGGCAGATGTGCTCCATTCCAAGTTCCAGGGAATGTAAAAGGCAAGGGAAGAATGAAGCTAAGAAGATTCCAAACTAACTCTCAATGTTAATATGAACCAAATAGAAACATAGAAATTAGGTGCAGGAGTAGGCCATTCAGCCCTTCGAGCCTGCACCGCCATTCAATATGATCATGGCTGATCATCCAACTCAGTATCCGTACCTGCCTTCTCTCCATACCCTCTGATCCCCTTAGCCACAAGGGCCACATCCAACTCACTCTTAAATATAGCATTGGTAAATATATGAACCAAAATTGATATTTTATTTTTACATGTCCATTAGTGTTACCCAATTGATTTTAAAAGGTCTATTCCTGCAAGTGGGTAAGTGACTTAATGGTGGAAGGTTTTGGCTTTATATAATGCCGATCATGAAGTCTCTCGACTTTAGGCTTTGGAGATACTGCATGGAAAGAGGCTCTTCGGCCCATTGAGTCCATGCCAGCCAACGATCACCCTGACACTATCCTATACATTAGGGACATTTTAATAATTTAAAAAAGCCAATTAACCTCCCTATATCTTTGGAGTGTGGGAGGAAACAGGAGAAAACCCACGCAGTCACAGGGAGAACGTACAAACTCTGTACAGATGGCACCCATGGGCAGAATCGAACCCTGATCTCTGGCGCTGTAAAACAGCAACTCTACCTCTGTGCCACTGTGTCGCACTGTCAGACATTCAAAAATAATTTACAGCCCAATAAATACTTGTTCAGTACTGTCACTATTGTATAACTTGCCTTCCATTGGCTCCATCTGCACTTTACGCTGCCTCGGCAAGGCCACCAGCACAATCAAGGATGAGTCACACCGAAGATCCGATAGCGGAGCAAGATCGACCACTCCTTCTAAATGCAATGGGCTGACGCGTAGTACGCAACGGAGCGGAACGTGGGCCTTTTTTTCATCCATTTCAGTAACCCGACCCGACCGACCTGACCCGACCCGACACGCAGTGTAATCAACGTTGCGGGGGAACAGTTTATGTTAATAAATTTAAATTCTGAAAATGAGGAGAAGATTTTTACCAAAGAACTTTTATTTTTACGAGGATGTTTCCGTAACCAGCTTCCGTCTCCGCACTAGCATCTTTGCTGCGCTGTGGGATCTTTGGTGCGGAGACGGAAGCCATTTACGGAAATAGGGCCAAAAGAATTACCTATGAATCTGCCCATGACCGTACTACGTCTTTTTCGTCGAGTGGTCTATCTTGCTTGCTATAGGATCTTTGAGTCACACTGCCCTCCCTCTTCTCCCCTCTCCCATCAGGCAAGAGGTACAGAAGTGGGGACATGGAGAGGATGTTTCCACTCGTGGGAGAGTCTCGGACCAGAAGTCATAGCCTCAGAATAAAAAGATTGACCTTAAGGGGGAATTTATTTGGTCAGAGGATGGGGAATCTGTGGAATTCCATGATATAGAAGACTGTAGAAACATCGAAAGATAGAAAAATAGGTGCAGGAGTAGGCCATTCAGCCCTTCGAGCCAGCACCGCCATTCAATATGATCATGGCTAATCATCTATAATCAGTACTCTGTTCCTGCTTTTTCCCCATATCCCTTGATTCCTTGTGGAATTATAAAGATGATTAGGTGCATGGAGGTAGGATAGGCAAAATAGGACAGCTTATGTCAGACAGTGAGAGCTTGACATCGCAGAAATGTGGAGGAGCAGAGAAACATAGTGTGAAATTAAAAGAAAGGGCAAACTAGAAAATCAAAAGTGTGAGCAAACACTGGTCAGTAAAATGTGAGAAAATCCAAAATGGTTTTACTGGCAACTAAGAGGATAACTTAGGAAAGAGAAGTACTGCGTGGAGGCAAAGGATCAGGGTCAAACATTAAATTGCAGGAGGAGAATTTCATTTATGAGTCAAAGCACAAAAAATGACAAATGAAATTTAATCCAGAGTGATGTGATGTAACTTTATACAATGTTAATGATTATGCAATAAATTGTACACAATTACAAGTACAATAAATTATACAATATTGTACAATAAATAAGAGAATATTTGATAGTATGGAGACATAAAGAAACCTTGATGTCCACAGATCCTTAAAGATGATGACAGGAGAGATAATAAAGAGGTTAAAAAGGCAAAGGAGATGCTTGCCTCTGTTAATCAAAACATACAAACTAGGAGTAGAGAGATTATGTGAGAAAACAAGTTGAACAATCGCTTAAATGGAGTTCAAGTCAATGGATATTTTTAATGCAGATATTGATAGATTCTTGATTAGGACGCGTGTCGGGGTTATGGGAGAAGGGAGGAGAATGGGGTTGAGAGGGAAAGATAGGTCAACCATGATGGAATGGCAGAATAGACTCTACAGTTGTACAGGGCCCTAGTGAGACCACACCTGGAGTATTGTGTGCAGTTTTGGTCCCCTAATTTGAGGAAGGACATTCTTGGTATTGAGGGAGTGCAGCGTAGGTTTACAAGGTTAATTCCCGGGATGGTGGGACTGCCATATGCTGAGAGAGTGAAGCAGCTGGGCTTGTACACTCTGGAGTTTAGAAGGATGAGAGGGCATCTCATTGAAACATAAAAGATTGTTAAAGGTTTGGACACGCTAGAGGAAGGAAACATGTTCCCGATGTTGGGGGAGTCCAGAATCAGGGGCCACAGTTTAAGAATAAGGAGCAAGCCATTTAGAACGGAGACGAGGAAACACTTTTTCTAACAGAGAGTGGTGAGTGTGGAATTCTCTGCCTCAGAGGGTTCTCTGGATGCTTTAAAGAGAGAGCTAGATAGGGCTCATGAAAATAGCAGAGTCAGGGGATATGGGGAGAAGGCAGGAAAGGGGTACTGATTGGGAATGATCAGCCATGATTACATTGAATGACGGTGTTGGCTCAAAGGGCCGAATGGCCTACTCCTGCACCTATTGTCTATTGTCTATTGACGGGCCAAATGGCCTAATTCTACCCCTAGAACTTATGAACTTATGAATTTATGATAAGCTAAACTAAACTGTGCTAAACTAAACTAAACTAATCTAAACAACTTGTCTACGAACCCAGGTAAAATTAGACCTGCCTTCGTCTTAGAACATCTGCCATTTTAGCCCAGGAAACGGAAAGACTCTGAGGATAATGTAAGAAACAATTGAGAACTCAGTGGGATGAGAACATAATGATTCAGCATTGCTTGGTTGGGATGTGGTCGGGAGAATTATTTTCGATGCCATCCTTTTCAATTTCCAATCTCAAAACACCTTTTACAATAAACAACAAAAAAGTTTACCCTCTTCCAATTTAACACTGGGATTCGATTGAAGAGTAGTAAATATCGGAACAACAATTATTTAAGGAACATCTGTGTAGCCCTATGGAAATTAGGAGTGATAAATCACACTGATAGCAATCTGGCAAGCAGGCTTCAAGAATGATTAATGCCTTAGCATTTTATGAAATGCTCCCAAGTGCCTCATGAAATATACCGCAGAAGAAAATGATCTATCCAGAACATTTATTTCTCCAAATTAGTCATTTTTTCAGTAGATTAATTTATATCCTGTGCGAAAATTTGAGTTCAGATTCCAAATAAGAAACATTAGCGAAAGAGACATTAGGGGCTAGGTTCCTGATGGTTGGTAAACATAGGGAATAAAGACCATCATGCACCAACTCAAGTCCATGTTAGATAATGACCACTTCATTTTTTCACTGTTTGCAGCCAAATGTCCCATCGTTATCACATTTCCCACAGCCAACAATGGACCATAGTGGGCTCCGACATTTTTTGGTCATTGGTGCCAACTCTGATTTGTTCTGAATCTTATACCTCTAGTTTCACTCTCCCCTGACACTCAGTCTGAAGAAGGGTTTTGAACCGAAACATCACCTATTCCTTTTTTGCCAGAGATGCTGCCTGACCCGCTGAGTTACTCCAGAATTTTGTGTCTATCTTCCATGTTAGATAAGTTGGATCTGCATTAAAACATTCAGCATTAAACATAGAACAATGCAGCACCAGAACATGGCCCTTGGCCAACAATGTCTCTACCCCAAACTACTGGACGAACCTAATGGTCAGGCAGCGTCTGTGGAGGAAAGAACATCCTTTCCCTTCACCCAGGCTGCCTGTCCCATTAAATGACAATAGGCCTGTAAACCTGAATAACTTGACCAAGGGCCTGTACAAGGACTCGGCACACTTTTGATATAAAGTGACCCAAAAGCCAATTACAGCTGGGCCCTTGACATGAATATTCAAATCAATAGGGCAGGCACATGTTACTGGAGCATAAAATATGTATAAGTTGTCATATTGGCTGCTCTAGTGTGAAGGAATATACACCATGGGGGTTGCAGTCACATTGATTAATATTAATTATCACGTTAGTACTTTGTCCTCCATTCTGAAGGAAAATGTATGTTCTCCAGGAGGATATCTTTGAATACACTTAATAAATAATGAAATGTATTTGTTTGGTTCAAATTTGCTTTTAGTTATTGCACGGTGGAATAACCTTTGACTGTAAATAAGATCTAACCTTCTGATTCAAAAATCCCACTCCAAGATTATACGTCAGATCTGAGATAGATATTTCTGAAGTCGGTCCAGGGCTGTGTACTGGCACATGGTGACAAAGGCCACAAAATGCACTACAATCAGTCACCAAGGCTACCATGGAAGCACATCCAGGTCTCTGATCTCTTCCATCAAGAGGGACAATGGCACCAGGTGAATGAACACACTGGCATTTTCTCCTCCAAGTCGCTCATCATCCAGACTTGCAAGTACATTTCCGTTTGTTCAGATCGATTGAATCGAAAGCCTAGAACTCGCTACCCAAATATATTAAACGTGTGATTGTAGAACTGCAGTGGTTCAAGAAGCAGGCCAAGAATAATGGGGATGGGCAATAAATGCTGGGCTGCCACATCTTCCACTGCAACACAAATTTGCTACGCTGTCAGTATAGGAGACTGCAGTTATTATCCGTCAGATTTAAAAAATCAAGTCTGCAATTTATCCCATCAGTTAAAGCATAGAAAGAAGTTTAATTTGACACCTAATTCACTTTCATATCTTCAGTATTAAAAAAGTTATGGCTATTTTCATACTTGGAAATTAGCATCTTGTTCTCTATTGCTTTCCATTAACTTAACACAAAAGCTGTGATCGAGGACAGTCAAAAGTCCATACTTTCTTAAAAATTAAGAGAACTGAAATAAATGTTCAGTTATTATAGATTGAAGTATTCTGAAACAAATATGACACAATCTTACTTGGATGACCTGAAATTAAAGCATATAATGTGTTAGTTACCCAATTGTAGCTAGTTACAGAATTCAATGCTGGTGGGACAGGCCCTTAAGTTAATTGGCTTTATTAAGTAGTAAAATTGGCTTGGTATAAATGTAAAATTGTCCCTAGAGTGTGTAGTATAGGGTTAAAGTGCGGGGATCACTAGTCGGTGCGGACTCGGTAGGCCGTAGGACCTGTTTCCGTGGTGTGCCTGTAAACTAAACCACCGTCAGTTTATTCCCCATCAATGCTGTCTTTATACCAATTGTTAGGCACAAGGCAACTTTTGGTAACACAGCTGTTGATCAATTTGCTCAATACTTTTCATCCCAAGTGAAGCTCAAATCATAATATTGCAGATGATTTCTTGTGTTAACACAATATTTACCACAAGGCTTCTCAATGTTCCAGTCCTTTTAATGGTGTTTGTCTATACAGATGGTGACTATAACAAAAACTGTTACAGAATATTTATATTTGCACCAGGGTTTTCAGAATGCTCCAGAGCAATCTTTCTGAAGTGCCTTCTCTGCTTTAATGCAGCAGATAAGGCAGCTACAATCTGCAAGGCAAACTCCCTCAGGCAACAATGCCCTGGAGGTTCTGCTGAGGTACTGCCTTGGACAACCGGTTGCAACCCGTTAACCACAATCACACGTTCCCCTACAACCGCAGGAGATGCAACACCCGTCTCTCAACCTCCTCCCTCACATCCATCCAGGAACCCCAGCAGCCCCTCCAGGTGAGACAGAGGATCCCGTGCACCTCCTCCAACCTCAGAGACTGCATCTGGTGTTCCCAATGTGGCTTCATATAAACTGGCGAGATCGAGTGTACACTCGGCTGTGCTCGCTCCGTCGAGGCCCACTGGATCGCCTGGTTGCTAACCATTTTAACTCCATTCCCACATTGACCTTTCTGTCCAGGGCCTCCTCCATTGCCAGAGTGAGGCCACACACAAATTGAAGGAACTGCACATTCCGCTTGAGTAGGTTATAACTCAGCGGTATGAACATTGAATTATCTAATTTGTACAAACTCTCTCCCGTTCTTTCCCCCCTTTGTCCCCCTCCTCCCCACCTTCTCCCTCCCCTGTGCCTCACCTGCACTCATCCATTTTTCACCTCCTCCTCTCCTTCCACCTACATTCATTCCTCTGGCTTCACAATTCGCACCTTTTCGATCTTGCTTTACACCTTCTGTCTGCTCATCTCTAGCCGTTGTCCAAACCCCCCTTACCTGTATCCACCTATTACTTGCTGGGCTTTGTCCTGCCCTCCTCTCTTCCAGCTTTCGTCACCTGCCGCCCATCGCGCAATTAGTCCGAAGAAGATCCCGACCTGAAAAGTCACCTATCCACGTTCTCTAGAGATGCTGACTGACCTGCAGAGTTACTCCAGCACTTTGTGTCTTTTTTTGTAAATCTTGAATTCGTTTTCCAGCATGAAGTTCTTCTGGTGAGATGGGACAAGTTAATTTGTGAGCCCCTATTCGGCTTTATTAAATGACAATGGCAAGTTCTGATGCCTGAACTGCTTTGACAGCTGAATTAATGACACATTTCGAGTTCACTGAATCACAAGACTGTTACACGGATGGAGCCTCTGTGAATGTGTCTAACATTCAAAATGGATTAAGACCTAAACTCAATTTAACAATAAAATAATAAAACAAAAAATAAATGCTTAAAAAGACATTTTAAATTATCCAGAGGAAAGGACTACTCCACTACCAAGCGCTTTACCAGGAAGGTCTTGTCCATAATGTTGTTTCCTACATCATAGTCAGTTTCGTTCTTATCTAATTCACAATATAATGAAGCAGAAAATAACATAATTCCACATGCACTGTTTGCCTACTTTCCAATCTGCAGATCTCAGTTCAGTTTAGTTTATTGTCACGTGTGCCGAGTTACAGTGAACAGCTTTTGTTGCGAGCTAACAATGCATGATGTGTGTGGTGGGCTCTCACAATTTTGAGACTCAGACTTTTCTCTTTATGCCCTTATTGAAAGCCTTGATTATACAGCGGTATTGAAATGTTATTGTTGTTGAAATCTGCTGAAAAGTAGCTCGCGGTTACTTCAGAAGTTTCAACCAGGATTTATGGAACTAATTTGTGTTACAAATCATACAATCAATAAGTGATCCTTCAGAAGTAGCCGCTGCCTTTCTGTAGAGTAAATTGGCTCCTTTGGTCCACGCTTCATTCTTTCTCTTCTGAATGATCCATTGTTAAGTTCGTGGAAAAAATCTTCCCCAAAAGCATCTTCAAGTGGAAGAGAACTTCTGAGTCTTTCAGAGTAACAACCGGACAAAATCAATGACAAAATCATGTACAGTTTATCAATAAGGCAGAAAAGTATGTTATGCTTTTTCACTAATCTTTGACAATGTTGAACAGGGGAGACAGTTGTGGAGTAAAGATGTGCTGGCACATAGGCCTGGGAGAAGCCTCGGACTCGAGTAGGGCCAGCTCTGTGGAAGACGTTTCCAGGAAAGCAGACACAGGAGGTGAGGACTTGAGAATTTTTATTTTCTCATCAGATGGCTGATTTAAAACGTGAGTTCAAGGCAGAAATGAAAGATATAAAGAAAGAAATGAAAGTAATACAGGAAGATTATAAAGGAAGAAATATCTCAAATTATAATCGATGGACTTGATGAAAAATCAATGGTGTGAATTTCAAAAAGATACAAAGACGCAAATTGATAATAAATTTCAAGAAAAGAATCAGAAATATTGAAGAATGAAATCATTGATATGATTAATAACTTGGAACGCAAGATGGAGGGTAAACTTGAAAATGTTAAAAAAGACTTTAAAAAAACATAAGATTGACCCTATTATTTTGCAAAGTGGTCGAACAACAAGTTGACCGGCATTAAAAACCTGAAAAGATAGCGAGGCTAGTACTGTGTCTACAGCAAGAGCTGATAACAGAAACAAGAACGTCTACTGGAGTTGTTTATCCAAAGTAACAGATAAATGCACGCGCTGGAAGGCTATCAAAGAAGGCAGAACTTGAGGATTGCAGGGATTTTCCTGCGCGTGAGGTTTAGAGAAACACGAAGACACTCGAGAATTCACTGCTAAATTACTGCAAGCTGTTTTATCTTTGATGATATGCCTGTTTTAGCTCGTTGCACTAAAACCCAGAGTCCCTGGCGAGGCGAGAACGACAGTACACCAGCGTGACTAACGCCCCCCAAGACAAATCATTGTCAAGTTACTCATATGATTTCAACCCTCGAGGAATTATGCGAAGTAGCCTCGAGAGACGAACAAAGGAATCTGATGTTTTCAAGACAAAGAATCAGTCAATCTTATCGAGACATCCCCCCAGAGTTGCAAAAACGAAACAGCGTTTAACGAAGCCAAAAACCTATGAGGCGGTGTAAGAAAACTTGAGATACGGCGTCTTAATTACCCCGTCCATCTTAAGACTTACTTATCTATAACGATCTTGGGAACATCTTTTTTTCAAGACTCCAACAGAAGCAATGGAATTTGCAAAGCAGTTTTGACACTTGAAAACCATCTACAAGCAAATATACTAGCCATTTTCTATTTTAAAAGACCTAGCAAATACTATCTCTCTGACATAGCTACTACTGAAGAGCTTCTAACACGACAACACGGAATGAAGAAGATAATCAAGGAATGGACAATGTCTATGGAAGCGAAATGTTGTTTCCTCCGGATTGGAAGAAGCTCACCGAACATTGGACAATTATCTCATAATATTACACTAACATAAACAAATAACACAACCTACTAAATTAAACGGCGTTTTTTTAATTAATATAACTAATACTGTTTATTAACCAAGACTCTGCATCCATGTCCCGCCTAAAACTAATCATACTTACTAATAATTAATATCTTATGTCCCCCTGTTTACATAATGGGGATTAAAGTCCCGTTCCTCAATATATTCTTTCCACCCTTTTTTAATAATGACTTCTAATTTTTTGTAAGTTTACAAAAAAAAAAAAAAAAATTTTCTTTAAACTGTAGGCTTTTTTTTTTTTTTGTTTTTATTGAATTGGATTTTTTATTTAAAACTAACCTCTTAGATATATATAACCTTTTTTATGATGTTTTAATATCACTCTTTTCATTTCTTTAATAACTATGATTTCCCGTTAAAATATTACTTCATGGAATAATAATTCCTTAAAATTTAGGAAGCTGCTTAAAATTAAAAACAGCAATGCCGGAAGCCTTTAGATAAATGGCCAACACACTTGGCTTTCACAAACTAAAATACAAATATTTTTATTTGTAGTTCTTCTATTCTTATACCTTTCTAAGCTTTTTTATTCACTCTCATATAATGTATTTTATCTGTATTAACTTATATCCTTCTTCAGTTTGAATGGAGCTATATACTGGAACAATGAGATACACTCGTGAAGCACATACAAGTAAAGATCTAGATTCATCTACTCGGTGTTCGAGTCGTAATGGAGTATATAGTCTACTGACAGCAGGACCCTTGACCTATTCTGAGATTCCCCAGAAATCTAAAATGCAGGATTTAAAAAGAAATATGGGGAACGAGGGATTAACACCTTTTGCAGTTGGAAAGTTAAAGGTATCAATGAACCAATGAAAAGAGGAAAAATATTGACACCCCACACTATAAGCAAATCAAAGCAGATGTAATTTACATCCAAGAAAACTCACTCTAAAGAAAGACCTGAAAATAGGCTGAAAGCGAAATGGATAGATAAAAATATACCACTCTTCCTTACTACACAAATCAAGAGGCGTAAGCAATATTATTTTCGTAAAGGGACTTTAATTAAGCATGGATATCATACTATAATCCTGATAAGACATGGGCAGAATACATTATTGTAAATAGGAAGAATATAAAATAGGGAAAAAAAGATTCTTTTATATACAAACCTATGTGTCCCAAATTTTTGTCTCTGCATAGTCCTTCTATTTCCTTTAAGAAAGCTACTTCTCAATACACATCATTTCCAGAATTAACACACTAAAAGAATAAACAATTTGATAATTGGCGCAGAGTTTTAAATTGTACATTATACCCTTATTTAGATCAGATTCTTTCAAAAACAATAGGAAAACTAAATCGCACATCTATGTGATTTATTAAACGCATACATTCAACACGTCTAACATTAAAGATGTCTTCTTGGAGAACAAAAATCCTACTGTTGCCGTAAAGAATAATATTATTCCTTCTACTCGCCAGTACATAACAACCTATTCAAGAATAGATTAACTTCCTAGTAGATGCAAAGACTTATTTCACTTACTTAGCAGATCCAAATATCATAAAATTCTATAATTTCAGATCAACACCCTTAACATTTATAATTTAAAATAAATGCGGTAAAACAGGAAAATCCTCATGGACAATGGAAACTTAAAGCCACAAATTTTTAAAAAATAAAACAACTCAGGAATACCATCATAACTGCAGATTAAAGATGTTTTTTAGAAATAAAGTGATCAACCAGAAATATCTCGCTATTATTATGGGAAAACACTTTAAAGCATATCTTCGAGTGAATTCTCATGATCTTCCTATCAACAAGCATTCCATAATAAAGAAGATTCGGAAGGAACAACATGACTAGAAAGGGAAATCAGAACAATTTACTATCACAGAATGCAACAAAATCTCAGATATAGGCATATATACATAATAAAATTGTAACATTGAGTATAAAATAAATAATAAATAAATACAGAACACAGTTTTAAAATTACTACCAACAGAACTAAACAATTGTTTGTTTGAAATTTGGAGACAAACCACAAAAACAATATTGCTCGACAATTAAGGAAAATTGAAGCGAAAATATACATAGGATTAAAACCACAAAACGAGGTGTATAATTAATACACCCCAAGGTACATATTAATGTAAACACATTTAGATTTTTTAGAATGCATATATTATAAAAACAATGTTAGAGTTTGTGATGTATACATAGTCTCTAACACAATACAGTTTAAAATAAATACAGAGAATATATGCACTTTTTAAAAATGTATGTAACTTAAAAGAATAGATTTACAAAAAAAGAGATATTTTAAATGCGAATATTTTCAAAAAAGAAATCCCCAAGAAGTCTATTAATCTTGTAAAAAATTGTAAAACTCCAGGACCAGATGTATAGGCTCGGAAATTAATATAAAATTATTCATGCCCAATATGTACCCATATTTAAAATCATTATATGAAGCAGATATATATACAATAGAAACATTACCAGACACATTGAACGAATCTATATAACACTTATACTTCGCCAAAAATAAATAAGATTTTGGAAGATCCAGGATTCGTATAGAGCAATTGCTTTATTAATACCAGATCAAAAAATTTTAACAAAAATTCTTTGCACAAAGACTAAGCAAAATTGTTAATGAATTAATCAACCTGATCAAACAGGATATTATACCTAAAAGATATTCTTCATATAATTAAGACGGTATTAAATAAAATATACTACGAAAAGAGAAAGTAAAAAAAAGACTTAGTAGTCACTCGTTGGAATGTCAGAAAATAGCTTTTGACCACAGGTAGGAATGGCCTTATCTATTTTCGGTGATGGAAGCCCTTTAAGCAAGGTGATAAGTTTTCTACTTGGATTAAATTAATTATACGCAATCCAAACAGCTAGAATAATAACAAATTTATGTTATCAACATAAGTTTAGTTTATCCTCGAGGTTGTAGACAGGCTGTCCTTTATCACCATTACTGTTTGTTGCGTTAGCAAATCGAACCCCTTGCCACAGGGTAAGACTACATCCATAGGAAATATATTGTACTATACAAAAGATAGCTAAGAATAAAATCTCGTAAAATGCGGACGCTATACTACTTAATAATTACAAAACCGGGGAAATAAGTATCTGTAATTGCTTAAAAGCACTAATAACAAGGAATTTGGTTTAATTTCAGGATATCAGCATCAATTGGAATCTAAAAGTAACTTATGCCAAATAAACCATGAATAGTTTACAGATATTTAACAAAACTATTTCCTTTCAAGATAACAATATGAAAATATTAAATATTTTTCCCTTGTATTCTTTTGTTACAAAAATGATTTGACGTCTTATTACATCTAAGTTTCCCGTTATTATTGAATAAATTAAATAACAAAATATCTTATATTGGAAAAGCTTAACCTATCTCAATTTTGGGTAACATAAACGCAATAAAAATGATTTTCCCGTCCCACAATTATTATATTTATTTCAATCAACTCCCCCGATATATCTTTCTAAAAATTATCTTTCTAAAAAGTAGACATCAATAGTCACTAACTTTAATTGGGACTACCAAAATCATAGAAAAATAAAAAACACTTTATTAAAGCTTAAATAAACGGGGGCTTTAGCTTTTAACCAAATTTTATGAATCTATTATTGGGCAGTAATATTAGAAATATGAATTTTTTGGTTAGGAGAAATAGATAATAAACCAAATTGGGTTAAAAATATGTCGGACAAGAGATAGACTGTTTTCCATTTTGACAAAATTAGCTCTATAATATTTGCTAATATTAAACTTTACCTAAGAAAACTATATAGCGAAAATCAGATAATAAAAGGAATTACGTAATTGGAAACAAAATAAAGAAAACTCAAAAACTAAAATTTATACCGCTATCCTGCTCTTAACAATTGTGCCAATAATTTTTACTTTAAAAAACCGTCAATGATGATAAATGCATTTTTATACAACAAATGGAAAAATAAAGGAATTCTAAACATAAGGGGAATTCTCTATAATAGGAATAAATTCATTTAATCTTTCATTTCAAGAATTCCATACAAACTTAACGGGCTTCAGAATCAATGAATTATTTTCAGATATTTACAAATCTCAGAAAACAAAATTTCCGGCAAATACACAAAGAACTTAGAAATAGAAAGAGTGGAAATTTTAGGATGAATGCTCTGAATACACACCCAAATACAGAAAAATGATATCATCACATTTATAACATTTTGTGGAAGTGATATCCCATCATCGAAAAACATAGACCAAAGCGCTGGGCACAACATGAACTAAAGTCAAATAAAATCACTAGATATAAAATGGGAAGACATAAGCCTAACACAACTGAAACATGACACAACTCTTTTAAATAATCATGTGCTACTCTCTCCTTTAAAGAAAATCGCAGAAACAAAGTTGCACAATTATACAAGTCTATATAAAATCTTTACTAATTACATTTAATTCTATTTAAATCTACAACTACTATAATAAACTATTTCTCAAAACCCTCAAAACACCTAGTATATGTGAATACAAATCAATGTCAAATCATGGAAGCAACTCGTCTCTCACACTCATTACTAATTGTTAACTCAGGATTTTACAATAAATGGTGAATGAATAATTCAAAACAATCTCGAAAGTTATTAATATTACTATGATTTATGACCCAAAGTTAATCATACTTGGACATACCGAAATGGAACAAATAGCGAGTACACATAGTGCGATCATAGTAAGAACTTTTATCGCCTATTTCATTAATTAATTGGGAAAAACATTAATATTAAATCATGTCTTGTGAAAGTGCCCTGTAACCCCAACAATTAAAATATTGGGTAGATAGATGTGACAATACAGATATGACTGAGACACTTCCACATGGAGAGATTGAAACTTGGTCCTCATTGGACAGGTTTAGATCTCTTCAAGGAAGATAGGTCTCCTATATAACATATCTACAGGGTCACAACAGAGGTTCAGAGGCGCAGTGGACTATGACTAGGCCTGAATATCTTCAGAGAGAGGAATGACAACGTAAATACACATATACAAATCAAAGAAATGTAACTCCAAGATTGGATTACTTAGTACAGTAACATTTAATACTCCAATCACAGTTTTATTTTTTTTTTTTTTATGTCTCTTCAATACCTAACTTTTCATATATTTTTCTCATTCCTTGTTTTTTATCATCTCTATCTTTAATTAATGGAAAATAATTACAGAAACATACTCAATAATAAAATTTTTAATATGTACAATACAACTTATCTCTGTTTGTATGAAAAAGATTATAGATGTCTTAAACTTGTAATTATATAAAACAAATGTCACTCTTCATTATACAAATAACTAGGAAATATAAAATTAACATAACTACAAACATTATTAATATTTTGATAACATTATGAATATCAAAAAAAATGTTTGTTTAAGATTGGGTACTACGTATTTAAATTACGGGGATTTCTATTTTGGTAATTAGAAGAGAATATCTAAGATTTGAGAACATCTAAGTGTATTTTACTTATATTAGGCATATACTACATATACTCCCAAGTTATAAAAATGAAATAATGACCGAATGTATAATGGAATAATACTACAATTAGTCAGCATAAATATACTAATAATAAATCAAATTACTTCATAATTATACACATTGAATAAAATCTCAATGTCGTATAAGAGCGTGCATTCTTGGTATATACTGTTTCTACCATAAAAAAAATATTTAAAAATAAAAAAAAAAAAAAAAAAAAATGTGCTGGCACTGTGGCACGAGCTGGTAGAGCGCTGCATCTCTCACCGTGCCACACACCTGGATTTCGTCTGGGGTTTGCACATCCCTCCCGTGACCGAGCATGCTTTCCTTTCCTCCTCCGTTGGCTCCTAGGCTCCCTATTCCTCCCACTAGTTCCCAAAGAGGATCTGGACAAATCGGGAGAGCATTTTACCTAACAGAACCATAATTATATGAGGTGTTGAATTACGAAACTGATACCATTTAATTGGAGGTTCCTGTTATATCAACAGATAGATAGGGACTATACAATAAGCTGCATTGTTTATGTCCTATTAAAACACTATTGGTTTGAATGAACACAAAATCCTCACCATTTCATGTGCATTCCTATCCTACACTCGGATCTTTCTGCTCGTAGAGAGATTACTCTAGGCTTGCCAATATAAGCATCTATAGACGAAGAACATCTGTTACAGAGATTTAACGGTCTCTCTCTTGGGTTGACGCTCATGGTTTCCAGTCTTATTGACTTGTTACTTCATGGATTGCTGTTTGCGTAATTTGTTTGTTTTCAGATATGCTATTCGATACATCACCGGGAAGATCTGCCTGTTCCCGCTAGATCTACAACCAGCATTTTGCGTGTCTACTTCTTTCTTGCTGGAACTTGTCCTTGAAAACATCAATTGAACTTTTGCAGCACAAATGGAGAACAGTGGTGGCAGGTGGTAGAGTTGCTACCTTTACAGACCCAGGTTTCTGATTGTTTATCCCGGTTAAAACTACGGGGACAATTTTCCTGAAATCTGTATGGATATCTTTTGTACGTTCTACGGTGAACACTTCGCTGAGTTTTCTTCTGTCCTAGAGCTCCAGATTTTCCCTCCCCCATCAAAGCCAAAGACGTTGGCTCGTCAAATGTAAAAAAAGATTTGTCACCCAGTGTGTGCAGGAATAGTCGATCAGTGATTAACGTGTGTGGATCGTAGCGGATCGTGTAGCGCAGAACTCTGTGGAGGGTTGGGCCGAAGGGACCTGGTCTCTTTTGACACTGTTTTACTCTTGTAGAACAAAACTAAACTAAAATGGTGACGTGCTGGGAATTTGTGTCATCCTACCTCATCCCAAGCAGCGAATGTGACCTTCAATATAGCTCGCGTGACCCACATTATTTTTGCGCCCAGGGATTGAAGACGAGGGCCAGAGTCCCTGTCAAGAGTAAGCACGAGGGTCCTCTTCCCTCACATAATCTGACGATAGAGAGGTGAGGAGTCCTTAGCTCTTTCCCGCTCACATCAATAGCTAGCGAGCGGAAACAAGTAATGAATGATTAACCTTGAAGCAGTAGTGAGGGAACAATGAAAGATTCTCCTTTATCATCTGCTAATACCAGTTATCAGACATCCATGAACGAACTCACTCTTTTAGATAGAGTGTATGAGTCCAGTGGTCAGAACAGTGGTTTTTGATTTTACAATCTAGAAAGCCAAAGTACAAGATCGATGTTCACCGGCATGAATATATCTCCCAATTTTTTTATTTTTTGTCCTCCAAATCCTTTTATGACTTTTGCTAGGAAATGGCCAAGGAGAAATAAGCTTTGTTTACTTTAGATTCCTTTATGTATTCAGAACCTTGCGGTCTTCCATGAAAACGAAATTTTTGTTTAACCTTGCAGTCATTAACATAATAATAAATTTAAAAAAAAAAAAAAAAAATAAAGGTGAAGAAGAAAAGGGAACAAAAAAAAACACATAAAAAACACTTTTAATTTTAACTCCCACCCAGTGAGTTCACCAGGCACCTCTCACTGTGGTGGAAGCAAAACACAAAAAGTCTTAAAGTCTTTGTCTTCTTCCCTACTTGTTCTCCCTGTTGCGCTGAGGAAACCCAGGACCCCTCCGATGTTATCGTCCACAAGGCCTGCGGCCCGAGAGCCTCCAAAGCCGGGCTGCTGCCACCACCGCCGTCGCCGGAATGCTGGAACCCCGCCACAGCTCTGAATCAGGGTGCACTCCTTGGAACGCATGGCTGAGTCACCGGAGCTCTGAAGCCGGGGCCGCCACGCTGGAAAAAAGCAAGAGCCGTTTGGAAGGCACCGGAGTGAGGCTCTGAAGAAGCGGGGGGCCGCCGCCCGCTGGTGAGCACGCTGGAATGCCGCTTTGGAGCTGGGAGACAACCCTGGAGCACCGCAGCTCTGAAGCCGGGCCGCCGCCGCTGGGACAAACACGCCTTGCAGGAAAAGACACCGGTGCTCTGAAACCGTGCCGCCGCTGCCGCCGCTGGAGGGGAATGCCTGGAGCTTAACTGAACGCTCGCCACAGCTCCGCCCATCTAGGCCAATTAGGCCACCGCCATTTAGGCCCTCAGCACAGACGGAGACGGTGGGTGCGGTGTTTGTGTGGTGTTTGGGGGAAAAAAACTTGGTTGTGTTTGTGGTTTTAGTGTTGTTTTTTGACTGTCCGGGACACACAAGAAAAGGAAAAAAAGGTTCGCAACAATCCCCCCGAAGGGAGAGACCAAAACCTTGTTTCCTCCCCCCCCCCCCCCCACAAACACAACCTAACAAACCAAAATTCCAACTAAAACAGACACAAGAAGACAAAAAACAGACAGACTGTAGGTGAGCCGCAGCTTCCACGCAGCGCCGCCACTTCCGGTATATCTACCAAGGAACATTTATTTCAGAAATATCAGGCATTTGAAAGAAAAATAACAATGTTTTGGACATGATCCAACTCAACTAGCTCTGGCCTTCTCTCCAGCAAAAGCTTATTTAGATGCAGGGTAGATTTTATCTATGTTCTACAAAATAGTTTTTACAATTACTTATTGCATGCATTTTACAATTCCACATGTTTAACAGAGCAGCTCCAGGGATTTTAATTTCCTACCTGCACAGCGACAGTGATTTGTTAATTGAAGGTTTGCAAAGAGGAACAATGTAGTGATATTTTTCCTCCACTTATTCCTGGATAGATCAAAGAGAAGAATATGAGAGATCATAGAGAGCTCCAGAGCCTCATGTACGTAACGATAACGAAGCCTTGGTCGTGATCTTCCACCCATTTGGCAATAATGCGATTCGGTCAATCTGAATGGAGGAGTAGCAAGCATTGGTTTATAGATTTCAAAACTTAGTTCAAAGTGTTCCAACTTACTTGTGTCATGTCATTTGTATCCTAAAGGCACCGGCAGGTATTGTATGTATGACTCTTAGGATAACAAAGTACAAATGAATTGCCCATAAGGTTATCGGATTAACTTTTAGGGAAAGGCCTAATGTATTCCTTCGTAACGTCAGGCAAGAGAGACAAGGACAGCAGGTTCCTTGTAGAAAGTGCTGGAGTAACTCAGTAGGTTGGACAGCATCCCGGGAGAACATGAATAGCTGATATCTGTTCCCTAGACATGCTGCTTGACCTGCTGAAATTTTCCAGCACTTTATGTCCTATGTGCAGCAATTTCCTTGCCGAGTCACATACCATCCTTACTTTGCTATTCCTACTTTGTTGCTGTGAATAAATATTGGAATTCCATGTCCAAACATCTTCCCCACAAAGCTGCCCACCATCAAGGGTAGTTCATGACAAGCAATAATCATAGAAACATAGAGACATAGAAAAATAGGTGCAGGAGTAGGCCATTCGGCCCTTCGAGCCTGCACCGCCATTCAATATGATCATGGCTGATCATCCAACTCCCCCCCCCCCCCCCCCCCCAGTATCCTGTACCTGCCTTCTCTCCATACCCCCTGATCCCTTTAGCCACAAGAGCCACATCCAACTCCCACTCGAATATAGCCAATGAACTGGCCTCATCAACCTTCTGTGGCAGAGAATTCCAGAGACTCACCACTCTCTGTGTAAATAATGTTTTCCTCATCTCGGTCCTAAAGGAATTCCCCCTTATCCTTAGACTGTGACCCCTTGTTCTGGACTCCCCCCCCCAACATCGGGAAACAATCTTCCTGCATCTAGCTTGTCCAACCCCTTAAGAATTTTGTAAGTTTCTATAAGATAACCCCCTCAATCGTCTAAATTCCAGTGAGTACAAGCCGAGTCTATCCAGTTATTTCTTCATATGAAAGTCAACGACATCCCAGGAATCAGTCTGGTGAACCTTCTCTGAACCCCTCTATGGCAAGAATGGCTTTCCTCAGATTTGGAGACCAAAACTGTAACGAAATACTCCAGGGTGTGGTCTCACCAAAAACCAAAACCCTGTACAACTGCAGTAGAACCTCCCTGCTCCTATACTCAAATCCTTTCGCTATGAATGCTAACATACCATTCGCTTTCTTCACTGCCTGTCTGCACCTGCATGCCTACTTTTTCAATGACTGGTGTACCATGACACTCAGGTCTCGTTGCATCTCCCCTTTTCCTAATCTGCCACATTCAGATAATAGTCTACCCTCATGTTTTTGCCACCAACGTGGATAACCTCACATTTATCCTCATTATACTGCATCTGCCAGGCATCTGCCCATTCACTCAGCCCTATCCAATCCCAAATCACCCTGCAGCCTCCTAGCATTTCTCCTCACACCTAACTATATCCCCCAGCTTGGTGTGTCATCTGCAAAGATTTGGAGATGTTACATTCAATTCCCTCGTCAAAATCATTAATGTAATCTGCAAATAACTGGGTCCCAGCGCTGAGCCTTGCGGTACCCCACTACTCACTGCCTGCCATTCTGAAAAGGACCCGTTTACTCCTACCCTTTGCTTCCTGTCTGCCAGCCAGTTCTCTATCCACATCATTATTGAACCATCAATACCGTGTGCTTTAAGTTTATATACTAATCTCTTATGTGGGACCTTGTTGAAAGCCTTCTGAAAGTCCAGATATAACACATCCACTGGTTCTCCCTTATCCACTCTACTAGTTACATCCTCAAAAAATTCTATAAGATTCGTCAATGGCCTTCTCACCAGTGTCCATCTTCCATAAATAAATTCCCCTTTGACAGTTTCCTTCAGACAATGCAGCAGATATCAACTCACTTTACAGTCTATTACCTTCCTGCCAATGGAGCTATTTATCACTGTTCAACAAGGTATATATTCCTGCACACAATTTTAATGGAATAGCATGAGTCATTCTCAAGACAAAAACAATGTCTCAGCCTTACCTAAATGTTCAGTGAACTGTGGGATGTTCTCTGTTTTGCCTCGTAGGTAATGACGCTTTAATAGCTTTCATATGAGGCAACACAGAGGCTGGTGAATGGTAGCCTTGTTCTTCCGCAGCTACCTCAAGAATGCAAGGTGAATGTTTTTCCCCTTTCTATCCCTTTCTACCCATTATCAACAGGCCAGTAATTGAACCACTGCAGAACGTGCAAGGGGTTCAACCCAAGTATTTAATACATAGAACAGCCCAGAATTGCTTATTCCCCAATTTCTATTCCCTATGGCAGAATGAGAGATTACATTAACCTCAAAGCAATGGTTGACTATTTCCCCTATATCTTCCCCTATAGCATTAGCTATACTAATGCATTTACAATCATTTCAGAAGTCAATCTGCTGATGATCCAATGAGATCCAACTACCGGGCACTGATCAAATCCCATTTGTAGTGGTGTTAGGAGTTATGGAGAGAAGGCAGGAGAATGGGGTTGAGGCAGGAAGATAGGTCAACCATCGTTGAATGGTGGAATAGTCTTGATGGGCCGAATGGCCTTATTC
Source organism: Okamejei kenojei (assembly GCA_035221665.1). Lineage (NCBI taxonomy): Eukaryota > Metazoa > Chordata > Chondrichthyes > Rajiformes > Rajidae > Okamejei > Okamejei kenojei. Next base: position 38,286,463 of record CM069152.1, on the reverse strand, counting down.
TGCCCCTACAACTTATGTACTCCAATGACCTTGTGGTCGAGTGCCTTACATTTAAGATAAACCCTTGTCATTTGTTATTAGCTGTATCTACAACTTCCCCAGACAAAATGTGTAAGAAGCAACTGCAGATGCCGGTTTACACCAAAGAAAGACACAAAATGCTGGAGAAAACCAGGCAGCATCTCTGGAGAAAATAAATAGGTGACATATTGGTTTCCGACCCGATACGTCACCTATCCCTCTTCTCCTGAGATGCTGCCTGGCCCGTTGAGTTACTCCAGCATTTTGTGTCTAGCTGCAGCTTCGCTGTTGATTTTTCTCAGAGGTTCACACTACTTGCTTTCTTTGGCCTGAACATGAAGCCAGATTATCCCACCCCATCGTTATCCTTCCTCACAGTCCATTTGTCTGACTAAAATGCATTAAACAGTCAAAATTGGGAAATTACAATTCCAACACCATCCCCATCTCCTGCCGATGAATGGCACCATCTTAAAATCATTTGCTTCTTGTGATTGCCTGACTAGATTAGTCGATTGTCACCAAAGATCGCTGTAGGATCTTTGATTGTCACCAATAAAATGTCATTCCATTTCAACCTTGTTCCTCAATGGTGTTTTAATGGAAATAGTTTGTCAGTGTTTTTGAAAAACTAATAAATGGATTATATTTCAAAAACAATCTGACCATTAATATGTCCAAAGACTTTAACAATGAACCTGGGTCTTTTGGAGATAATGTTGATACTGTCAAGTGGATTTCAATGTCTTATGAATAGTGAAAACCACAGGGACTCAGAAGAAAAGAGATAAGAGAAGAGACAGTGGAGTTATCTCTACTGGCCCTATTAATGTTGGTACCCAAGCATTTGTGCTACAAAAAGAGTTCTTCTCATTCCCATGAGTAAGGTCTGCCTGCAGGTTACAAGCAAGCGTTGAGGTGTTTGTCCAACATGTGATGCAGAAAAATTTAAATAGGTTAGGAAATTACTTCACAAAGCACTGTAGATAATGGATAACAGAGAAACAGGCTGTTCAGTCCATCTGGTCCATGTCAATGTTTGAGAGGCTTTGAATCTCTTCATCCAACCTTGTGAGTCAAATCCAATATTTATTTCCTCTTGCCTTCGACTATGTATGTTATAAATACTCATTTACGCTGTAAACTTTCACGCTATAAACTTTAACCATGCCTCACAGTGTTGGATTCAATATTCTAAATGGAACATGGATTAAAAGTAGGACAGAATCTAGTTTAAATTACACTCCAACTGGAGTGTAATTGAAACTAAAACCTCCCTTGCAACAATCCTAACTTAATTCTCAACTCATTTACAGACGGAAGACTGTTCACAACTCATCAGCATAACATCGCCTTGTAGTGCAGTTCAGACAAAACTCACTCAGAATGACTGATGGTGTGAAGGAAAAGCACATGCAAGTGAAGCACGGTAGTCTTCATGCTGAAATGTGAAACTGTTGGATAAGGTTGTCAGAGTGGAATATTCTAATGTTGCTGCAGTTCCTTGGATGCATTCACATGAATAAAAATAAATATAAATGGCTAATTGGAAGCATTATTAATTTATTATACATTTCATATTGCTCTACAATTTATGAATTTAAGTCATGATTTGGGATGAGTTACTGTTGCAGGTATTTTTGGCAGCCAATTACCTACAAAATGGTTCCATTAAAGTGGGACGTTTCTGTATTAAAGAGAAGAAAAAATGACCATAAAATCTGCCCAAACAATTAAAGTCAGTTAAGAACCTCTGTATGATTGAGATTTAATTTGAATTGTAATCCACATGAGCATAAAAAATTGGCACTTATTAAAAGCCACCAATCCTCAGAGTTACTGCAGAGGGCTTCGTATAATGGTGATACGATACAATACCATTGAACTTTATTTATCCCAGGAGGGAGATTGGTCTGCCAACAGTCAGAAAACACAATGAGATACAAGGAACATGACATTAAAGTTATGAGTGGAAAGGATTGTGGATGTTGCAAAAGATTGGGGGGGGGGGGGGGGGGGGGGGGGGAGGGAGGTGTATAGAGAGTCAGTCTGCCCCATGACAGACGGGGGAGGAGCTATACAGTTTGATAGCCACAGGAAAGAAGGATCTCCTGTGGCGTTCTGTGCTGCATCTGTGTGGAACCAGTCTGATGCTGAAGGTGCTCCTCAAGTTGACCAGCGTGTCATCGTGTTTCACTATCTCCTTTTGTGAGATTTAGTCAGTGAAACATTTATGCATCACGTGCAGACAAAAAGAGATTGGTTAATTTTATATCACGTTCAGCCCAGACATTGTGGGCCGATTGGCCTACTCCTGTGCTGTCCTGTTCTGCATTCAATGGGGCCGCTCCCTACATTCAAATTATTGCGGGGAAACTATGCAATTGCAACCACTGAAACCACTGCATTTCTTTATTTGGTGTTCGCTTTGTGTTTAAAGAAAAATAAACCTCCATAAGGGCCTGTCCCACTTTCACAACCTAATTCACGACCTTTTTTACTCGTGGACATTTTTCATCAGGCTAGAAAAATGCCCCAACCTACTTGATGCCACGAGTACCTACGACTAGCATCATGGCCTACCTACAACCTCCTATGACCTCGTGACGACCATGCTGCGAGTGTGAGTCAAGGGCAAACTCGGCAGAGGTCATGAATTAGGTCATGAAAGTGGGACAGGCCCTTTATAATAGTAAGATTAAACGAGAACTTACCAGTTTGAAATTTGATCTTGATTTTATGAGGAGTTACGTTGGTGATTACGTGAAGAACCCCGTCCAGGTCGCATGCGCATCAATCTTCAAAGCAGCGGTATGAAATCACAAATAATAATCACCGAAGTGACATAGTAAGATGCGTGACTCGAGAACTACCAGATGATCTTTATGAGAGAGGGTTGGGAGTGGGGGGCACGTAATCACCAACGTAACTCCTCATAAAATCAAGATCAAACTTCAAACTGGTGAGTTCTCGTTTAATCTTACTATTTTACTTTGGAGTCACGTGAGTGATTCTGTGAAGACTTTGAAGCTTTGTGATTTCATGCCGCAGATCCAAATCTCGGCGTCTCACTGCATCGATTGACTAAGGATGAGTGAGTAATAAAAATGCATTAGCATGATATTGATGCACATGTATTAATGGTTTACCTTAATAAATAAATCAATATCAACCCCTGTAACTAGGCTAAAGTGCACACAAACAGAATGGGCAAAACCTCGGGTCAGTAACCGGCCTATGGAAAAATGTTTTAAAACAATTTAGTTGACCATCCTGCGGTCGCGAGGATATGGTCGATGGGCATGTCCATTGCCCTGGCCGCTAACGTTGATGCTGACCTGGTGGAATTAGATATACAATCGTCAGTGTTAATACCTGCATAACCCAGAACCTGTTGCAGCCACCTTGAAATAGTCTGAACCGACCTTCCTTTGTGCAATTGTTTGTTGATTAAAAAACAATGCTGATTCCGCACTTCTTAGGATTCTGGTGGCCTAAATAACATAGACGTGAGACCGTGGGGTATCCGAAATATGATCTTAAATCATGCCACCCCTGGTCTGCTCTGCTTGTGTAGATCAGAATGTAACATGTAATAGCACCTGCAGCCAATTCCATCCTATCTAGCCACAACGTTTGCAATGTTTGCCGTCGTTGTGCTGATATTAGTGTCATAACTAAGGATGTAGCTGGAACCCCTTGGTGAAGTAATGTTCACCACATTTTCAATAACTCAATTGCATATTCTTGTAGTGGGGAGAACTTGTGTGGACCCCCCCCCCCAAAATCTCTTTTAACCAACTCGATATCCTGGGTTTGAACCCGACAGAGTAGTTCCCGTTTGTTGCAGCTGTAGCGTTTCTATAACTGTAATAATTGTCAAATACCATTTTCAGAATGAACTGAAAAATGTCAGTAATCTGTACCATATTATATAAATATAACATTTAAACAAATTACTTCCCCCGATCCCCCCCCCCCCCTCAATAGGAACTGTACTGCTTTTTTGGGTGTTATCCCTGCACTCTGCAGGTGAGCACATCATGGCTTTGATGTGACCACCCTGATGCGTCTCATAAGTCAATCCATTCAAAATGTGTAAGTCAATAATGTTTTATTATACAAAGACCAGTCTCCTGAACCAAAGTTTGAACCAGCAAGTTTTTGTTTTTTGGAATAACCGTATACCGTTGTATTATTATGCCTGATGAAGCAGGCAACATGGCTGCTTAGCCAGTCCGACAGTACAAACCCAAGCGAGGTCTTTCTGACTGTTTTAAGACCCGGATAATGAGGCAAAATGGAGGAAGACATAAAAGAACATTCCTCCATTTGTAGCGAGAATGTATTTCTCCGCACTGTTGTGCCACATATTTTTGCAATCAGTGAATAAACATGAAACCAACATGTCGATATTCGATGTAGCATTGAACCATACTTTCATAATACTTTGAGATCCAATACCAATTCTGTGTGTCATTGATCTGAACTGGATGATACACCAGTGGCAAAGGTGATTAGGTAATTATTACAGGATACGTTTACTTGATTGTCATGTGACTAACATATGTCACCATCGTAGAGTAGCAACTTGAAATTGAGCATGTAGAATATGTATATTCGCTCAATAGCCCCTTGCCCATGAGGTGCATCTAGTGTATATATTTAGTTGATACCAACAATTGAAGAATTGGTAACTCATGCAAATCTCCCCCAATACCTCCAACTAGGAGATGGTATTTCAGACTTCTCACCTTGAGTCCTTAACATCAGTTTGTAATAAACTGAATTCGACCGACCAAACTACTGGAGCGAGTTTCAAGTTCAAGTTCAAACTCAAATGAGTTTATTGTCATGTTCAGCAATGCTGAATACTGTTTTTTCATCATGTGACTGAGGTAGCTTCAGCTGACAATAGGGGCATCATATGGTTGTTAACAATGGTCTAATTGTCCTTTGAGAGGTTGCTACTTACATGATATTGGTTCCTTGATTTGCTCAGCTGATACACAGCTACTATATTGCCAATTACTCTTGATGAAAATAACAGTCAGTTTTATAACAGGTTGCTATGTTAACTCCAATCTCTTGCCACAGGGCGGAGTTCAAGGCTAATTAATAATTAAAGGTAAATCCCAATGACCAACAAACAGTTTATCCCATTCCGCAATGTTTTACTGTTATTAGTACAGTTATATTGTCTTTGATAACCTCTGTAATGGGAATTGCATAGCATGGATCTTTGAGACCCTTATGAATCTGTTGTTAGTCGGGAAATAGGTTTTCATATTCGGAAAGTTCATGTGCCCGACACTCTCCATTTATCATAATAACATGCCTTATTCTATGGGTGGTTTGCATGAGAACTTTTGGCCAATTTCCAAACCTTAACTTTAAAAATAACCCTGACCATAATCCAAACTTGCTTGGAATGCCACGACTGTGCCTCAACCAGATGTTTTTATCCTTTGTGTGTTGTACAAAACAAATGTAAATATTACAACTTGTGAACGTTGCACTTACCCATATTATGGAAGGGCAAGACCCATTATGTTGAGTAGGGTTGGTAAGGTGCATGGAATTTCTGAGCTATCATGCTGCCCCCAGCTCCAGTGAACTGCTTACTGCCGAAGAGCACCTAGGGTGCATTCTGAAACGATGACTTTTGCCCGCCGTTGGCCTAATTGATTCCCTGTTGAATAGGCCTACCTGGATAACAGATTCGGCGGCTGGCTCTCACATCCCCCTGTTGGCGTTGTTCACTGCCGGCACGTATGTGCTTTAGTATGTTCTATTGGCTTCTTTAGAGCCTGGAGTCAGTTATATCTTGACCTTTAGCTCTTCCCTCTTCAGAGAGGGCGATTTGTAAGCAGCCCTAAACAGGCGCTGCTGCAGGCCGCAGGATACCAATACTGATACAAACTCATTGGCCTTAACCCAAATAGAATATTCTGCTGGGATGGCAACTTTGTTGTCAGGAAAAAGGTACCTCTGACACGTGCCCTTCATCCCTTTGGGTATGCCCCACGGCCATACCCTGAAACTCAGTGTCAGCAGGATACTGACCCATCTTGGTCTCTGCCTCCAAGAGGGAGACCTGTAGCAGCTCTGTAACTGGAGCTGCTGGTGTGGCCTGTGGAGGTGGAACTTCTGTCTCACCCTACCATCAGAGTCGGTGTCTGAACTAATCCTCATCTATGAAGGTACTATCAAGCAGTTCTCTACTAGATACTGCTGGCGCCTTTTTTGTTGAGGATGACGCTGATGCTCCTCCTGCTGGCATGTGCCCTGCTGTAGCACTGCGTGCAACAGTTGCTGCATTTGGGATAGTTGTTTCAAACACACTATCCAGCCCTGGTGAGGAATCATCCCCCGACTCCGTGGGCCTTGCTATCCAGCCCCGGTGGAGAATCATCTCCCGACTCCGTGGGCGTAGCAGATTTATGTGTGAACTTGAGCAACCCTGTCCCAGGTGTTGTTGGTGCCGCCTTTCATAAAGGCCGGCGCTTTTTGACATGAAACAGCCCTGTATCTCTTGTAGGCCGGTAATGTAACAATGAAGCAGCCCTGTATCAGGCGCTGCTGGCACGGTTCTCACGTAGGCTGGCACTTTCATACATGAAGCAGCCCTGTCAGGCGCTGCTGGCGCGGCCTGTCACATAGGCCCGCACTATTACACATGAAGCAGCCCTATCCCAGGAGCTGCTGGCACGGCTTGTCCCATAGGCCCGCGCTATTACAGTGTAAGCTCACAAAATCAACATTTTTAGTGTACAGCTTGACCTGTGAAGGGTTAAAACAATTCACAGCAACTTGTGCTAAACAACAAGGATTTCATTGTCAGAGACATATGACAATAACTTTTTATGACTTTAACTTTGCCTTTTGCTTTTAGCTTTAAGAAAAACACTATAACATACATAAATTTTCTTATTAAGAGAAACCCTTTGTAGCCCGACACACCTGAGTCCAAATAGGGCTGAATGAGTCCAATTTTATTCCTTGCCTGGGGACCAACGTCTGTGAGCCACTGACTGCACTGTCAGTGACTCTGGCATTATTTCCTTGCCGTTCCACGGCATCCCCACAGGCTGGGAGCCGCTGACTGCCTTGTTAGCGGCTCCTTATCTCGCAACCCACTCTTTTTGACGGTTACCCGCTTCCGCGGTTGGACTGGGTTTCCCCACAGTCCATAACCGTTCATTTGTCGGGCTGTGAAACTGGCAGGAAAACCTCTGTGAAGAGAGGCTCCTGCCTGAAAAAAACCCTGGTAATTAAAAACGAACTTACCTCTAGGTTTAACTTACCGCTGGCAGGAGGTCTGTCATGCCAGTCTGGTGCTTGCGCCAGTGTGGCTGAAATACTGACGTGCATGCGGCCTAGATGGGGTTCTTCACGGAATCACTCATGTGACTCCGTAGTAAAATTTAAGTTATACAATCATATAGTCATACAGCAAGGAAACAGGCCCTTCATACCAACTCATCCATGCCGACCAAGATTCTCCTGAGAGATCCTTGCAGGATGGCTATTTATCATGCTGAATAACTACAGATCTGACCTCTGCTTGGACCATTCAAAGTCATAGCATTTGCCACCTCTACCTGCTGGTCATTATTCCTGTAAATCGATAACAAACTCCCATGAAATTTAAATACACCAGCCACATGATTCCTGCTGCTGTTGTTCGACAATGAATAGATATTACCGTTGTTGTCAGAAATTATAAGGAAGATTAGTAGGTTATAGTCTGTTTATCTCTAGAGCTCACATATTGGGGAGGCATGATTGGAAAAATGACCAACCTAGGATGTTTAGACTGATAAAGTAAAAGTGCTGTAGGTACTGTGAATCTTTAAAACACTTCTATCAGAATATTTCTTGGTGCGCACTGTTAAGGCCTTCAATAAACCGACTTGTTCGATAGATTCACCACTGATCTACGAGCTGTTTTATTTTGTGTCTGTGCTTATTTGAGTAAAGCCAGATATAGGGTACGGGTTTAGGTATAGCACAGAATAGCACAAAACCCCCTCCTACTCCTGCACAGACGACGGGCAGAATGAGCCAGGGCGTTGGACACTACCCTGCTCGATATGCAGCCTGGGGCTGCAAGCCAGCTCCTTGTGCAGCTGTGGAACCCCTTGGTATTGATAATCGTGCCCATCTTGTAAACGGAGCACACACAATGTGGGTACTAGCTCCAGTATCCAACACCCTGGAGAAGCCTGCTATGGAACTGGTCAACTAATCCTGTAGCCTTTTATCACAAACCAAGGCATGTGATTGTAACTCTTCCGGCTGGTATAGAAAACCTCGATTATCTTCCCACTGGATCGATAGACTATGAGCTGTAATGAGTGACATCTGATAATGACCTCGGTAGAAAGGCTAATGATCTCTGTAATACACCATCCAGCTGTTTTAGCCCCATCCTTGCTTGCTGGAAACTGCTTGTGCTGGTGCCTTGTGGTCCCTTGGCATCAACCTCATCGGACCACCCTAGTCACAGTCAAATTATTTACAAATTGCGCAGTCTTTGGACAAAGCAAACTTAGCCGGCTGCAAAAGGATGCACATAAAAGCTGATCTGAGGTTAAGCTGTGACTTTAGTGGGCAAAGCAGCAACTTGGCCTTAACACAGTGCTAGGCACAAAGTGCTGGAGTAACTCAGTGGATCAGGGGCATCTGGGGAGGGGATGGACAGGTGACGTTTCGGGTTGGGACCCTTCCTCAGACTGAGTGAAGACGGGGGGAAGGCTGGATGAGAGGTGGGGAGGGCCAAAGCCTGGCGAGTGAGGGATGACGGGGGGGTTTGATTGGGAGACGGGGTGGGGTTAGTACCAAAAGCCAGAGGTGAAAAGGGGACGAAAGGATGTCAGATAAGGAGAGAAGACGGAGTGAATGATAAAAGCCAGAGGAAAAGATGTTGGTGGATGGGAAGGGGGTGGGAAAGAGGGGCCGGCTATGGGAATAAATGGGTGCACAGTGAGGTGCGGGGGCACAGGAGAGAGAGAGGTGGGGAAGGGGGGTGGGGTGTTACTGGTGATCTCAATGTTCATACCGTTGGGCTGTAAGCTGCCACTGTGCTTATGAAGGTCCTTCTTTTGTGCCAGAAACGTAGTTGCTGAGGAAATTTGATGGGGAGTTGTGTGCTGGGGAAGAAACAGATGACAAACGGGCCTTACAGAAACAGAGGTCAAAAGGCTGCAGAGGCTGGAAAACTGAAACATAAGCAGAAAATACTCAGCAGGTCAGTCGGCATCTGTGGAAAGGAAAGTATAGCCGATGCTTCTGGCCGGCGACCTTTTGTCAGAACTGACAAGGAGATTAAGGAAGGTTGTAAAGCCACAGGGTGGGGGGGGGGGGGGGGGGGGGGTACGTGACAGATTGGGTAAAACTGGGGTGGCCCTGGGGATCAAATAGACTGCAGGTGCTGGAATATGGAGCAATAAGTGAAATGCTGAAAGAGCTCAGCTGCTGAAGAAACACCTGGAGGCAATCGGGCGGTCGGGATTTCAGGTCGAGTTAGAGTTTGCTCCCTTTCACTCACTGACCTGGAAATGTTGTTTACGGCTCATCCCTGTTATCACCCTAGTTTTATCTGGTCGGAGACAGCCCCTCCCCTGCCCCCGCTGCAGCATTTCTAGTTTTTGTGTCCCCTCTACGGTTCTGGTGAAGAGTCTCTAACCGGAAGTGTTGGCTCTGTTCCTCTTCCCACAGGCTCCAGCCTGACCTGTTGGGCATTTACACAATTTTCAGTGCAAAAATGAGTTAGAATCTAATCTGAATGCCCTAATTAGCTGCTTTGTATAGTTCTTTCTGCTGGGTGCTCCCTGCACCAGTGGAGTTGTTGCTAGCTACATTGGGCTGCCCATTTTCTAAAGGTTTTAATACCAGACAGTGGTGCAGCAGGAGAGTGCTGTAGTGGCCATTTGGCCTGTTTTGCATGTCACTGATGATGGCATGTGCCTTTAAATTTTAGACTGCCTGTTATATTGTGGGTGGGATTTTTGGGCGTGTTTGGAGTTTAGCTTTTAGATTAGTTTGGAGAGACGATGGGGAAGGTTAACCCTTCTACCATGCGGGATCATGCGGGCCATACAAGCCACGTGCCAGATCATGCGGGATCATGCAGATCTTGCCAGTGTTACAGAGACACGAGGAGTTTACTAATGTCTAAAATATGAAGATTGTAGTAACGAGTCGGAAGAAACTTGGATGTATCTTACTGTTTTCTATCAACAATAAAGCTTTATTCATCAAAATACTGTGTTTTGAACCCATATCAGAGAAGAAGCTCTGAAGGTCTCTGTGAGTGAGCTTGCATGCGTTTAGAAGACACCCCCTTCAACTATTCTCATCCAAATAGCGGCTAGGGTGCTAATTACCTGAAAGATATGAAAATCTGCCGCTACAAGTGCTGCCTCACAGCACCAGAGACACGTGTTTGATCCTGACTTTGGGTGTCTGTGAAGAGTTTGCACGTTCTCACGGTGACTGTGTGGGAACTCCGATTTCCTCCCACATCCCAAATATGTGGAGGCATGTAGGTTACTAGGCCCCTGTAAACTGCTCCTATGAGAAAGTGGAATAGCATTGAACTAGTGTGGTCAATGATTGGTGCGGACTCAGTGGGCCGAAGAGTCTGTTTCCAACTTGTATATAGTTTAGTTTAGAGATACTGCACGGAAACAGGCCCTTTGGCCCACCGGGTCCGCGCCGACCAGCTATCCCCACACATTAACACTATCCCACACCCACGAGGGACGATTTTATTACATTTACCAAGCCAATTAACCTATAAAACCTGTACATCTTTGGAGTGTGAGAGGAAACCAAAGGTCTCGGCAGATCACAGGGAGAACGTACAAACTCCGTACAGACAGCGCCCGTAGTCGAGATCGAACCCGGGTCTCCGGCGCTGCATTCACTGTAAGGCAGCAACTCTACCGCTGCGCCTCCGTGACCACCCATTATCACTAAACTAAACGCGTGTGCACATTCTGCCCAGGACAGCCCTTGGTGCCCACAGAATGGGTGTTGCGCAGTGTAATGTCCAGGCCCATTTGAAACAAGTTTCTATGTTCCTATGCAACCCACTTATTGATGTTGGTAAATCCAAGATTTTATAAGATAGTCACCATTGAATCATTTCAGCTATGGTTAATCAGAGCTTGTTTCTGTTTTCCAACCTTTCTACCTGTTTTACCAATAATTGAAAAGTAGGGTAGCATGCTTTAATGACCACTGTCCAGTGGCTGTGACATCCACCATCACAAAGTGCTTTGAGGGCCTGGTCATAGCCCACATTAACTCCAGCCTCTCAGCCTGCCTTGATCCACTACAGTTTGCCTACCATTACAGCAGGTCCATGACAGATGCCTTCTCCCTGGCCCTGCATTCATCTCTGGAACATCTAGATAACCAGGGAATCCATCTCAGACTCCTATTCATTGACCGTAGCTCCATCTTCAACACCATAATCCCATCCAAATTCATCTCCAAGCCCACAGACCTATAACTCAGCTCCCCCCTCTGCCACTGGATCCTTGCCTTTCTGATCCATCGACCGCAATCAGTGAGAATATGTGACAACACATCGGGACCAATAACTCTCAAAAGCCAATGTCCCGCAAGAAACATTCCCACCCGTTTCTATATACAATCATGACTATGCAGCCAAACTCCTTCTGCAAGTTTGCAGATGTCATCAGAGTAGTGGAGCAAATCTCGAACAACGATGAGATGGAGTACAGGAAGGAGATGGAGAACTTAGTAACATGCACCATAGAAAGCATTCTATCAGATAGCATCAAGCTTGGATTTAGAATAGCTCTGCCCAAGACCGCAAGAAATTCCAGAGAGTTGTGGATGTTGCCCAGTACATCACACAGACCAGCCTTCCCACCATAGACTCCATCTACACTTCCCGCTGGCTCGGGGAAGCAATCAAAAATAATCAAAGAGCTTTTTCACCCCGGTCATTCCTTCTTCTCCCCTCTCCCGTCAGACAGAAGATAGAAATATTGTAAGCATGTACCACTGGACTCAGGCTCAGCTGCTTCCCCACTGTATCAGACAACTGAACAGTCCTTCCAAAGCCTAAGGTGTGGCCCTGATCTTCCAACCTACCTCATTGCAGGCATTGGACTTTTTCTCTGAAACTGTAATGTTATAATGCTACAAAACGATGTTATGTACTCTAGTATTATTTTCCATTGCACTATCTGTTGTTCTTGTGTATGGTATGATTGTACTCCTATATAGTATTATCTGATTAAATTGGATAGCATGCATGCAAAGGCTTTTCACCATATCTTGGTACACAAGACAATGATAACCCAATATAATGCTGGGTCTGCACACCTTAATCGAGAGAATCCTGAGCATCCAAGCGCTAACCAAGCATTCTCTCAGTAGCTATTGACCACCAGGGGAGTTTAAAATTATTCCAGCAGAGTATTAAAAATTGACATATTGCTTCAATCTCCTTCTGCCTGGTGTTTGTTTCCAGGTTTCACCGACTGCTATTTTTCTACAAAGCTCTCCATCAGTTTAACATGATCGATAAATACCATTACTACTTCTTTCCTGGATGAGCTAGGCTAAAGGGCCTGTTTCTGTGCCGTATAGCTCAATGAGCCTCCGCATTAAGAGCAGTATGTATACGTCTAACAAGGACTCTCCATCACAAGGGTTGCACTGTGAACAGAGATAGACACACAGTTAACAGCATACCCATACATAAAAAGTACACTCCAAATGAGTAATTCAACTCTCAATGAAGCATTGTCACTGCAGTATTATAAATGACCAAGATTTTCATACCCTTAGTTTGTTTATATATTTTTCCATTTACATTTAACGTCTCTAACTACATTTAGAGAGAGAAATTGGCTGCTTCAAGTGGGGAACATGAATAATTCATCCCTGCATGGTAATGGTAAACTCAAACTTCAGCAGCAAGTTACTGTGAACTCAATCATATCCTGAACCTTGCTCTTTCATGTACCTTTCAAATTATTGTTGTCAATAGACACTCCTGATATTATTGAAGCAGGAGGATGAGGGGCGATCCTATTGAGGTGTATAAAATCAAGAGAGGAATAGATTGGGCAGATGCACAGTCTCTCTTGCCCAGAGTAAGTGAATCGAGGACCAGAGGACATAGGTTTAAGGTGAAGGGGAAAAGATTTAACAGGAATCTGAGGAGTAACTTTTTCACACATAGGGTGGTGGGTGTATGGAACAAGCTGTCAGTGAAGGTAGTTGAGGCAGGGACTATCCCAATGTTTAAGAAACAGTTAGACAGGTACATGGCTAGGACAGGTTTGGAGGGATATGGACCAGGTAGGACTAGGGTGGCTGGGACATGCTGGCCAGTGTGGGCAAGTTGGTCTGAAGTCCCTGGTTCCACGCTGTATCACTCTATAACGCATGTAATACAATTCTAATTCAAGACATTGGGGATGGTTGACGTCAGCCATTGGTGGCCGCTCAAACATTCACCTTTACTAAATAATGATAAAGATTACCGAGTTCTGAGCTAAAGTTTATGCATCTGGAGTTCAGATGGAGACCTCCCTAAATCAGTTTCATACCCAAGACCTTTACAAAAGGCTATATAGATTTGAGCTCAATTTGGGATATACACTTTTGAGATGATAACAGAATCTTCTAATGCGCTATTGCAGAGAATAGAAAGATTAAATGAAAACTTACCGTTTGAAGTTTGATCTTTATTTTATGAGAAGTTGAAGTGAGGGATTACGTGAAGAGCCCGCCAGCCCGCATGCGCATCAATCTTCAGAGCAACTGTATGAAACCACAGACCACTTGCACAAATTTAAACTATAGAAAGATTTATGAGATTCAGGGTTGGGAGTGGAAGGCACGTAATCCCTCACTTCAACATCTCATAAAATAAAGATCAAACTTCAAACGGTAGGTTTTCATTTAATCTTTCTATTTTATATCAAAGTCACGTGAGTGACTACGTGAAGCCTTCAAAGCTTTGTGGTTTCATGCAGTAAACCAATCTGTGTGTGAAACACTTAAACAGATAAACCATAAATGGTAGAAAAGACATGGGTTATTAACAACATGATGCTAACTAGCATACATGGCCATTGCCCTTAATCGGACAACAGTCCCAATTGGCTTTGAGTTAGACAATAACTCATGCAACACTGTTCAGAATTCTATCTGCAATCATCCAGGCATATTCAACCAAATGTTATAACTTCTGAAAGCACACTATGTAAGCCTCCTGTTGTTGCAAGAAGATGATCAAATGGGAATATCCATTCTATTGGCTGATAATGAGCCCCCAGCAATCTCTTGAGAAAACTATTAAATAACAATGAATAAACTATCCTTCATCTCATAGGTACTAGCAAGCTCAGTGTACCTGTATACATAATAACACCCCCATCTCTGATCTGGTGGGTATGCTGTCAACTCCAAACTGTACCCAACCATGCCCGTTTTGCTTTATGAGATAATTCCCATAACAAGCTACGCTCATGTCAGTTATGACCCAGAGACCGAGCCAGAGATTGAGTAAAGACTGTGTTCTTTGTGCTGAATTCAGTTGCTAAAAGCATAATCAACTTAAAAGATACTGCTCCCATTAGGAATACAGTAGATGAATATCTGCATAATAATTTACTGATATACATTCCACACTACTATGAGTCTAGGCTTTTAGAGCGGTCATATAAAAGACACCTTACATAATGTTTAGTCAACAGCGGGTGAATAACCAATCACTTATTGTCCCACTTATGGTACTATAGAGAATGACAAAGCAGCACAAGCAGTGTCAATTGTGCTATAACATAATCGCTTCTCTAAGCCCAAACTGAAAGATACACAAACCTCTGCTATTTCTGTTTAAAAGTAGCTCACATGTCTTCTTCACAAAGTTCCCATACAATCGTGCAGAGCTGGCTGCACGAGAAATAGGCTGAACTAACCATCACCCATGACTTCGAGTAAATAGGAGCTTCTTTCAGCCACCTTTACCATGGACACCCTGAATGAGGAGGCAAAATTGGCACTATTAAATTTCATGTTGCCTCATCCTTAATATCGTGAGGGGCATCTACTGATAAAACCCCTGAGTCTGATCAGCTGCAAAATTAGCATGTCGTCTATAAACTCCATGACACAATGCCCTTTTGATCTGAGTAGGGCAGCATTAGCTTTAGAATCTTTGTAAATAGCCTAGGCCTGAAGACAACCCCTAGGTAGAGCCTGGACTTTCCACCACTAGTTTTGTCATCAAAACTCCAGATATATCTGTGCCTCTCGTGTATAGATATGGCAAAGTATGCATCTTCAAGATCGATTGAGGCTCTAATCCTCTGAATCAGCTAAATTGCTGAAAGACAATTATCCATCTTATACTGGGTAACCAAAGACATGATCAGACTAGCCAAATCCTAACCTGATTTGGCATGCTCCACTTTCCTGCAACCTTGAGAAATATCAGAAATATACCCCTCTTGTTCTTGGGCAGACTACTCATCCTTTGTAAGACGTCTCTGTTTCCACTTGGATAACCATCGTTTCCTCTATTGACCGTACGGACGGAAATTTTTGGCTTCTCTTGCCACGGAAGATGCATTTATCTATCTATTTATTTATTTATTTCACTCATAACATATAATCAGATCCTTATGACTAGAGCTGAAACACAACATCCACTTGATGTGGGAATACGAGTTCCCTGTCAACTCTTGACTGTCAGAGTCACCACGAATCCTCAGCCTTCTTCCTCAGAGTGGAAAATAGCATAATGCAACCCTGAACCAGGAATTGCTCCGCAGTCCTCTGACTGAAACCACCCGTCCCAGTCACCAGTGTGCGCAATACACTATCTTCAACCAGCCACTCAATCAGGAATACTGGTATTGAGAGCCTACAGATTATTATATATATATTTTCTATTCACAACATGAACCTGCTGGTCAGATAAAAATGCTACATGCCAGACCGGTTTTCTCCTGGTAGCTACCTTTCCGAGAGAGGATGGCAATGATGTTTCCAATGAACTGGCAACTCTACTAACTGAGCTGAAAGAATCAAACGTGTTGAGGGAAACATCAAACTACCTCACTCTACTGAGCAGCTTGATAACCTCAATCACAGATGTTGAGCCAGTGCTTCACTGGACAATATGTTCCATATGGCCAGCAGTTCCAAGATGGTCTACACTGAACCATGGTAGCCAAGCTGTTCCTACTTACAGAGGTTGCTATGCACCCTGCCAAAGTCTCTGCATCAACCTGATCTTCTCCAGAGACAGTGAAAGGTACTAGACAGCCCATGCTGCCAGTAAATCCAAACCCGGGGTGACAGACTGCTCCATTTCTGAGTTTTACGGAGGTTAATAATGAGACCTTACCTGCCAGCGTCTCTGAGCCCAGGTCGACCTGCTTGTTGGAGCTTCAGCAAAGTTCCATTGCAGACCCTGTCTGACCACATCTTCAGCCCCACGCTTGCCAAACAGCTCGTTTCCGGAGCTCAAAGCGATATTGCTGTGCAAGGCATGCCTGCCAGTATTTCTGAGCCCAATGGGACAGACTACTTCTTCGGCCTACAGCCTCTTTAGAGCCTTGCTGGAGCTTTACTGTGCAGGTCACGCTACCAGTTATTCCCAGCATGGTTTGACAGGCCGCTCCTTCGAAACCTTCTGCTCCTTCGGAGCCTTAGCGGAGCTCACTGAACAGGCCATGCCTGCCATAACTCCGAGCCTGCCTCGACAGGCTACTCCTGCGGCCTTCTGCCTTTTTTGAAGCCTTTGCTGGAGCTGACTGTGCAGATCGTGCTGCCAGTTTCTCCCAGCCTAGATCGACAGGCTGCTCCTTGGCCAGCTGCTCCTTCGGAGCCTCAGCGGGGGCTCACTGGACAGGTTATGCCTGCCATTACTGCAAGCCTGGTTCAACACGCTGTTCTTGCAAGGCCAGCTAGTGACTCCCGACTGCTCCTTTCCGGAGCTTCCTGCTCCTTGAATACAGGGTGAAACCCGCCGGAATACTGGAGTTTTATCCACATAGGATGGTACTCCACCCCCACAGCCGCCTTAAAATCCCCCTGCAAGTCTTCAACTTGCTACATAAGTCCTCTCTGAAGAGATACTATGCAGGCTGCACGTTACTGGCCCTGTAAAAATGAGCCATTTTGGGAATTATCTCATGCCTTATAGCATTTTGCGAAGGCAATAGCCCCAACTGTATATTACAGAGAAGTGATAATGCAACTTTCTGCACTTCCGAGAGTTGAGACCCATCGACTGACTTGCAAAAGGGCCGTAATGACTCTAGAGCGGTTTTTGGACTTGCTGACATAATTCTTTGTCTACATATCATCACTGGGATATCCCAACTGATGAAATTGACGTATGGAACATCCAAAAGTCTGGCAGTTATCTGGACTGGCATATTTTCCGGATACTTTTAGCCAGATCTTCCTCCAGTGAATCTCCTATCCCCAAAGGGATGGCAAATATGTGACAAGAGCCGGTAGCTCCTTCATATGATTAATAATGAAGCACATCCCCCATTAGTTCAGGGATTCGATTTCCTTATCGATATCCACATAGTTGGAGTCACCTCTGTATGAATCTCCAACACTCCCCTCTTCTGAGCGGGAAATATTATAATGCAACCCTGAGCCAGGTACTGCTTCCCTTCTTCTGAGCCGGAGATATTATAACGCAACCCCCACAGGGATCTGACTGACACAGCCTGTAAATTTCTCCTGAGCTAGGAGCATATTTCCTTTTTCCATTTTATTTATTTAATCATCTCTTTTTTTTTTCTTTCTTTATTTGTTTGTTTGTTTATTTTACTCACTAGACAGGTTGCTCCTGCTACTGACTCCGAGTCCTTGCGCCATTCTGGAGCCTCAACGGAGTTTCTTAGGGGAGGAAATAGTATGCAACCCTGAATAAGGTGTTGTCTCCTCAGGCCTCTGGCTGACTCCCTTTCAGAGCTCCAATCTGTACAGGCATTGTCCGTCAGATGCTCCGAACAGCCGCCTGCTCCAGTGGAGCCCCATTCCCCCACGGCGGTCGCTGTCCCAGCGAGCCGGCAGACGCTATTTTTAAACCGCCAGGTCCTGCAGAGCCCCCGCGGCGGTCGCTGTCCCGGCCGCGCCGACAGCCGCTATTTTATCCCGCCAGCTCCTTACGGAGCCTCCACGGCAGCAGCTGCAGAAACTGTGCCAGCTTCTCCGGGCCCGCTGCCCCTATTTTCGGAGCAGCGGCCCGTTCCTGAAAGAAAATTTTCCCCTTACCTGTCAGAGCAGGTTCGAACTGTTCTGATTCTCGCGCCATGCGTCGACGTATTGACGCACATGCGGGCTGGCGGGCTCTTCACGTAGTCACTCACGTGACTTCGATATAAAATATTTATTGTTCAGCAATATGAGATCCATCCAATACATGTCCATCTAATGTTTGACGATATTTTTGATACTGCAAAAGTAAGGTGAACTGATGCAATGGACTTCTGCAGTTTGTACTTTACATGCTTTATTTTTGGGTTAGGATGAGTAGCTGAGAGTAATTATTCGTGTGGGTCCGACACAGATTATTACTGCAATCATTTCGGCTAACCTCAAGACTATTCTCACTGGATTGAACTAAAATCAATTCTTTATTCAATCAATGTTTGACTACTTCATTAGAATGCAGGAATGAAGTAATGATTGCACAAATTAAGTCACTGGTTTTACCCCAATGAATAGGATAAATGATTTTGGCTTTCAGGAAGCAATATATTTCC
This sequence comes from Okamejei kenojei, assembly GCA_035221665.1. Lineage (NCBI taxonomy): Eukaryota > Metazoa > Chordata > Chondrichthyes > Rajiformes > Rajidae > Okamejei > Okamejei kenojei. The sequence continues at coordinate 38,267,645 of CM069152.1, read as the reverse complement.
ATTACACTTTTTCTGACTTCTACTTACAGCCTTCACCCGAGAGCGGTGCGTGAACTACCTAACGGTCGTGCCTACTTTGGTGTGGCACCCTCAGGGACTAAAAGGATTTGACCGAAGGTTTGCTGGCTTTACCGTGCGGACTAAACGTTATGAGCTCCCTTAGAAACGTCTGATCAATACTCTGTAAATGGTGTAGGTAGCGGAGCGCGGATGTGTATGTCTTTTCTTCTGACACCAGTGTTTGGCACACAACGCGAAACGGGCAGATTTTCATATCGGGAGCGATGTACCGAGCTGGGCAGTTCCATCATGTACAGATCTTAATTGAACATCACGAAACTCTGAAATAACTAAAACAATACTGGGTTGAGGTACAGCATTACTTTCTCGAAGATGCAATATGATCAGAGTGGAAACACGCGGTAAAATCGCGTACTGTCTAGGGGCTTCATTCGCTAAACATGCCAGATACCTCCCATGTGTATATTGATACTGACACTAGACATTAATCTGGTGTGTGATTTTCTGAGACTTTCTGTGATTACCAGGGATGGAAAAAATTGGAAAGAAGAGATAGTGAGTGCTGGATCACCAGGGCCCGGTCATACGCGGTAGTGTAAAGGCGTGCACGAGGCGACCACCATCATCACCCACAAATCCCCCGGACCATCACCAGCGCGGAGTGGAGCTCTCCCGCTGTGGAGAAGAGTAGTTCCTTCCAGAGAGTGATTAAGATGTTCTCATCGGTACCACACTTGTTGCAGACAGTAAGAGAGAGATTGGCCCTCAGTATACAAAGCAATGCCATTCTAGCACCATCTCTAGTACAATGATTATTGTGAGCCTCACAATAGCTAGCACATAATGAAGGCTGATTTTGGTCTTCATATGCAGACGCTCATGCTTGTCAGAACTTATCTCGGGCCCACCGGAGTGATCACACAACCACGTCACAACACCACTGTACTCAGTGGTAAGAGCTACTGCCTTACGAGTGCATAGACCTAGGTTCAATGCTGACTATGGGTGGTTGTCGAGTGTACAGAGTTTGTACATTCTTCCCATGACCTGCATTGGGTTTTCTCCGAGTTCTTCGGTTTCCTTCAAGCTCACTCATATGGAGACATAAGAGATAGGAGTAGAATTAGGCCATTCGGTCTATTAAGTATATTCCTCCATTTCAATCAGCGGGAGAGTTGCTGATCTATCTCTCCCTCCTAACATTCCCCTGCCTCATCTCCCCATAACCTCTGACACCTGTACTAATCAAAAATCTATCTCTCTGCCTTAATAATATCCACTGATTTGGCCTCTACAGCCTTCTGTGGCGAAGAATGCCACAGGTTCATCACCTCTGACCACAAGGAAATGTCACATCCTCATCTCCTTCCTAAACACAAATGTCCTTTAATTTGAGGTTATGACCAGTCCCTGGACTCTCCCACCAGTTGGAAACATCCTCTCCACATCCACTGCTATTCTATCAACTCCAAAGGACGTACAGGTTTATAGGTTAAAACTTGGCGACTTGATGAGAGAGAGCGGATAAAATTGTTAAACGTCGCTAGTGTCATAGAGTAATGTGCAGGGATCGCTGGTTGGCGCAGACTCGGTGGGCCGAAGGGCCTGTTTTCACACTCTAGCTGTTTCCACACTTTCAAGAGAGAGCTAGATAGGGATCTTAAAGATAGTGGAGTGGTGCCACGTTATCTTAACAGACGCTGCACATAGCTCCACTCCCTAAAATTCGCGATTTTTCGCGTTAAAATCGGATCTACAGGTCGGGACCAATTTAAAAGACTTATCGGAGTCTCTGCTCGACTTGCTGATAACATTATCAGTAACAGCTGTGAATTTAACAGAGGCTTAAAGCACGTTAAATGAAAAATTCTTCCCTGGGTAAGAGCACTCAGAGGACAGTTACAAAACTCTCCTGGGGAAGCTAGACAAAGCCTACAGATTCATGTTTGAAGTGGCTTCCGAAGAAAAGGTACTTTTCGATATGGCTACAAGACTCAAAGCCAAGACTTGGCAAGGACAAAGAATTTGAAGAATTAAAGCTTCGGTACGTGAAACTGAAAAGATGTAAAAGGAGTTGATGGAGAAAAATGGATCGGAACACATGGTTTGGAGTGAGATGATGGAAAAGATAGAAAAGCGATGCTAAAAATGACCTTCTTGTAATCAGAATGTTATTGATCTGTTGTGAGAAAGATTCGAATTGGCACTATTAGTAAAAGAAATTGGTGATGTGAGAGATGAACTATCGGAGAGAATTTGATAAGGAGTGAAGAAGACATCACAAAGAATTTGGCGCAGTTGCTGCTGGACACTGTATCAACCTGTATGTTAACATACACCGAGATGGAGGATGAGATGGCAATAATGGTGGAGGAGATGAAGAAGATGAGTCAGACAAGACCTTGCTACACGACGGATGGCGACTCAGCTGGCTAAAGTTTCTCAGACAAATGTCTGGAACCTCGAGGCTCGTTCGAGACATCATAACCTAAGATTAGTTGGCTATACCGAGAGGGAACCGATAGAGATAACACTTGCAAGTTCGTTTTGCGGGATTAATTAAAGAGGCTCTTAAGCTCTCCGTAACCTACCAAACTGAAAAGCAGCACACCGGTTTCCTAGATTTCAAACAAAATCTCAGGATGCTCAGAACGTACACGACAGATTATTGTGAAATTCCGGGACATTGCTGACGTTGAAGAGGTTATGAGGACTATCAAATATGGCGTGCCTCTGAATGTAATGGTGTAACTACTTGCTTTTAAAATCTTCAGAGACTACCCTAAAGAAATTATGCCCCCCCCAAAATCAATTCTCCAAGCAAAGCAGGCTCTCCAAGGATATAGGAGGTCAGATATGGTGGTTTACATACCCAGCTAGAATGCGCGCGTTTCCTACAACAGAACCGTCAAAAATCGTTCACAAATCCCGAGGAGGCCGTACAAATATGCTCCAACCATTGTGGAACAGAAGCATCTAGCTGGAAAGGTATGGACATTTTGGACACTCTCTCTCTTTACTATTGCAACCAGAAGGTAGGCCACACTGCCCAAAGAAGGAACTTTGTTTAGACGTCTTATCGGCGGAATGCTTATCCCTAAAGCTCAAGGACACACGCTGTTCCAAGTGAAAGCTGGAAAATAGAGGATAATCAACGAAGCAGAGCTCAACAACAGACTGGGTTTAGCTATTACTGATTGTATATGAGATTTGAATGAAATAACCTAAATGATATAAGCATTAACTTCCTTAACAATCTTATCATAGAATATTAACATAGAAATAGGTAATGAATACTAATCAGAATGCAGAATGGGGATTTTCAAATTAACACTTTAATTTAACCCTAATAATTCTTAAGTAGATTAATAACCGGGGCGTGGGGGGATGTAAGTCGAAGCACTGGCTTAGTCCAGAGCAGAAAATAGGTTAACCCCTTCACCTAATATCGATGACTTCGGAGGTTTTTTTTTAAAAATATACGCTTAACACTCAAGAGACAAAAATATTATAGTATATTCGGAAATACCCTAGGAAATGGACATATATTCTGTAAATGGGTACATGACATTTGTTTTTTTTAAACTGGTCCCAATCCAATATGTTTATGATTAATTGAGGGAAGCGAGCAATTTGTTTGTTTATATATCACACGGAAGTCAATAAAATGTTTCTCCCACCTACAGGGGGTCACTTGTTACAGTGCCGACAAGCTCGGACACTGTATTCTCACTTGTAATAAGTTTTTTTTTAAATCATTTTCACATTATATCCGCGCGAGTGTTTTTTTTTTTATTTTTTATTTCAAGATTATCACAAAGGGAATCACTAACTGACCATTGTAGGGTGGAATGATCCCCCTGTACCAAAGACCTGAGGAACGAATGCACGCAAGACACCGCATGAGGTACAAATGCACGCACTATTAAATCAATTCAAAAAGTGCAGACGACAACCAAAATAAACAGGAGGAATCGCATTTTGTAGTTGGAACATAGGGTGTTAACGAACGCATTAAAAGAGGGGTAAGATTCTAGCTCAGCTGAAAGCATACAACACAGATATTGCCTTTTATTACAAGAGACGCATCTTAAACTTCAAGGACCAAGCTAGATTGAGGGCGAACTGGATAGGACATACATTCACTCGTCCATGTACATCGAAATCTAGAGGAACGTCTATTATTATTCGCAAAGGCATTCCATTAAAACCCAAAAAATACCTAACATATAAGACGGGACCGGGATATTTGATAGTTTACTGGTGAGATCCACGCCTGCCCCACTTACCTGGTAAATATAATGCGCCCACATTGGACAAATCGCACTTTTCAATAAAATCTTGAATATAATTGCAGAAAATACTACCAAAATGTCATAAATCGTGCGCAAACTTTAACTTGTGTCTTAGACACTTACTTAGATAAATCCAATCAAAAAACAAAGAGTATTACAAACCAAAAACTACGAACTTCATAAACCCATACATAAAAAACCACAAGCATAACAGGATGTCTGAGGATTCAAATCCGACCGGCAGTGATTATCATTCTCTTCTATGGTGCACAAGACATATTCAACGAATAGATTTATTTTTTGTGGATACAAAACCTAATACCCCACACTTCTAACAAAATACCACACAAATACGATCTCAAAATCACTCCCCAATAACTTTTATTTTTTAAATGGAAGGAAATGATAAGAACAAACCGTTTGTGAGGTACAATCCACACATTTAAAGACCGGCAAGTGATACATATTTATAAGAGAAAGCACCTTTTCTTCGAAATAAATGACACGACAGACATATCACCTACATTATTATGGGAATCTTTTAAAGCATTTAATCGAGGCGTGATAATTTCATATCAAGCTTTCAAATAAGAAATATAATGAATGAACAAAGACAACTAGAAGAACAAATCAGACAACTGGACTAGAAACCAAAGACTCCACTACAGATAAACATAAAAAAATAATAATACTGAAATTCAATAAAAAAATTTATCAGAGAAGAATCATAAGAATTATACAAATTACAAGACAGGAACACTTTTAATTTAGGGGATACGCCCCATAAACATTTGGCAGGTCCAGTTAAAACAACGAGAGCAAGATCACACAATTTTAAAGATTAAATTCCAGAACAAAGGGGAAATATATGACCGATGCCCGAGTGATATGTAATAAAAGATTTGCACAATTTTAAACGAGATCAGTATACACTAAAACGATTATGACACCAACAAGTTACAGAGTTCTTGGATAATTGTAACCTTACCCTAAAATTAGAGTTGCAGGAACAAGAGGAATTGGGAGCACCAATCTCAAATAAGGAAATAGAAGAAACATAATCTCATTAAAAAATGGAAAACACCAGGTACCGATGATTTAGTAACAATTCTATAAAAGTTTTTATGACATATTACCCCCACCTACAGAAAATGTAACTTATGCCTTCAAAGCACAAATACTACTGAAACACTAGCAGAATCCACGATCACACTAATACCTAAGAAAGATAAAGATGTGGAAGAACCTGAATCATACAGAGCTATTGCGTTGCTACAATACAGATAAAAAAATATAGCGAAAATCTAGCTAGAAGACTAAGTAAAAATGCTAGTAAATTAATACATCCGGATCAAACGGGGTTTTTATCCCTAAAGACAATCATTTAATAATTTTGAGACGTCTGTTCTATATAAAGCATTCCCACCAAACTGAAGATCAAAAACTATCAATCATATCGTTGGATGCAGAGAAAGCATTCGATCAGGTCGAATGATTATATGCTCAGGGTATTGCAAGAATTTCAACTGGGAGAGCATTTTATTCTATGGATAAATTACTATATAATAAGACAGAATATTAACAAACAATTAATTTACTCCGAAATTTCATTTGTCAAGGGAAACAGACAAGGATGTTCAAACTCACCGTTGTGATTGCCCTCATAATTGAACCCCTAGCGGAAAGAATCAGAACTCATCCGAATAACCATGGATATAAACAAAATATTCCAATAATAAAATATCACTATACGCTGACGACATACTATTGTACACCACAAAAACCTCATATTACAATACCAAATATTTTAAAATTAATCGAGGACTCGAATCATTTTCAGATATAGAAAACTAAATTTGAATAAAAAGTGAAATCAAGTCGATAAAACTGAAAGACTCTACCATCTTTTACAGTTTCCTTATCAAAATAGCTACGGAAAAATGTAAATACTTGGGCAACAAAATTACTAGAAATATCAAGATATTGTTGACGAAAATGAATAACCCTCTACTTAAGAAACTATGCAACTTGATTAAATTTTGGAAAACGCTTCCGATGTCCTTAATAGGCCGAATAAATGCCATAAAAATGATTTTCTACCATAAAATTTTAAACCTGTTCCAATCTATCCCAATATATTTACCCAAAAAGTTTTTTTTTTTAAACTGGGACTCAGATATCACAAATTTTATTTGGGATTATAAATCCCACAGAATACAAAGAGCTCATCTGAAATAAACCCAAAGTATCAGGGGATAAGCACTCCCCAACTTTATGTATTACTACTGGTCTGGTAAATATCAGAAACATGATCCAATTGCTGGATAACTCTCCCCAACAATCGGATTTGGACGACTATGGAGAGAGAGGATTGCTCTCCTTATAATATTGGAGCAATCCTTCTCTCATCCAATAATAACGATGAATCTATATAAATTACAACAATAATCCAATTATATACAGTACAATCAGAATTTGGAAACAAATAAAACACAACTCTAAAATTAAGAATTTATCTCTCTTATTTCCTACCGGTAAAAATCCCTCAACTTTAAACCTTCACTATAGATAAAGCATTTATACAATGGGAAAGAGCTGGAATTAAAATCTTCGGAGATGTGTATTAATCGGGAAAATTATATCATTTAAACAAATACAAACTAAAATACATTTTGGGAAACAATCAGTATTTTAAATATTTCTAAATCTGTGACTATCTGAAAAAATACGCACAAGATTATCACAATATGTCCCCAAATTTACTGGAAGAGGTAAATAGAATACAAAGGCAGAACCAGCAAAGCTAAATATCAAATATAATAAAGATAAGTATTATTCTAAATGCAGAAATACCAACAACAGATGGTATCAGGAGAGACTGGGAAAAATAATTAAGTATAAAAATTCCCAAAGAAAGGTGGGAAGAATATTTATTAAACGTACATAAATGTTCAATTAATGTAAGGCACACCTTAATACAATTTTAAACCCTACACAGATTATACTAGTCAAAAACTAAAATAAGTAAACTTTTCCCCAACGTCTCACCTATATGTGATAAATGTCAATGTCAAGAAGCTAATATAGCACACTCATTTGTCTTTTGTACAAAAATTCAAACATTTTGGACTTAAATTTTAGAAATTTTCACAAAAATATTTAAAATAAAACAGACCCCGGAAGCAGACTGGACAATCTTCCGGATATCGGAAGATTGCCCCGAATTAAATGTTTTTCAAGAGACTCTACTTGAATATGGATTAATAACTGCAAAAAAGCTAATCATAAAATTCTGGAAAAATTCTCCGGTACCAACAGTCAATATATGGATCTCAACTATGTTCAAAACACTACACTAGGAAGATATGAGACTCCGACTAGCAGGAAAATCAGACTGTTATTATAAGACGTGGTCTGCATTTATAAATCTATTACAAGGATAAGGTGCAAGAATACCTCAAAAAGTACCGGTGTCAGGTCTTGGTAAAGGGAGATGAAAAACTGTCGAGTTGGTAGATTCCTTTTGCGAGATGTTTATAATAAAGTAACTGGCTTTTCTTTTTTCTTTCTCTATTTTTTTCCCTTTTTCTTTTTTCTTTTTTCCTCTCCAGGGTCTATCTCTTAATTCCCATTTCTAACTCTTCAAGGGTTTCCTTTCCCTCTGTCAAGCTTTTGCACTTTCACATCTCTTTTTCACTTTTCTACTTTCTATGCTGCTATTTTTCTCTATTCTCTCTTTTCTAAAGCCTTAAAATAAAAAATAAAAATTAAGGGGTACAATGACTGTAATACAATACAAGGGATGTACACTGATGTAACTGACAGTACCGCTAATAAATAAAGATATTAAAAAAAAATTTTTTTTTAAAGATAGCGGAGTGAGGGGATATGGGGAGAAGGCAGGAACGGGGTACTAATTGTGGATGATCAGCCATGATCGCAGTGAATGGCAGTGCTGGTTCGAAGGGCCGAATGGCCTACTCCTGCACCCATAGTCTATTGTCTATTTATTGTCTATCTCTAAATTAAACTAAATCTGTGTAGGATGACCATGGTATGGCATCAGGGATGACACCGGTTGTGGTAGTGACCACACCAACACTCGCTCTAGGGTGAACTCACATGATATGCTTTACTTACAGAGACAGGAATGTCCAGGACCACATGGGGGCGCTGTCCCTGGTCGTCAGGCCGCATGAGCCATGGTTCTGACGATCTTGGACTTGTCCTGGCAGCTCAGTCCTGGTCTGAATGAGGAGACAGAGCTACCTCAGGCTTCTCCCTGCAGTTCACCCTGGCCTCGACAGGAGGCGCTGGCGGTCCCAGGCTTATCCTAGCTCCTCAGCTTTGGGGCTTGAAGAGGTAGCACTGGCTGGTCTCTGGATTATCCTGACAGCTCAGTCTTTGCCTCTGTGTGTGGGCACAGTCCCTTGTTGTCCGTGGGCACGAAGAGGCAAGGTGGCACTGGCGGTCACGGATTTGACCCAGTTTTCCTCGGACCTGTGACAGGAACACAGCGAGCAGGTGGACTCTAGCTGGAATGCCTGGGCTTTATAAGGGGTAGGCTGACATGGTTTAGGTGGGACAATGTTATGTCAACTAAATGGATCTAGCTCTTACCAATGATGCTGGGGTTTGGCCTCTCCTGGTCAGTCAGCCAATGATAGAGATCAGAGCAGCATCTGAGGGAGGGGGTGCTGTTACAATGGACAATCTTCCTTATAATCCTAACTGCCTAACAAACTGTTCTCAACCCGGGTTGTGCAGTCAACGTGTGGTCAGAGTGGTGTGTACCAAACACTACAGGTAGTCCAGGAAGCTTTAATAATAATTTAATTAGGAATTTCACAAAAACTAAAAATAAATGGAAATAGCAAAGGTGTGTTAAAAGATGTCAGTTGACAAGTTGGGCACAAAATGCTGGAGTAACTCAGCGGGACGGGCAGCATCTCTGGAGAGAAGGAATGGGGAACATTCCGGGTTGTGACCCTCCTTCACTGTATGACAGTCAAAGGAGAGGGAGATTAGAGGTGGAAGGGTAAGGTGTGAAAACAACAGATCAAAGCAGATGTTGATCAAGGAAGTGTAGAATGGTGCATTGTTGCTGAGGGGAAGGTGACAATGAGGCGTACAAACAGTAACATTATTCAGGAGCACAGTGAGAATAGTCAGAGAACTAGGGTGGGGGAGTGATGGAGAGAGAGACGGAGGGCAAGGGGTTACTTGGTTAGGGAAGTCAATATTCATGCCGCAGGATTGTAAGCTGCCCAATTTGGTACTGTTCCTCCAATTTGCGTTTGGCCTCATTCTGACAGTGGAGGAGGCCTAGGACAGAAAGGTCAGTGTGTGAACGAGAGGGGGAGTTAAAGTGTTTAGCAACCGGGAGATCACGTAGGTCTAGGCGGATTGAGCGGAGGTGTTCAGAGGTGAATCTCTGCCTCACCTGAAAGGACTGCCGGGGTGGACAAAGTTGAGGGAGGAGGTATAAGTTAAGTTGATGGTGTTCTTCCCTATTGTTAACTGGTATTGTTTTTAAGGTGAATTTATCAAGATGTGAGGAGACTTTGGCCAGTGCGGGAACATCAGCAATTATTTCACAACTTCTAAGGTTACTTTTGAAGGTCGTTTGCTTATCTGGTGGATTATCACCTGATGCTGCTTAGTTTTATGCTTAGTGCTTTCAAATGGTGAATTTTCTAAAAGAAAATTAACAATCAGCACTCTTTGCACACCAGGGACAAATCACTAGGTACAAAACTTTTAATGATGCGCCCTTCACAATAGTTCTTCAGGCAGGCAGCTAATTAGGCACAAGCACTTTTTCTAAATTAAAATTAGAAAAAAACACGCTCGATAAATAATTAACGATTAATTTGAACCGGCAGGTCATAAAACTGAATGAGTGTATGAATGATTAAACAGCATCATATAGTCTAGCTAAATATATTTTCTGAGCATTTAGTGAGTGTTTGCTCATATGTTTTTAATACTTTTTGCTGACACCTCATAGAATCGATAGCCTGGATATTTTGGATGTTATAGGAAAGATGTTATGTTATAGGAAAGATGGCGTCAAGCTGGAAATGGTGCAGGGAAGATTTACGAGGATGTTGCCAGGCCTGAGCTATAGGGAGAGGTGGTGCAGGCTAGGACCATTCCTTGGAACGCAGGAGGATGAGGAGCGATCTAATAGAGGTCTACAAAAATCATGAGAGGAATAGATTGGATAGACGCATAGAGTCTCTTGCCCAGAGTAGGGGAATCGGGACAGAGGACATAGGTTTAAGGTGAGGGGGGAAAGATTTAATAGGAACCTGAGGGGTAACCTTTTCACACAAAGGGTGGTGGGTGTATGGAACAAGCTGCTGCAGGAGGTCATTGAGGCAGATATTATCGTAATGTTTAAGAAACATTTAGACAGGTACATGGATAGGACAGGTTTAGAGGGATATTGGCCAGACGCAGGCAGGTGGAGATGGAGCCATGTTGCTTTTTAGCCCTCACAGTGAAGGCTTCCCACAAGCTGGTTTGACAGCTTTGGTCTCCAGTCAGGAAAAGAACACAGGCCACACGACCAGATAACTTTGATTCCAGTCGTCCAAGCATCGGGGCAAAGGAGAAGGCTCTAATACTTGAGATAGAGTGTTTGATATCTCACCCTAGTTGAGATGTGCATGGACTGCGCGATGGCGGAATGGCACAGTGCTGCCTTACTGAGACCTGGGGTTCGAACCTGACTACGGGTGCTGACTGTACGGAGTTTGTATGTTTTCCCCAGGACCTGCAAAGGTTTTCTCTGGGAACTCCGGTTTCCTCCTACACTTTAAAGAAGTACAGGTTTATAGGCTAATTGGCCTCGATATAATTGTAAATTGTCCCTAGTGTGTGTAGGATACTGTTAGTGTGCGGGGATCACTGGTCAGTGTGGACCTGGTGGGTCGAAGGGCCTGTTTATGCGCTATATCTCTAAACTAAACTAAACTAGACTGAGAGTAGGAGAGTATAGGCTGAGGGATACAATTCTACAGACTATTCATGGAATTCCTTATTGTGCAAGTTCCTGTGAAGAATTAGTTCACCGTATATTTTACAGCACAGTTGCTTTCCAATTTTTGCTGGATTTGCATTCAAAGTAGGGGAGGTGATTGTCGGATATTGGTTAGAGTTAATGGTCAATGGAATGGATTAATCTGAAGAAGGATCCCGACATGAAAAAAAAAACTATCATGTTCTCCAGGGATGCTGCCTGACACACTGAGTTACTCCAGCACTTTGTGTCCTTCTTTGTAAACCAGCATCTGCGTTCATTGTTTCTACATTATTGTTCCTCCCGGCCACTGGGAGCACTATAGAGGCACACTCACGTTTCTTAAAGCCTTCTACCATTTACTTCAAAAGCAGCTTAATCCATATGCTAGCCAGTTGCCAACATATCTAAATTCCCAACTCAATTCTATGGAGTGGATCAGTTTCCTCCCAGCTCTGCAGCTTAGCCAGCTGTCAAACTCGTCACAGACCTGGAATGTTTCTGAATGAATGATTAACTACATCTAATGATCAATTACAAATAAAACACTTTAAAAGACTTGAAAGCAATTTTAAAACAATTTAACAAAATAATTTAAATATATATAATTTACTTGATATATTCCTTCAACCAACCTTCAATGAGGGGTGGCACAGTTACACAGTGCTAGAGTTGCTGCCTCACAACGCCAGAGACCTGGGTTTGCTCCTGACTATGGGTGCTGTCTGCACAGAGTTTGTACGTTCTCCCTGTGACCGTGTGGGTTTTCTCCGGGTGCTCCGGTTTTCTTTCACATTCCAAAGACGTGCAGATTTGTAGGTTAATTGGCTTAGTTAAAAAACTTTAGTTTAGTTTTAGTTTAGAGATACAGCGCATAAGCAGGCCCTTCGGCCCACCGGGTCCTCGCCGACCAGCGATCCCCGCACATTAACACTATCCTACACCCACTAGGGACAATTTTTACAATTACCAAGCCAATTAACCTACACATCTTTGGAGTGTGGGAGGAAACCGACAATCTCGGAGAAAACCCACGCAGGTCACGGGGAGAATGTACAAACTCCATACAGACAGCGCCCATAGTCGGGATCGAACCCAAGTCTCCGGCGCTGCATTCGCTGTAAGGCAGCAACTCTACCGCTGCGCCTCCGTGACCGGCCTAGTGTGTAGAATAGTGTTAGTGTACGGGGATGATCGGTGCGGACTCGGTGGGCCGAAGGACCCGTTTCCGTACTGTATCTCTAAACTAAACTAAACAGCACATTAATAGAAAACATAGAAACATAGAAAATTAGGTGCATGAGTAGGCCATTCGGCCCTTCGAGCCAGCACCGCCATTCAATATGATCTTGGCTGATCATCTAAAACCAGTACTGCGTTCCTGCTTTTTCCCCATATCCCCTGATTCCTTTAGGCCTAAGAGCTAATTCTAGCTGCCTTAATGGAGGTTTATACTGACTTTGCATCAGTGCAAATTACAACAGATGAACAGTAATTCAGTTCAGTTTAGTTTAGTGTTTAATGTACCGAGGAACAGTGAAATGCTTTTGTATAGAACAACGTATAAGTATATAGTTTAACGTAACGTTTCTGTATAACGTCAAACCTCCCATGTGAAGTCTTGGAAATGTTTGTGATTGTGTTTCATTCAGTTCAGTTATGTAGTGTTAACAACACTCGACAATTAAATATCATAATGCTTTCGGGCAGGATGAATGGGAAAGATGTGAGTTTGGAAATTTTGCTTCACCTAAAGGAACAGACAGGATGTGATTCTCTCTGCACCACACAATGTCAGCCCAGAATTTGTGCTCAAATCCCTGGGGAGGAACTTGAGCCCACAACCATCCGACAGAGGTGAGAATGCGCTGATAAAATTGGTTCATTTCATGTTGTATAGGTGCTTCTCTATTGGGCAGGTGCAGGATAACAGGTTGGTGCACAGGCAGCACTAAACCATTGCATTATATTGTGCTCCTTACATAATGACGGTGTTTCAGTGAAGGGCACAAAGTGCTGGAGTAACTCAGCAGATCAGGAGGCATTTCATGGATAGGTGACGTTTCAGGTCGGGACTCTGAAGCCTGAAGAAGCATCCTGACCTGAAATATCACCTATCCATGTTCCCACTGAATTAAAGGAGGGCCTCGACCTGAAACATCTATGTTCTCCAGAGTGATGCTGCTAGGCTCGCTGAGTTACTCCAGCACTTTGTGTCATTTTGTGTAAACCAACACCTACATTTTGACTATGTCAGTACCTATTTATTATACATTAGCCTTTCTTGGAAATAGAGAATTTTGTTTTGCTTCCGTCCACATTTGCAATTTCCCAGCCCGACATCAACCAAAGGCTAACAATCATTGATTTTTTTCATTTTGTAAACATTATTGAGATTTTAAAACGTTGACCCATTTATCATCTCTGACAAAAGGCCGTATGATATTTCCCTGAACACCAACAGGCCAGTCAATAAAGAGGAAAACACATTTTGCTGTATATTTTCCCAAGACCTTTGTGGGATAAAGGCAGTGCATTTGAAGCAGAGTTGCTGCTGTCATTTACAACGTATGGCTGTCTATTTGCACATAGTAAGATATCACAAAATGCAGTGTGAAAATGCAAGATAAGCTGTGTGATATTGTTTGGAGGATAAAAACTGGTGCCAAGAGCACAAAAAATATTCCTCCTTTTTTTATGTCTTCTATAGAGAAGGATCCCGACCTGAAACGTCGCCTATCAGTTTGTGGGGTTTTTTTGTAAAGCAGTTCCTTGTATCTCCCTTCCTTTTTTAAAATACTGCCACTTGATCACTGACACTAAACTGAGCCACTTTGACCTCACTTAAGGGGCTGTCCCACTTGGGTGACCTAATCTGCGAGTTCTGGCGAGTTTGCCCTCGACTCATACTCGCAGCATGGTCGACACGAGGTCGTAGGAGGTCTTTGTAACTCTCCTTCATGCTCGGGAGTAGTCCCCGTGTACTCGAGGCCTCAGCTAGGTCGCGGCGTATTTTTCAACATTGAAAAATGCCCGCGAGTAAAAAACAGTCGCCATGGAAAAAATTGATACTTTTTAGACTCATAGGTTTAGTCATAGTAGGTCGTAGTAGGTCGGCATGTTAGTCATAGGTAATCGAGGGTAGTCGAAGGTAATCGTAGATAGTTTTCATCACAGACTAAGAGAGGTCGAAGAGAGGTCGAAGGAGATCAAAGGAGGTCGTCTTCACTCTCCACTATTTGGTGTCCAATTTTCCCGAAGTTAGTCGTAGCTAGTCGTAGCTATTCGAAGCTGGTCTTCAACAGTCGAAGGAGGTCTTCAACATGACATTTTTTCAAACTCTCCTCAACTTTTCTAAACTCGCCAATTAGGTCGCCCAAGTGGGACAGCCCCTTAAGGGCGGCACGGTGACGCAGTGGTACAATTGCCCCTTTACAGCGAATGCAGCGCCGGAGACCTGGGTTCGATCCCGACTACGGGTGCTGTCTGAACTGAGTTTGTACGTTCTCCCTGTGACCTGAGTGGGTTTTCGCCGAGATCTTCAGTTTCCTCCCACACTCCAAAGACGAAAGTAGGTTAATTGGCTTGGTAAATGTAAAAATTCTCCCTAGTGTGTGTAGGATAGTGTTAATATGTGGGGATCGCTGGTCAGTGGGAACCCGGTGGGCCAAAGGGCCTGTTTCCATGCTGTTTCTCTAAACTAGGTTAACATAGACATAGAACATAGAAATTAGGTGCAGGAGTAGGCCATTCGGCCCTTCGAGCCTGCACCGCCATTCAATATGATCATGCTTGATCATCCAACTCAGTATCCCGTACCTGCCTTCTCTCCATACCCCCTGATCCCCTTAGCCACAAGGGCCACATCTAACTCCCTCTTAAATATAGCCAATGAACTGGCCTCAACTACCCTCTGTGGCAGAGAGTTCCAGAGACTCACCACTCTCTGTGTGAAAAAAGTCTTTCTCATCTCGGTCTTAAAGGATTTCCCCCCTTATCCTTAAGCTGTGACCCCTTGTCCTGGACTTCCCCAACATCGGGAACAATCTTCCTGCATCTAGCCTGTCCAACCCCTTAAGAATTTTATAAGTTTCTATAAGATCCCCTCTCAATCTCCGATATTCTAGAGAGTATAAAACGAGTCTATCCAGTCTTTCTTCATAAGACAGTCCTGACATCCCAGGAATCAGTTTGGTGAACCTTCTCTGCACTCCCTCTATGGTAATAATGTCCTTCCTCAGATTTGGAGACCAGAACTGTACGCAATACTCCAGGTGCGGTCTCACCAAGACCCTATACAACTGAAGTAGAACCTCCCTGCTCCTATACTCCTAAACCAGCATCTGCAGTTCCTTCTTACACATTTTGACAACTAAACTCAAACTCAGTATTAAAAAAATGTTCATGAATTGTCCGCATCTTTAAGGTGCTGGACTTGTATTCCAGTTTCAATGCGGCTTTCTGTATGGGATTTGAGACTCATATCCATAATTTCCATTGGCGGATGTGTGAGATTGCATTAAATTAGCTCCATACTTCAGTCTGACAAGCGGTGGGTGGCTTTCTAAACTGCGAAATAATCATTTCCCCGAGACCATATTAAAAATTATTTTTGGCAGCTTTGGAAATAAATGGCTGAAATTTGGAAAGAATTTGATCAAAAGTTAAAAAAAAATTCCCCCGACAGTCAGACTGCCTTTGTTTTATTCCAATGCTCTGTCAGCATTAGAATAGTAAGATTAAACGAGAACTTACCAGTTTGAAGTTTGATCTTTATTTTATGAGGAGTCGAGTTGAGGGACTACGTGAATAGAAGCCCGTACAGCCGTTGGTGCTTCAATCTTCAAAGCAGCGGAATGAATTCGCAGCTAACAACGACCGAAGTATAACGGTAAGATGATAAAACTAGAACTACCAGATGAGATCTATGAGGGTGGGAGCGGAGGGCAGTAGTCCCTCAACTCGACTCCTCATAAAATAAAGATCAAACATCAAACTGGTAAGTTTTCGTTTAATCTTACTATTTTACTTCGGAGTCACGTGAGTGACTACGTGAAGACTTCAAAGCACTGTGAATTCACGCCGCAGACCCAAATCCGACGTTCACACTGCCTGGATTGACTCAAAAGTCGTTAACAATCAATCATGCATCAGTAATACATTTGTTAAATGAAAAAAACAGTTTATTTACAAACAAATCATAACAAACCCCTCTAACTCAGGGGAAAAGTGTAACAGTACTGAAACCAGAATCAGCAAACACCCCGAGCCTTGAAATCGGCTTGTGATAAAACCTCTGAAAAGTTATCACTATTGGCAAGTATCGCCCCAAGTTGATGCCGCCCTGGTGGAATAATTTGAATTTATCAGCACTTGCCAGGACCCACTTTAGCCACCTTGAAATCGTTTGCACCGACACCTTACTGTGTGGTTTTTTGTGACTAATAAACAAAGCCAACTCTGCTCCTCTCAGAGGTTTAGTAATCTCAATGTAACGAGATAAATGTGAGACTACACAGAAGCGATCATCTGCGGGGTATGCTGAAAACACAATCTTACATCCTGTCATGCCTCTTCTATTATGTTTAAGCAAATCATAGACATAAAATATAATGGCATCAGCCTACACATGCATTCTATCTAGCCGTAGCTTTTGCAACATTTGTACACGTTGAGCTGAAACCAACGCCATAAGCATGACCACGTTCATAGATAATTTGGCTACTGATAGGCTTGTAACCGGAGTCCACTGGCGAAGAACCATAAAAACCTCACTCACATTCCAAATGTGATTTGGTTACCATGAAACATATCTAGGTAACTGATGATTTAATCGAGATGCAAACAAGTCAATATCTGGCAATGCATACTGATCAATCATTTGGTTAAATACATCCTGATTTAACATCCATTCAATGTTGTCATTAAACTGACGTGACCTCTTCCTGGCAAATAAAGTGCTGAAAGCCAGATATTTTGGTCAATACACCAGCTCCAAATCTGGTTAGCCAGTCTATCACAAGACTGTGACTTAACTCCACCCATGTGGTTTACATATGCCACTGCTGTGGTGTTGTCAATCTGACCTGCACATGCAGATCCCTCCTTGTAGAACAATAAGCTTTGAGCCCATACCAGGTGCCCAACAACTCTAAATAATTCATCCCTCTTAATTGAGGAAGCAATGTCTCATCCACATTCCATCTGCCTCCACAACTAGAAGACATATCTGTTGCACCCCAACCCAGTGCACTTACATCAGTCTGTAATATCAGTGACGGTGATTCCACCAAAACCTTCCTTAAATTTTTTGAAACATGTACTATCCACCATTGTATGTCAGCAATCGCCCCAGCTGACAACTGCATAGGCCTATCAAAAATGGCCCCTTTGTATTCTCAGTGCCTGTTCCTTTGATCGTTGTAATTGTTGATAATGCAGAGGACCATACTGCACAGCTGGAAAGGCTGCAACAACTTCCCAATTAAACTGGCTACTTGTCTAATCGAAGGCCGTTGTTCTCCAACGAGATTAACACAGTCCTCAATTAACTGATTCAATTTATCCCTGGGCAAAGTTACCAACATGTGATTGGAATTAATGGTAAATCCCAGATAATCAATAATTTGGACTGGTGATAATTTAGATTTATCTGGGTGAATAACAAATCCCATTTGTTCAAAAGTGATTTTAAACAACTGAAACTGATGATTGAGTTTCAGCATGAGTCTTTTCCAACAATCAGAATATCATCTAAATAGGCCATTTACCACATGCCCCTGAGCTCTAAGTAATGCTAACACAGGTTTTACCAATTTAGTAAATAATCTAGGAGCTGAAGTTAATCCATTCGGCAATGTCCTGAATTGCCACAGCTCAGTCATCCAAATAAATTTCAAATATCTTCTATCATCACCATGAATAGACACTGCGTAATACGCATTCTTTAAATCAATGGTTGCCATATAATACCCTTTAGACACTAGATGTTTGCCCGTGGTAAAGGTCTCCATTTTGAAATGCCTATAACAAACAAATTTGTTCAAATTCGTTAAATCCAGAATAATTCTACATCCCCCAGTCTTTTAGATCTGGGAAATATACTTGAGAGAAATTGTTGACTTTGATAGACAGAAGGCTCAATTACCCCTTTCTTATGTAACGACTGAATCTCTGCTTGAATAAGCACATTTTCCTCATCTGAAAAATAAGTTTACGACTAGGAAAATGTTGATTAGGTAGACTGTCCTTGGAGTAAAAATCCAATTTTTCACCCCTTCAATACACTAAGTATGAACAAATCTGATGTCAACTGCTGCCATTGTTTGAGAAACAATTTTAACCTTCCCCAATTTGAACAGGAACATCAGTTAATTCATCGTCTGTCAATGTTATATTCCTTACCTGCATCTTTCCTTGCGGACCTTGTTGTCCTCGACTTCTTGTAGAGAACCTTTTTTGCCTTGCTTGCCAGCCGGCTTAATGAGGGCCATGGTTATAACAACCTCATGACAGTCTTTGACCCTTTTTGCAAGGTTACCACCAAACAACAGATTTCGTGGTGGTACACTGGTCGGTTTGCACAACTCGCCAAATTCGGGTTAGCACTGGCCTAATAGCGGCCCTCCCGATATTATTAATTTCAAAATGCATTACAAAGGAATCCCAGTTCATCCTGGTGTGCTTCAACCATATCGTTTGTATCAATAACTTTCACCACAGCTGTAATACCTGCTGACAACAGTTTAAGCACTTTTTTAAACTTCATCTCCTGGGCCCTAGCAGGCAAACCCATCTATGACAAAATTTGGTGATTAACCACCGGTACCTTCAGGAGATCACAATTAACAGGAGCTTTATAGTTTTTTGCTACTTCATCCATAGCTAGCTCCTGTAACTGGTGGGAGAGCATATACTGAATGGCTTCGGCCAATTCTACATCAATCGCCTTTCCTGCCTCTCTACACTCGGCAAACTTCCCAGCAATGTTCGGAATTACCTCCAACCGAACACCTTTACTGCTCTCCCCCCAGCATAGAATCAGTGTCAGCAAACTGCACTGATAGAACATCCTCCTCACAGGCAGGATAGTTCTGCAGCCCTGAAACAGGTGCTGCTAGCACAAGCTCTCCATCAGCCTGGCTTGGGCACCACTCCTCCTCACGGAGCTAGAACATCCTCCTCACAGGCAGGATAGTTCTGCAGCCCTGAAACAGGTGCTGCTAGCACAAGCTCTCCATCAGCCTGGCTTGGGCACCACTCCTCCTCACGGAGCTGGTCCCTGTCGAGCATTCTTTTGTAATAGAATCTCGACGTGGGAGAGCCGTGAGCAAACGGACTCTCCTATGGAGGGTATAACCTCCAGGCCCGACTCATTTACGGGCCACAGAGACTTGCCAGTGGCCTTCCACCCTACTGTGCAAGCCTCCACTGCCCCCCGGCAGTGGGTCCGCAACCACTGGCTGTGTAGCCAGCACCGGACCAGGTGTACCAGACGGGCCTCCATCCTCAACACTCTCCTGGCCACTTTTCCTTTCTACCCCCGGAGCGCCTCGCCGACACCTTCTTCACTTTCTGCAACATTCTCTAAGAACTCCAAACCGTCGCAGAAAATGACATGTGGTAAAAAAATTTTTAAAAACTTACCTCCGTTTAAACTTGTTAACGAAGAACTGCAAATGCTGGAGAATCGAGGGTGAAGTCTGAAGAAGGGTCTCGACCCGCAATGTCGCCCATCTCCTTCGCTCCTTAGATGCTGCTGCACCCGCTAAATTCTCCAGCTCTTCGTGTAACCCTCGGTTTAAACTTACCGCTCGGAGGAGCGCTGCTGCTCCAACCGGCCGACTGCACCAGCGTCTGACGTCATGACGCACCAACGGCTGTACGGGCTTCTATTCACGTAGTCACTCACGTGACTCCGAAGTAAAATTAATTTACGTTTTGTTCTTAGCATACCTTTATTAGCCTTCACCGTAGAAGGCACTAAAGGAAACTAAAAATTGTAAGCAACAACAGAAAGAAAACAGTGCAAGGAATTTGAAGCAATTGAAGTCAATAGAATAGGATTCTTGGCCAAAGTAACAGGAGAAAGTGCTGACAAATTCCTGCAATTAAGATAGACACAAAATGCTGGAGTAACTTAGCAGGTCAGAGAGCATCTCTGGAGAAAAGGAATAGGTGACGTATCGGGTCTCTCCATTCCCCCCCCCCACCAATGTCGTACTGGTTCCAGTTTTCCCAAAGATTCCAAAGACAAGAAGTCTGAAGAAGGGTTTTGACCCGAAACGTTGCCTATTTCCTTTGCTCCATAGATGCTGCCTCACCCGCTGAGTGTCTCCAGCATTTTTATCTACCTTCGATTTTCCAGCGTCTACAGTTCCTTCTTAAACAAAGGTTTGTTGGTTAATTAGCCTCTGTAAAATTCCCCCTTGTGCGTAGAAAGTGGATGTGAAAGTGGGATAACACAGAACAAGTGTGAACAGGAAGATAGACACAAAATGGTGGAGTAATTCAGCGGGACAGGCAGCATCTCTGGATAGAAGGGACAGGTTGACTTTTTGTGTTGAGACCCTTCTTCAGTCCATGCAATGGGTGGTCAGTGTGGAATGTGTGGGCTGAAGGGCCTGTTTCCATGCTATATTTCGAATCTAAACTAAACAATCATTGATAATAAGGGCTAATGACTTAACTTGTGCATTTGACATTCTCTGTCCACTATTTTATCGGCAGGGCTTTATCATTTAATGTGTTGCTTTGAGGTCTATCTTCAAGATAAAGAAGGGAACTGCACTTTGTGTGGTAGTTCTCTTTTACTAGTACAGTGTTCTACAGGCTTCTCATTCTGCAACTGTTCGCACTATCTACATCGCATGACTTCACTGCGTCATGCACATAATTGCATGTTACAACCCAGTTTCAATCGTAACAATATAACACCGTCCAACTAAACACTGTCCACACCATCCTGGCCACACACTCATCTCCCCGCTACCTTCAGGTAGAAGGTACAGGAGCCTGAAGACTGCAACGACCAGGTTCAGGAATAGCTACTTCCCCACACCCATCAGGCTATTCAATTTGGCTCGGACAAAACTCTGAACATTAATAGCCCATTACCTGTTCATTTGCACTTTATCAGTTTATTTATTCATGCGTGTATATATTTATATAATGGTATATGGACACACTGATCTGTTCTGTAGCCATGCCTACTATGTTCTGTTGTGCTGAAGCAAAGCCAGAATTTCATTGTCCTATCAGGGACACATGACAATAATCTCTCTTGAATCTTGAATCTTGAATCTTAAAATCACATTGAAGATTAGGCAAATTATATTTTCATGCTTGAAGTCTCTCTGTCCTTCGTGCAATAGATGGAATTTGTTTCTCTGGTCCCTTTTTGGCTCCACCGCGAAGAGACTGAGACCGCAAGCTTGCCCCAGCACATCTGGTTGACATCTGGCCTTATGGAACATTTGGGATGCAATTTGCCAGCATCGATTTTGCCTGGACCTCCCTCAACCACTAGGTGGCCCCTTCCCAGTTGCAGTAAGTAAAAACAGACCTTGATTGACTGCTTCCAAATCAGTAGTTGTATTTACTTTGTGTAGGTAGGAACAGCAGATGCTGGTTTTCCCCGAAGATAGACACAAAAAGTTGGAGTAACTCAGCGGGACAGGCAGCATCTCTGGAGCGAAGGAATAGGTGACGTTTTCGGGTCAAGACCCTTCTTCAGGTCTCGACCTGAAAACGTCACCCATTACTCCATGAGTTACTCCAGCTTTTTGTGTCTATCTTTGTTTTATTTATTTTAACGTGGGATGAGAATTAAGGGATATATCTTCAATCAATCCACACTCCCTCCGAATCTTCACCATCCAAGTTTTTATTATCGCTCTCTGCCTTCTTTCCCAATGACTAAGTACAACGTTCCCTTTCCCAGGCCCATAGCACTGAACCCCAGGCAATCATTTATCCAGGAGTGGACACAAAATGCTGGAGTAACTCAGCGGGACAGGCAGAGTCTGAAGAAGGGTCTCAACCCAAAACGTCACACATTCCTTCTATCCAGAGATGCTGCCTGTCCCACTGAGTCACTCCAACATTTTGTGTCTATCTATGGTGAAAACCAGCATCTGCAGATCCTTCCTACACATTTATCCTGGGGTTGCTGGTTAAGTGCTTGCTTTCTGGTTGCCTGTTGCAATGAGGGCTAAAGTCCCATGTTCCAGATCCTAATCATTTAGCAGCAGCAGCTATAGCTTTCTTTCTACTTTTAGTTTTTAGTTTTGGTTTTAGTTTCCTCCCTGAGGAGTGAAGTTGGGATCATAATTAAATTAATATAAATTCTGCATTTGGTGGAAAGGGATTTTGTAAAAATTCGTACTCTAATAAGACTTCTTGAAATACCTTTTGAACTTTCCCAATGTTCACTTAATAATAAATCCAACAGAGGTATGTACCTCATTGACCTCTGAAAGCAAGTAAGATTTTACTCAGTCAGTTGGGAACCGGATTTAACAATAAATCAGCAACATTCTCGAACTAATGAGGATCAAAAGATTGGGCTAAAAAGATAAAGCTGCAAATATCACTGAATTATTCAGCAGATTGGACAATAGCTAAGGGGAGCATCTTAAAGAAAATACTTTTCTCTTTCCTGGATAGGACAGCTTTGGAGGGATATGGATCCAGCGCAGGCAGGTGGGACTAGTGTAGCTGGGACATGTTGGCTGGTGTGGGCAAGTTGGGCCAAAGGACCTGTTTCCACACTGTATCACTCTATGACTAACTGATTTGATCAAACTTAATGTGCAACAGAAATATTTTTAGTATTGACCCAGGGTTTGGTTTGACTGAGGAAGTCCTGAGGAAAATGTCTATAACAGCCATTGACATACAGTATACACGAAGATAGACACAAAATGCTGGAGTAACTCAGCGGGACAGGCAGCATCTCTGGAGAGAAGGAATGGGTGACGTTTCGGGTCGAGACCCTTCTTCAGACTGAGACTCCAAGATTGTATTAGGAAAAATAGCGTAACAAAGGCCTGACCCCAATGCCTTATTGGGCAGAGCCCAGCAGGTTTTCCATTTATCTTGTCCTTTAGGACAAGGACAAAGTTGCCACTCGTATGTTTACATTCAGCTGAATGAACAACCTACAACAAAAAGCACTTTTACAGATCCAATGAAGCCATAGATTCATGTCAAACAATTATTGTCCACCTATTTAAAATATAGTTGCTATTGTACCCTTGGAGTACAATATCTGAGACTTTATAGTTCTTCAGTTGACATATGACCTTATTGATGTCTTGTTGGGCTAAGCTGGTGGTGAGGCTGAATTGAATATTTTGCTGTGGTACAGAGCTAAGAACATCAGTGCCACGGATAGAGTCAGAGTTGAAGTGTTCTTTGAACTGCTCATTCTACAGTAACTTGGGGTGACTGCCTCCCCATCCTTCCTCTGAACTTTGGTCCTAGTAGGGGAAGGTTATGGCATGTTTGAGGTGTAAATGGCATTGAAGAATCTGCACACATCTTGATAAAGAGGGTCTTCTGCCCCCCCCAACATCATTTGATAAACCTTGGCCATCATATGCCTGGAGAGGTGATTTTATTCCCTTGTGTTTCCAATGCATGAATGTCTTGCGTCTGCGGTTAATTTGTTGGATCTCAGTAAACCAGTTCTAGTGTTTCCTGGTAATGCACACCTTGGGACTGCCCTGCGCTGCCAACTAAGGTGCTGACACTAATGCAGCAGTGAAAGGCTAAACAATAAATAATAGAAGGAATAAATTGATTTTTGCATATTAAGCAATGCACTGTCATTGCAAGGGATGTTGTATTATTCAAGCAAATAACCTTCACAATTGTTCTAGACATTTGTGGAGCTTGGATTCTATATATAACCCTGACAGCAGCGATGATGCCTTCAAAACTTTCAACAGTTTTATTGATGCTTTAATGAATAGAAATATTATTGTCTTGGGTCTCAGTGTAAGGAGTATTGTAAGAGTAATTATATACATATCTTAGCAAATCCCATAGTAACTATATTCTCTTTATATATAACATTATTCAAACATCACCTCCTTTGTACCCCTGTCTCTCATTCAATGGTGCAGAAAGCTGTGTAGGAAGAACTGCAGATGCTGGTTTAAACCGAAGATAGACACAAAGCTGGAGTGATCAGCGGGACAGGCAGCATCTCTGGAGAGAAGGAATGGGTGACGTTTCGGGTCGACCCTTCTTCAGACTCAATTTATATTTATATTCAGGAAGGTGTTCTGCACTGTGGCACCTTTTCACTGTCCCAGTAATGGTGTCACAAGAGTGGGAACCAGAGTAGCGGGTTAGAAATTGGAAGGAGTGATGGGAAGGTAGAGGTTGGGACCGGTGAGTCTCAAAGGAAGGACAGGCAGGGAGAGGTGAAGGAATATGGTGATGCTGATCAGCTGTAGTCTGTTTATTTCAATGCAAGGAGTATTTTGGGGCAGGTGAACATATTGACTGGGACTTGCTTCTGCCTTCATAACAAGACGAGTTGAGTATAAGAGCAAAGAGGTCCTTCTGCAGCTCTTATACAGGGCCCAAGTGAGACCACACCTGGAGTATTGTGTGCAGTTTTGGTCTCCAAATTTGAGGAAGAACATTCTTGCTATTGAGTGAGCTTAGCGTAAGTTTACAAGGTTCATTCCCGGGATGGCGGGACTGTCATATGCTGAGAGAATGGAGCGGCTGGGCTTGTACACTCTGGAGTTTAGAAGGTTGAGAGGGGATCTTATTGAAACATATAAAATTATTAAGGGTTTGGACCATGCTAGAGGCAGGAAACATGTTCAAGGGGTCCAAGGGGTCACAGTTTAAGAATAAGGGGTAAGGCATTTAGAACGGAGATGAGGAAACACTTTTTCTCACTGAGAGTTGTGAGGCTGTGCAATTCTCTGCCACAGAGGGCGGTGGAGGCCAGTTCTCTGGATACTTTCAAGAGAGCTAGATAGGGCTCTTAAAGATAGCGGAGTCAGGGGATATGGGGAGAAGGCAGGAACGGGGTATTGATTGGGGATGATCAGCCATGATCACATTGAATGGTGGTGCTGGCTTAAAGGGCCGAATGGCCTACTCCTGCACCTATTATCTATTGTCTATGCTCAGTGCCAAAGGCTTCAACGGGGGAGAATTTGTGATGTGTATCGTAGAGGGTTTCTTGAAACATTATGTAGATAATCCAACCCGAGTCAGGAACATACTGGACTTAATGTTGGGAAATGAGCCTGGCCAGGTGACTGGTGTTAGTGTGGAAGAGCATTTTGGGGATAGAAATCACAATTTTGTAAGCTTTAAGCTTGTTCGGAATGGAGAAGACCTTGCAGGTAGATACTAAATTGGAGCAAGGCAAATTGCAACATTATTAGGAGGAGCTCGGGAGAATACACTGGCAGCAGTTATTTTCCAGTAAGTCCACATTTGACACATGGAGGTCATTTAAAGGCCGGTTCATTAAATTTTAGAACCAGCATATTCCGTAAGGAGGTATGGGTGATGTTGCGGGTCGAGACCCTTCGTCAGACTCTTGTCGGAGAGAGGAGGAGAACTTCTTCAAAGTAGACACCTTGAAGAAATTTCACAGTGGAGTAGACAAAATGTGTGAGGAAGAACTGCAGATGCTGGATAAAATCGAAGGTGGACACAAAATGCCTGAGAAACTCAGCGGGTGAGGCAGCATCTATGGAGAGAGGGATAAAGATGGGAAAGTAAGGGAAATTCGGAGTGTCTGAGGATCCTTCAATCCTTCTACTCTGGTGCTGTAGAAAATGTCCTGACCGGAAACAACTCGATCTGGTTTGGGAACAGCTCTGCCCAGGACAGGAAGGCTCTGCAGAGAGTAGTGTGTTCGGCCGAACGCACCATGGAACCCCCCCCCCCCCCCCCCCCCCCCCCCCCGCAGGACCTATACACCAGGGGGTGCAGATCCAGAGCAAGCAGGATCATGAAGGACCTCTACCACCCCAGCAACGGACTGTTCCAGCTGCTGCTGTCAGGCAAGCGCCTCCGCTGTCACACATCAAAAACAGAGGCTAAGATGGAGTTTCTTCCCACAGTCCATCAGGACTGTAAA
This sequence comes from Okamejei kenojei, assembly GCA_035221665.1. Classification (NCBI taxonomy): domain Eukaryota; kingdom Metazoa; phylum Chordata; class Chondrichthyes; order Rajiformes; family Rajidae; genus Okamejei; species Okamejei kenojei. Next base: position 38,241,178 of record CM069152.1, on the reverse strand, counting down.
CTCTGATCTCACCGGGCCGTAAATACTGTTGTGCCCTCTTTTTTTAATGTAAATACTGGTTGTGTTGTGTTGTGTTGTGTTCTGTACTATTGTTTTTGCACAATCCCGCAAGCATTGCCACTTCCATTTCACTGCACATCTTGCATGTGTATGTGACAAATAAACTTGACTTGACTTGACTTGACTTGGATGGCCAAAGAGGTGGTAAATTTAGACAAAAACGAAAAAGGAAGTGCCTGCAAGGTTTAAGAGGAGGGAATGAGATAGGGCCTTAAAGAAAGTAGGAAAGAACTCTAGGCAAATTTATAGCATGACCCTTAACAACATTGTACAAAGGGATCTTGGGGTCCAAGTCCCGAACCAAGTCCCGGAATGTGGCAACATAGTAGACAGAGTTGTAAAGACTGCCTTCACAGGTTGAACTATTGAGTGCAAGAGTCAGGAAGTCATGAAATAGGTTTGTACGACTTTAGTTAGGCCGCATTTGGAGAATTGCATGCAGTTTGGAACACCCCATTACAGGAAGGCAATGGATGGCTTTGGAAAGGGTGAGGAGGAAGTTTGCCAAAATGATGCCTGGATTAGGAGGTATTAATACTAATGCTAGTTTTTTTTAATTTAGCTATATTTAATTCCTGAGGCACAATGCAATGATCAGGTATTTGGATTCTAAGACCCACAAACTAACAATTGCACTATGCAGTGTGGAGGAAGGAACTGCAGATGATGGTTTAAACCAAAGATAGACACAAAAAGCTGGAGCAACACAGCGGGCCAAATAGTATTGCCGGAGAAAAGGAACAGGTGACGTTTTGCATCGAGACCCTTCTTCAGACTGAGAGTCAGGGGAAAGGGAAACGAGAGATATAGGTGGTGATATTGAGAAATATCGAACAAATCAATGAAAGATATGCAAAAAAAGTATCGATGAGAAAGAAAACAGGCCATTGTTAGCTCAGGACTAGGTGAAAATGAGTTACAGACAATGAGACTCAATAAGACGACTTTGAAACTAGTACAACAACTTGGGTGGAGGAGGGGTGGAGAGGGAGGGGATGCAAAGGTTATTTGAAGGTAGAGAAATCAATACTCATACCGCTGGGGAGTAAGCTGCCCAACAAAATGTAAGGTGCTGTTCCTCCAATTTGCGTTTGGCCTCCCTCTGACAATGGAGGAGGCCCAGGTCAGAAAGGTCAATATGAGAATGGGAAGGAGAATTAAAGTGTTTGGCAACCAGGCCATCACCTAGGCGCAGGCGGACTGAGAGAAGGTGTTCAGCGAAACAATCGCCCAGTCTGGCCACCGATGCATAAATCCACACGTTTAAGAACGGATGCAGTAGATGAGGTTGGAGGAGGTGCAAATGAACCTCTGCCTAACCTGAAAGGATGGTCGAGATCCCCAGGACAGAGTTGAGGGGGGAGGTATGGGGACAGGTGTTGCAGCTCCTGCGGTTGGTTGCAGGGGAAGATACTTGGAAAAGGGGTGGTTTGGGTGGGAAGGGATGAATTAAAGGTAGACAAAAAATCTGGAGAGACTCAGCGGGTGCGGCAGCATCTATGGAGCGAAGGAAATAGGCAACGTTTCGGGCCGTCGCCTAGGCGCACCCACTGAGTTTCTCCAGCATTTTTGTCTACCTTCGATTTTCCAGCATCTGCAGTTCCTTCTTGAACAAGGGATGAATTAACCAGGGAGTTGCGGAGGGAATGGTGAAGCCCATTAACCTACAGCAAAAAGTTGATTGGTTTAATCTCTCCTCAAAGATCTTATCTGGGTTGGTCTGCAGTTTCCTGTTTGTAAAACCTTTGCTTTCTTCCCCCATTAACAAGAGTTCGACTGCAATCTGACAGAACCCTGCTTTGATGTTTGGCATGGTGCCCTGTTTGTGAATGATAGACCAACTTCCAACTGCATTAGGTCCAGGTTAATTGTCATATAGCCCAAATTAAGAGAAGAATGAATTAAATTTCACAGAATTGTTCGATGGAACAGCTTGGTTTGGGACAATTGCCTACCAATCATTCACCAGAGTTAGAATGAGCAATCCCTCTGATCAGAGTCTGGTCACATACCTGAAGAGACCAGGAGGTTGGTACAGATAGTATACGGCAGAGCAGAATAAGGTGTAGATTAGGGAATGTCGGAGTGATGTGTTGGTGCAGATTGTCCACTGGCCACCAGCCTACCCATGAACCCTCTCTTTTTCCAATGCAGTGCAACAGGTCACATGTGAGAGCTCTCAGAGTGGCTCAGACATTCGAATGCTCGGGAATATCTGACTTTCACAAACATTGTAAAAGATTGTGCAAAAAACATTGGGTAGTTTAAACAAAAGTGAAACCGCTGAAACGCACATGCGTGCACACGCAAGCGCACACACACGCGCGCACACACACACATGCACATGTGCACACCAAGATGCGCACACACACATATACAGGCACACACACACATACAGATACACACAGACACATATACAGATACACACATATTCACACACACACATACACGTATACACACACAGATACACACACAGATACACACACAAATACACACACATACAGAGCAACAAGACTATTATGTATGTTTAAACTGTCTGATTAAATTATATAAAAGGGCCTATTTTCCACCTGGGAGCAATTTCCACCCTTTCATTTAAATGGCGCTGCAATATATGTGCCAGCTTTGGGACAGCATGAAGCTGAATGGTCCTTTTTGATGAAAAGGTTACAGTGGTGAGCAGCTCCCCACCCTTCACCTGGTTTAGCCTTCAATTCACCCAATCTTCACTTCATTGAGTACCCTCTTCTCCCTTCAGGTAGCCACCTCTACCAAGTGTTTCCCAGGGCAGTTGAGCTGATGGTTCTTCTTTTAGCATCTACAAGCTCTCCACACTAAAGATGCCATCAAGAATTTCCCTGCATAGATAAAGGGAATCAGTGGAATCAGCGTGCTAGGTCTCCTCCATTGTAGAGTGAGGCTAAGTGCAGTTGGAAGAACAGCATCTCATATTTTGCTTGGGCCGCTTACAGCCCACTGGTATGAATATTGATTTCTCTAACTTCTAATAGCCCCTGCATTCCCTCTCTCCCCATCCCTACCCCACCCAAGTCGCACCAGCTTCTTGTTCTCACCTAGCAAACAGCTAACAACGGCCTGTTTCTGTTATCATCCTTACTTCATCATCAGCATATCTTTCATTCATTTGTTCTTTATCTCTCTACTTCACCATCTATATGGGGTGGGAGATTGCAACCTTCACGTGGTCCGCCCGCCCTGTGTCGACGAATGCGATCAACCCGGCGTGCACAATCAAATAAGATCAAATAGAACAAGTTGTCCTACAACTTTAGGCTGTGCACGCCATACGCAAGAATAAGAAGACCATCTATATCTCTCGCTTCCCTTTCCCCTGACTCTAGTCTGATGAAGGGTCTCGGCCCGAAACGTCACCCATTCCATCTCTCCAGAGATGCTGCCTGTCCCGCTGAGTTATTCCAGCATTTTGTGTCTGTCAGTGGAATCTTAATTCCTCTCCAACAAGAGGAAGGTAATGCAGTCAACACAATTATTTCTCACCATTGACGTGGCTTAATTATGTGCTCGAGAATTCTTTCTCTCAACCTCCCCACCTTTAAAACCCATCTCTTTGAATCAACATTTTTGACATCTTGCTGTGAAGGAACGTGAGATGTTACTGTTAAGGAGTTACATTAAGGATCTTCTTAATCTTATCTAAAAACGCAAATTATTTTTGACATTTTCCAAATGCATTTGGGAGACTGTAATCACAGCATCATTAACTGCTGCTTGTGAAACAGGTTCTGTGTGTGGGCTCCATTTCTCTAAATCTGGGACGAGGTTAGCAAAATCAATAAATTCTACCTCAATATTAAACCATTCACCTTTGGAAAGTTATGGATTTAAGAGGACAAGTTCAGGCTCCTTACCTAGGGCGACTGTACTTTGGAGACAGTCCATGCCGACCAGCGATCATCCCAGACATTAACAATACCCTACACACTTCGGACAATTTTACAATTGTTACCAATGCTAACCTGCAAACGTGTTCCTTTTTAGTGTGTGAGAGGAAACTGGAGCACCCGATAAAAAACCCACGTCGTCACAGCGAGAACATACAAACTCTGTACAGACTGCAACCATAGTTAGGATCGAACCTGGGTCTCTGGTGCTGTAAGGCAGCAACTCTACCGCTCTCAGTGTGGTACTGAGGCAAAGTGATTAAGATAAGACTTTAATCTGCACTTTCAGACCCGATGGCAATAGTTAAATATGGGTGGCAACATATTGCCCAGTTTCCTTGTTATATTGACGTCTCCACCAGCAGCAACAATGCAGATTCTCTGGCCATCATCTCATGAGTTGTGGTTGCTCTACAGTTCCAGAATGCTTATGCATTAATGTCCTAAAATAATCAGCTACAAATTGGACCAGGTATGTTATAGCATTGACATTGACATTGATGAGGGATCCCAAGTGCATCTAAATATTTTAGTGTCCATTAACATTTCTCCTCAATCGCTGACTTAGATTATATCATCCTCCTTCTCAGGATGGACAGCAGTTCTAGAGGATGACTCCAGGGGCCTTCTCTAAGGATAGTCAATAAATACAGGCCTTGTAGCTAGGGTTGCCAACTTTCTCACTCCCAAATAAGGGACAAAAGATCAAAATATGGGTCAAATTCCCAACGGCAATTCGTTGACCGACTCAGCCGTGGCTGGGTGAATGATGAGTTGGCCCGGGTGCTGGACTGCACACAAGGCCCAGCCGGCGAGGAGTTTTGGTCCGGGTATCGGACTTTGCGAGCCACCTCGCGCAGCCCGGGCCTAGACTCCACAGCTTGCCCGCCAGCTGGGCTTTGTGTTCTGCTGCACGTAAAGTCTGGCACCCCATCCAACTCATGAACCAATGATTGGCCATGAGAAGGAGAGGTGGTGGTGTCGGCGGTAAGCGAAGGCCCGAAGGTTTGGACAGCTGGCCGGGCTGCCGACCGACGGGGCCACGGGCGAGGCGCTGTTGCTGCACGACGCCGGGATGGGTGAGGCGGGGCCAGGTTAGGCTCTCCGACAAGACAATCCCCTCAACCAGTGTCGGGCCAATACGGGACAGTTGGAAACCTTAGTAGCAATGCACAGATATAGAATCGTAGAGCCACAGAGCCACACGGCATGGAAACAGGCCCTTCAGCCCAACTTGTCCATGCCGACCAACATGCCCTATCTCAGCTATGACCATGTCTTGTCCATAACACTCTAACCCTTTCCTACCAAATGGCTTTTACTTATTTTACATACTTTTATAGTACCTGCCTCAATTACCCCTTCTGGCAGCTCACTACGTATACCTACCAACCTCTGAGTGAAAATGTTACCCCCAAAAGTCCCTATTAAATGTTACCCCTTCAACTTAAACTTATAAACTGTGGTTCTTGATTCACCTACTCTGCATTCACCGTAGAGATTCCCCTCCCGATCTTGTACTCCTCTTTCAGATCACCCCTCAGCGGGTGACCAAAACAGAACACAATGCTCCAAATGAGGACTCACCAACATCTTGTTCAACTGTAACGTAATGCCCCTTCTTCTATACTCAATATTAACAAAGAAACTGCAGATGCTGGAGAATCGAGGGTTACACAAAAAGCTGGAGAAACTCAGCGGGTGCAGCAGCATCTAAGAGGCGAAGGAGATGGGCGACGTTTCGGGTCGAGACCCTTCTTCAGACTGGTCAGGGATCAGGGAAACGAGAGATATAGACAGTGATGTGGAGAGATAAAGAACAATGAATGAAAGATATGCAAAAAAGTATCGATGATAAAGGGAACAAGCCATTGTAAGCTGTTTGTGGTGTGAAAATGAGAAGGTAGTGCGACTAGGGTGGGGGAGGGAGATGGAGATAGAGGGAATGCCAGGGCCCGAGGGCTGAGGGAGAGGTGGGAAGGGGAGGAGACAGCAAGGGCTAACAGAATTGAGAAAATTCAATGTTCAAGCCCAAAGGATACAGACTTCCCAAGTGGAATATGAGGTGCTGTTCCTCCAATTTGCGGTGTTGCTCACTCTGGCCGTGGAGGAGGCCCAGGACCGAGAGGTCGGATATGGAATGGGAGGGGGAGTTGAAGTGCTGAGCCACCAGGAGGTCGGGTTGGTTAATGCGGACCGAGCGGAGGTGTTCGGCGAAACGATCGCCAAGCCTCCGCTTGGTCTCACCGATATAGATCATCTGGCATCTGGAGCAGCGGATGCAGTAGATGAGGTTGGAGGAGGTGCAGGTGAACCTCTGTCGGACCTGGAAGGACTGCTTGGGTCCCTGAAAGGAGTGGAGGGGGGAGGTGAAGGGACAAGTGTTGCATTTCTTGCGGTTGCAAGGGAAAGTGCCCGGGGAAGGGGTAGAGCGGGAGGGGAGGGAAGAATTGACAAGGGAGTTGCGGAGGGAGCGGTCTTTGTGGAAGGCAGACAGGGGGAGAGATGGGAAGATGTGGCGGGTGGAGGGGTCACGTTGGAGGTGGCGAAACTGGCGGAGGACTATCTGTTGTATTTACCGGCTGGTGGGGTGAAAGGTGAGGACCAGGGGGACTCTGCCCTGTTTGCGAATGGGGGAATGGGGAGCGAGGGCAGTGTTGCGGGGTATGGAGGAGACCCTGGTGCGAGCCTCACCAATAGTGGGGGAGGGGAATCCCCGTTCTCTGAAGAATGAGGCCATTTGTGATGATACTTTATTAGCCAAATATGTTTTGCAACATACGAGGGATCTATACTCAGTACCCTGACTGATGAAGCCATCTTTACCACCTTATCTTCCTGTGTTGCCAGCTGCCTTTGGTGTGGGGTCTGGTGGGGGTGACCTGGGCCACATTTTCAGCTTGGGGTCCTTTACATTCTCACTGTCACACTGACCGGATATCAGTAAAACCACACAAAATGGCACAAACCGTTACAACCAGCCACATGTTGCTCTTTCATTCTGTGCTCTCATATGTTTTATCTTGCACCAGGATAAGAGGATCTTCCTTAATACTCCGAAGACTTCATGCGTATGACCTTCATGTCACTGACTGGCCACAGACCTGCCCGCTATATTGTTGAGAAGCAGCGGTATGAATAATGATGTCTCTATCTTCAAGTAACCCTTGTATCCCGTCTCTCTCTGTCCATCCCCCAGCCTAGCCGTGTACTAGTTTCACTGTCATCCTGGTGAGTTTTATTGTCTGTACAACCCATTTTCACCAAGCCCACAGCTAACAATGGACTGCTTCCTTGATCATCGTCACTTTTATGCATATCGTTCTTATCCTTGTTCTAAATCTCTCTATATCGCCGTCTTTATCTCATAATCATAATCATACTTTATTAGCCAAGTATGTTTTGCAACATACGAGGGATTTGATTTGCCGTACAGTCATATCAATAAAAAGCAACAAAACGCACAAAATATATTTAAACATAAACATCCACCACAGTGACTCCTCCACATTCCTCACTGTGATGGAAGGCGAAAAAAAAGTCCAATCTCTTTCCTTCTTTGTCCTCCCGCAGTCGGGGGCCTCGAGCCTTCCGTTGACGGGACGTTCTTGTCTCCCCCGCTCCGGGCGATCTGATCCCGGGTCGGAGCTGGCCGAAACCTTCTGCGTCGTTTAGAGCTCCCGATATTGGTCTCTACCCGAGACTGCAAGCTCCTCGGTGGTGAAATCCGTGGGCTGCGGTTGGAGCATCGATCCCAGGGAAGGGATCGGCTCCGTTGGTAAGTCCACGTCACCGAGGTGGGGCTCAAAGTCAGCCCCGAGCAAGGCCGCCAGCTCCATGATGTCAGGCTGCAGAGTGATCGGGGGTACGATCCGGAAAACAATCGCATTTCCGGCAAGGTAAGAGATTGAAAAAAAGTTTTCCCCGACCCCCTTCCCCCACCCCCCACATAAAACCTTAGAACATTGACACAAACTTTTAAAACACACTAAAAATAACAAAACAAAAAGACAAAAAGACAGGCAGACTGTTGGCGAGTCTGCCATCACTGACGCCACCTCTTGCTCCCCTTTCCCCTGACTCTCAGTTTGGAAAAGGGTTTTGACCCGAAACGTCACCCATTCCTTCTCTCAAGGGATGCTGCCTGTCCCGCTGAGTTACTCCAGCATGTTGTGTCTCTATTGTTGAGCCCGTGATCACCAACATGAATATGCCTGCCGCCATATTATTGCCCTGGTCATGAACCATTCCTTGCAAGCAGCAGAGAAGCAGCTAGACTTTACGAAATAAAACAACAGATTGTGCTCAGGGAACAGTGACCATGTTCCGCATGCCACTGTTTTGTGACAGCGGTGGCAACTTTCAACAGGACGCGGCAACTCGGCTGGTTAAGCTGCTGGCAGGATTTTTGCATAATTCATGAAAAGTGCTGAACATGCATCCCTGAGGCTTAGACAGCGACGCCCACGCCCATTTCCTTCCAAAAGATAAGCCCACAGAGTAATGAGATGGATTTGATTTGAGGCTGCTGCTGCATCAAGCCAGTTGTTAAGGGCCCATCTGCAAATTCGAAGAAATGAGCAAAAGGCAGAAAGTACGAGTGAGCTGCTTGCAAAACAACTGCATGATTAATTTTGATAATACTTAAAAGAAGTTTCCGAAAACTTAATTTCCAAAGAAATATGATAAGAATTTATCGTCTTATAAGCAGTCACAGACATAATGCAATTATTTCAAACAGGGATCGACTGCAATAATTTTTTGCTATAACATTTAATGCAATTTCATGGGAACAGAACTCACACAAGAGATCTTTCTATGATACAATTCAGGAATTGTCTTAATAGCAGCAGTTCCTTGCAGTTAACCTGATGAATGTCAATAGGTATTGCATTCATGAGGCTGACTCCCATCTGCTTGGCCTTACACCAGTGAACCTATGACAACATCGGGACTTCAGTGCTTAGTATAGTCCGATGATTATAAAAATCCAGATCCTGGAGAGGGAGGATGAAAAAAAAATAACATTACATTGGTGAATCGAGGACCAGAGGACATAGGTTTAAGATGAAGGGGAAAAGATTTAATAAGAATCTGAGGTGTAACTTTTTCACACAAAGGGTGGTGGGTGTATGGAGGTAGTTGAGGCTAGGACTATCCCAACATTTTAGAAACAGTTAGTCGGGTACATGGATAGGATAGGTTTGGAGGGATATGGGCCAAAATGCGGGCAGGTGGGACTAGTGTAGCTGGGACATGTTGGCCAGTGAGGGCAAGTTGGGCCGAACGGCCTGTTTCCACACTGTATCACTCTATGACTCGATGACTTTATGATAAACTCCCAGAGATGCAAATATTTGTTGCAGACAATGTTCTCGAAATTCCAGGCATAATGAAAAATTGCACTTGCCAAAATTACCATTAGTATTTTTCAGTGCTGGATGGGTGCAGGCCAGGAAACGTGACTTTGCTTAAAGACCAGTCTGGAAAAATAATTGGAAAGCAGATTTTATTTTAATTGGAGGGATTTTTTTTTGCAAAAATGCCAGTAACTAACAGATTAGGCAGACTATTAAGAGGATGAGGGGGAGCCAGAAGAAGGTTAACAAAGTGCCAATTTACATTGGCTCCTCACACAAAATGCATATTAATCACACGTTAGCTGATTACACATGGAGTGGGACTAATAATGGGGCTGTGGAACAAGGATGTGGGAGCACTGGTCCCCACGCACTCTCCCTGTCAGACTGAGGTGACCTTGCAAGCTAATGTAAACTGTGCACACGCTGACCTACCTGATCTCCCGGTTGCCAAACACTTTAATTCCCCGTCCCATTCCCACACTGACCTTTCTGTCCTGGGCCTCCTCCATTGTCAGAGTGAGGCCAAATGCAAATTGGAGGAACAGTACCGCACATATCACTTGGGCAGCTCACAACCCAGAGGTATGAATATTGGTTTAATCTAACATCACGTAACCCTTGCATCCCCCTCTCTCTGTCCCTCACCCACCATAGTCATACCAGCTTCAAAGTCGCCTTGTCTCATTGTCTGTACTCGGTTTCACCTTGCAAACAGCCTGTCCCACTTTCACGACCTAATTCACGACCTCCGCTGAGTTTGCCCTTGACTCATACTCGCAGCCAAAGATTATAGAGGAGCTCCTCTATAATCTTTGCTCGCAGCATGGTCGTCACAAGGTCGTAGGAGGTCATAAGTAGGTCGTAGCAGGCCATGATGTTAGTCGTAGGTACTGTTGGCATCAAGTAGGTCGGGGCGTTTTTCTAGCCTGATGAAAAATGTCCACGAGTAAAAAAGGTCGTGAATTAGGTCTTGAAAGTGGGACAGGCCCTTAACAATTACCTGTTTCCTTTATCATCGTTACTTTTATTGCACATCTTTCATTCATTTGCTCGATATACTCTACATCAATGTCTATATCTCTCGTTTCCCTTTCCCCTGACTCTCACTCTGAAGAAGGGTCCCGATGCGAACCATCACCTGTTCCTTTTTTCCAGAGATGCTGTCTGACCCGCTGAGTTACTCCAGCTTTTTTGTGTCTATCTTCTGTTTGAACCAGCATCTGCAATTCAAAGCTCTTTGCGGGTTGGTTAACTGGATACGTAGGATTGAGTCATAGAGTCGAACAGCTCAGAATCTAGCTCTTTGGCCTACCAAGTCCGTGCCAATGCTTTTGCCCGATTGCACTAATCCTATTTTCCCACATTATGTCTGCATCCTTCTTGTTGAATAGAAAGAACATTTTCTGGGCAAGTCTTCAATCCTTGCAAAGAAATGGAGCAACGACAAAGGCTTCCTGGGGTTTTAGGGCACACATGCATCGCAGATATCAATTCAAGCAGAATTCTTTCCAGGGCAGAGGTGTGCCCATGCCTGCAATCTCACTTTGCCGCAAATTCATTCACAACATCTAAACAGATAAATATTTAAAGAACGTTGAGAAAAGACTCCTGATTTCTACACATTTCCCTTAAAAGAGAGGTCAATAGCTGTGAGCCATCGGTTTAAGTTGGAGTATTAAGAACACCAATAGCCTTTGGGATCTAAAGTCGATTAAATGTGAATTGGCCTTCGTCATCTGTACCTCTGTAATCCATATCAGCATATCTTATAACAGGGGATTGAGGGATGCAATCAGTATCAATTTGAACTGGAAGCCAATCATTGCAATTTGTGCCAGATTTAGACCACTTTCGATATCATTAATAACTTTTAGTTTGCTAATATTTACTTAAATATAAGTGTAAATAAGCAATTCACAAACTCTCAAAGTGTGCAACATCTTTTAATGATAGCACAGGGTATTACATACATCCTTCAAGCACTAGCTACATTCTTCTACTGAACTGTACCCAGGGAGGGGAAGGCGTTATGATTGATGTTAACTAGGCGGGGTTAATGGTACTGAGGTAACTATATTATTGGTTGCATATAAACCATCTACATCCTTCCCCTTAGAAAATCAAAACAGATTGTTGTCACGACAACAGAATTAAACAGCAGAAGCCGTAACGAACAGGTGGCTTACTAATCCGGCCCGAGCGCGTACGGATGTCTCCCCTTCCCCCGAAAGAGCATGGTGGGGTGGGGAGAAACAGGAGAGTGATGAGAGAGTGGCGGGGCATAGGGGCCCCGGGGGCTGCGGCTTCGGCTCATTAACCGCAAGCAGGTGTTGTCGGCTTTTTCGGTAGATGGTTCCCTCATAGTCGACCAGGTACGAACGAGGTGAGTCGGCCACCCCAACCACGGTGGCCAGACGGGAGTGACCACCGGCGGTCTGCAACCGAACAACTTGTCCAGGCAACAGAGGATCGAGTGGTCTGCACGACCGATCGTGGGAACGCTGCTGGCTGTCATGTTTCTCTTGAATTCGCCTCTGCACGGAGGCGGGCTCCAGCACCCGAGGTTGCAGCTGGCGCTGGGCAATCGGGATGGTAGATCTGGTGGTTCTGGACATCAGACGCTGAGCAGGTGATCCCATGGCCGGATCCCTGGAAACATTCCTGAGGTTCAGGAGATCCAAATACAAATCAGAGTTGGATAGTCTCGCCTGTTCCATCAGAAGCTTGGCGCTGCGGACGGCCCGTTCTGCAAGGCCGTTGCTCTGTGGGTACTCTGGGCTGCTGGTGAAATGCACAAAATTCCACTTGTCGGCAAAACTTTTGAATTCTCGGCTGGTAAACTGCCTGCCGTTGTCAGTCTGCAGCCGGACAGGGGACCCAAAAGTGGAGAAGTGTTTCCGCAGCTTACGGATCACCATCTCCAACGTGATGGATGTCAGTAAATCCACTTCGAACCAGTTTGAGTACGAGTCAACCAGGACAAGGTAGTGGTTACCACGCCACTCGAATATGTCGGCAGCCAGCGAGGACCAGGCCAAGGCAGGGGCGGGCTGTTGCAGCAGGGGCTGTCGCTGCTGGTGTGGAGCAAGACTGTTGCACGTGGAGCAGGCAGAAACTCGGTCTCGGATATATTTGGCCATTCCAGGCCAGTAGAATTGGCACTGAGCGTGGGCGAGTGTCGCATCGACCCCAGGGTGTCCGCTATGGGCTGCACAATAGTAAAAGTCAAACAGGGAGGACAGGACTACAACTTTATGTCCCTTGACGATAACGTCATTCTGGAGCACCAGTTCGTCGCGGACCAGGAAGAAAGGCTGTGTTTCAGACGGCGCGGCGGAGCGCTTTGTTGGCCACCCTGCTTTAATCACAGAGGCAAGCCGCTGCAAAACCGGATCGGCAGCGGTGTGCTCGGCCAAAACCTGTAGCTGCTTGGTGGGAATAAAGTTAACGCCCAGTACGAGCAAGTCCTCTGTTTCGTAGGGGTGGCGAGCACAGGAGGTCCGCGGGGCTCGCGACAGGGTGTCCGCAATGTGCATCTCGGTGCCCTTCTTGTAGATGATGTCGAAATCGAAATGCTGGAGCTGCAGCATCATACGCTGCAGCCTGGCGGGGGCAGCGTGAATCGGCTTGTTCAGGATTGTCACCAGTGGCTGGTGGTCGGTTTCGACCGTAAATCTGCTGCCGAACAGGAAGTCTCTGAACTTGGAGCAGGCGAACACCACCGCGAGCAGCTCCTTCTCGATCTGAGCGTACCGCTGCTCGGTGTCCGTCATGATGCGGGAGGCATAGGAGACAGGATGTAACGATCCATCGACAGACTGAAGGCAAGCCGCACCCAGACTGAACTTGGAAGCGTCACAGGTGACGGTGATGGGGCGACTCACGTCGAAGAACCGCAACGTCGGAGTGCTAATCAGTTTCGACTTGAGGCAGTCAAAGGCCTGCTGGTGATGTGGGAGCCAGACCCAGGCCATATCCTTTTTTGTCAGCTGCCGCAGGGGAGCACTCAGCTCACTGAGGTTTGGTACAAACTTCCCAAGGTAGTTCACCATGCCCAAGAATTGTTATAGACCTGGCACGTCGGTGGGGGCTGCCATCTTCGGAGATGGCAGCTGCCTTCAAGGGGTCAGGGTTTTAGTCCGTTAGAGGTGAAAACGTGTCCAACATAAGTGACTTCTAAGATACGAAACCGGCACTTCTTGGTATTCAGCTTCAGGTTGGCCTTCCGTGCCCGATCCAGGACGCGGCGGAGGTTCAGGTCGTGCTCGGCAATGTCCTTCCCATAAACCAGGATATCATCCACGATGATGGCACATGGCAGGTCTGAGAATATCTGCTCCATCGTTCGCTGGAACACCTCGCTAGCAGAATTGGTGCCGAATGGCATTCGCAGGAACTTGAATCTGCTAAACGGTGTGGCGAAGGTCGTCAGGTCAGAAGACGCTTTGTCCAACGGGATCTGCCAAAACGAGTTCTTAGCGTCTAGGACTGAAAAGATGGTGGCTTGCCCGACCTGAGCCGCCACATCCTCAACAGACCGCATGGGGTAGTGTGGTCACCTGATGGCAAGGTTTAAGTCCTTCGGGTTGATACACACACGTATTTCGTTCTTGTCTTTCTTTATCGTGGCAACCATGGTGGAGACCCAATCGGTGGGCTCGCTAACCGCTTCTAGCACCCCCTTTTCGACCATGTTGTTAAGCATCGCCTCGACCCTGTCTTTCATGGCGTGAGACACCCTGTGAGGTGCGCGGACCATAGGTTGTATATTTGGGTCAATGGAAATATGGTATGTCAGTGGTAACTTTCCCAGGACATCGTTGAACAGGCCCTGGTATTCTGCAACCGGGTTAAACGACAGTTGCACTTTGTGGACCGTGCGGTCGAAGGACACCAGGCCAAGATCTTGGCACGCACGGTTGCCCAGCAGGGTTACACAGTCAGAGTTCAAAACATAGAAAACCAGGGTTCTTGTGGGCTTTTGCAGCACGCAAGTTAAAGTGGCCCTCCCCGCAGGCCTTAGAACTTCTCCACCATAGGCGTGCAGGGTAGCATTGTCAGCAACCAGGGGCTCATTATTCCTTATCTTGTTGAAAAGATTTATTGACAAAACGTTGACCTTCGCACCTGTGTCTAACTTTGCAAGGAAAGTTACATCATTGACAGTCACAGATACAGATCTCGCCCAGCGGTGCCGTTTTGGTGACATGACAGACCAGCTCACTAGAGACATTTTAGTAACTGGCATGCGTGACCAGAAGCTGCGATGTGAGCTTCTAGGGGATCCGGATCTAACGTTGGAAAAAGCCATGCATGCCTGCAGATTGTCTGAGGTCGTTGTATTGCCAGATGACCACCGGGACTCGGGCAATAAATCTGTCAACCTGGCTGGGTTTAGGAGACCACAGCCTCGGATGGAAAACAATGCTTTTCTGCCGCGTGCCCACCCTGGTCCTGGTGAAGTGCCCCCTAAAAGGTGCCCAAACTGTAACTACATGCACCACAGACTGCCGATGTGCCCCGCCTATGGCAAGGCCTGTAACTTTTGTAAATAAGCAATTCACAAACTCTTAAAGTGTGCAACATCTTTTAATGATAGCACAAGGTATTACATACATCCTCAAGCACTGGCTACATTCTTCTACTGAACTGTACCCAGGGAGGGGAAGGCGTTATGATTGATGTTAACTAGGCGGGATTAATGGTACTGAGGTAACTATATTATTGGTTGCATATAAACCATCTACAATAAGTAATGTCTCAGATAAGTTCATAGATTCATGTCTAAAGGTGCCTGTCTAAATGCCTCTTAATCTGGTTCCACCATCTCATCTGGCATCGAGCTCCACATATCAGCCACTTTCTGTGTGTAAAGAAGACTTTACCTCCAAATCCTCTTTAAAACACCTGTCTCTCGCTGCATACCAATACCCTCTTCTTTTTGATGCTCCTACCAAGGAAAAAAGATTGTGGCTCTCTACCCTATCTATGCCTCCTATTATTTTTATGCCTCTATCAGGTCACACTTGCTCCAGGGGAGCAATCCAACCTTTCCAACCCATCCCCAATACTGAAGTTTTCCAATCCAGGCAACATCCTGATGAATCTCCTCTGCACTTTCTGCATAGCAACCGCATCCGTCCTATCGCACAGTGACCGGGACTGCGCACGACATACCTTGTGCGCCCTGACCAGTGCTTGGCAAAGTTGCAACGTAACATCCCAACTTTTATATTCTGGGCCCTGACCAATGAGGCCTAGCATGCCACGTGCCTCCTTTGCACCCAGTGTACTTGTGTTGCCATTTTACGGGAACGATAGAATTGAAGCCCAAGTTCCGTTTGTTGAATGGCTTTTTGCTACCATTGTGATAACCTTCTTCAACCATCCTTGTGGAAACTTTTTCGACCCTTGTTTCAGGGGAGAACATGAACGCTTTATAGCATCTCCTCCATTCCTCATTTCACCTCTGCAGGTGTCCTCTGGTTCAACATTGTCCTTGCAAAACATATTTCTCTATTCACTTCCTCATTCCATCGATGTCATCAGCATTATTCTGCCTTTATTAACCTCCCGGGCACAATTCACAGGAGATTAAGGCTGTAATTAGATTCTTCTACCATCGATAAATAAAAGATTCAATATTCGTACCTTTGCTGCTGTGTCAATGTACCCGCGTTGCTCCTGAGCGTTTGCCCTGGATTCAGCGGAGAAGCTTATCAATTGCATTAGATTGTTAAAAGCAAACTGGAAAAAGGCAGACTCCCATTTATGCAGTTTTACATAACTCTACACAATGTTAAGCTAATAAGGTACTTTTGAAGTGTTATCTTTGTTTGAAAGCTTGAACCGTGGCAGCCACTTTCCACATAGCAAACACTATAACATTATCATAATAACTGAGTTATATTTCTCATTGATATTGATTGACAGAAGAATATTGGCATAATTCTCCTGTCCTTTACAATAATGCAACAAGACGTTTCATGCCCACCTGATATGAATGAAGATACATCTGCCATTGTAGCGCTGTTCAATTCATTTTGCAGTCTAGTCTTCAGAACAGGACCTGAATCACCAGCTGTCTAAAACAGCCACTGGAGGACTGGTAAAGTGAGGAATGCACACATCTGCATTATCCAAATTGTGTTAGGATGACACAGTTATATTATTTACCTTGATGTCAAGGCAGCATTTTAGTGTGTATGGCATTAAGCAACCCTGGTAAAACTGAAGTCAGTGATATCAAGGAGATAACATACCAAAGACTGGAATCATTCCTTGTGCAACTGCAGATGGCTCGTCATCCCCAGCCCAGGATATCACTGCAGATGTCAAGATCGCTTCGCCCAAGGCCTCTAGTCATTCGTTTTACCAGATAGAATTGTGTGGGGGTCTGATGAGTGCAGGCACTGGACGGCTCAACCCAGCGTCCGGTTCATCCCACAGCGCCAGTGCCTCTAACCAACGTGGCCCACTGTTCTTTGAACAAAGAAGTATATACAGTTATGAGAGGTTATGCGAGGTATGGATGGGCTAGACAACCAGAGCCTTTTCCCAGGGTGGAAACATCAGACTAGAGGGGACAATTTTTACAACTTACTAAAGCCAATTAACCTACAAACCTGTGCGTCTTTGGAGTGTGGGAGGAAAGCGGAGCACCCGGGGAACATTCAGAGGGAGAACGTGCGCTATCTATACAGGCAATACCCATAGTCAGGGTGGAACCTGGATCCGGCACTGTAAGGCAGCAACTCTACCACTGTGCCACTGGGCAGCATTGCCGAATGGAGGGATATGGATTATGTGCTGGCAGATGGGATTAGTCTAGCTTGGAATCGTGTTTGGCATTAACGTTGTGGGCCGAAGGGTCCGATCCTGTGCTGTACTTTCTGTGTGATATGATAATCGGGCAGGCTGTAATTGCAGCAGGGAGCTCTCGGCTGATTTGTATGAAATGACTGTGAAGAATGATGTCACAGTCTTCGCAACATTCATCAGTTTCCTTGCTGAACATGGGAGGTGAAAGCTTTGTCCTCTCCACCCACAGCCCACGCACCGTGTGTGAGTTTAGAGCGTTAGATTTCTCATAACTAGGAAAAGGTTGAGACCCTTCTTCAGACACGACCCGAAACGCTACCCATTCCTTCACCCCAGAGATGCTGCCTGTCCCGCTGAGATAAAGGGCCTGTCTCACAGTACGAGGTAATTCAAGAACTCTCCCGAGTTTAAAAAAAAATCAAACTCGTGGTAAGTACGTAGAATGTACGTAGCAGCTACGTCGGAGCTTGGGACGTCTCTTTGCAGCTCGTAACGCTAACGGCAGGTAATCAGGAAACGCGGTAAGCTCATGAAGATTTTT
Organism: Okamejei kenojei; assembly: GCA_035221665.1. NCBI lineage: Eukaryota > Metazoa > Chordata > Chondrichthyes > Rajiformes > Rajidae > Okamejei > Okamejei kenojei. Next base: position 38,223,470 of record CM069152.1, on the reverse strand, counting down.
CAACATGTTGAAAAATGTCCACGAGAGCCCCGAGTACCTACGAGCGGCTAGTACCATAATTCTCCGAGTTCGAATCAGGAGAAACTTGGGAGAACTCTTGAATTACCTCATACAGTGGGACAGCCCCTTTACTCCAGCATTTTGTGACTGTCTTGCTAAATTTCAAGCCAGTTTCCTCAACATCTTGAACCAGATCCATCTTAGTTTTACGCTCTGTTGATGAAACTGGTCTGTGAAGTGTTCAGGCTGGGTGAGTGGGCAAATGTTTGGCAGATGCAGTATAATGTGGATAAATGTGAGGTTATCCACTTTGGTGGCAAAAACAGGAAAGCAGACTATTATTTAAATGGTGGCCGATTAGAAAAAGGGGAGATGCAGCGAGACCTGGGTGTCATGGTACACCAGTCATTGAAAGTAGGCATGCAGGTGCAGCAGGCAGTGAAAAAAGCGAATGGTATGTTAGCTTTCATAGCAAAAGGATTTGAGTACAGGAGCAGGGAGGTTCTACTTCAGTTGTACAGGGTCTTGGTGAGACCACACCTGGAGTATTGCGTACAGTTTTGGTCTCCAAATCTGAGGAAGGACATTATTGCCATAGAGGGAGTGCAGAGAAGGTTCACCAGACTGATTCCTGGGATGTCAGGACTGTCTTATGAAGAAAGACTGGATAGACTCGGTTTATACTCTCTGGAATTTAGGAGATTGAGAGGGGATCTTATAGAAACTTACAAAATTCTTAAGGGGTTGGACAGGCTAGATGCAGGAAGATTGTTCCCGATGTTGGGGAAGTCCAGGACAAGGGGTCACAGCTTAAGGATAAGGGGGAAATCCTTTAAGACCGAGATGAGAAAGACTTTTTTCACACAGAGAGTGGTAAGTCTCTGGAACTCTCTGCCACAGAGGGTAGTTGAGGCCAGTTCATTGGCTATATTTAAGAGTGAGTTGGATGTGGCCCTTGTGGCTAAGGGGATCAGAGGGTATGGAGAGAAGGCAGGTACGGGATACTGAGTTGGATGATCAGCCATGATCATATTGAATGGCGGTGCAGGCTCGAAGGGCTGAATGGCCTACTCCTGCACCTAATTTCTATGTTTCTATGTTTCTATGTAAAAGATGAAACATATTTCCTGGGCACAATTATTAACATGAAAATATAGAAATATACAGAAACAAAATGTGTGGACAATAATTTTGTGGAAAATTCCACACATTTTGTTTCTGGCTGAGTTGCCCAGGTTACAGAACAAACATTAAGCTGCCTGTATTACCATATTTATTGGCATGAAACACATAGACAGAAGGTTAGCAATTACTATATAATTGCCAAACAAATAAAGTATAAACATCTGTCTATGAATAGAGATATTACTGCAGCCACAGTAGAACAAATTATTAAACAAACCCATCCATCGTTGCAATAACGCTTATTGAGGTCAATTCTTGGTGATAAAGCACATCAAAGAAGCAATTTTGGTGAGAATGATACCAAGGCAATAATCTAAATATTCCAAAACTGTAATTGGAGCAACATCAGTCACCAGTAAAGGTTCAAGACTAAGGGATAGCAAAATGATATGTGCATTGCACCGCACCTGATTTAGAGTGATACAGTGTGGAAACAGGCCCTTCGGCCCAACTTGCCCTCACCAGCCCGCAAGTCCCACCTGCCAGCATTTGGTCCATATCCCTCCAACCTGTCTAACTGCTTCTTAAATGTTGGGATAGTCCCCACCTCAACTACCTCCTCCGGCAGCTTGTTCCATACACCCACCACCCTTTATGTGAAAAAGTTACTCCCTCAGATTCCTATTAAATCTTTTCCCCTTCACCTTAAACTTACAGTACGTCCTCTGGTCCACGTTTGACCTACTCTGTGTATCTACCTGATATATTCCTCTCATGATTTTATACACCGCTATAAGAACACATCTCATCCTCCTGCACTCCAAGGAATAGAGTCCCAGCCTACTCAACCTCTCCCTATAGCTCAGGCCTTCTAGTCCTGGTAACATCCTCGTAAATCTTCTCTGCAACCTTTCCAGCTTGAGAACATATTTCCTATAACACGGTGCCCAGAACTGAACACAATACTTTATGTAGCCTCACCAACATCTTGTACACCTGCAACATGACCCAACTTCTATACTCTGGTTGATGAAGGCCAATGTGCCAAAAGCCTTTTTGACAACCCGATCTTGATCTTCAGATCAGCTGTGGCTCAGTTAGTAGTGATCTTGCTTCTGGCTTGGAAATCTCATATTTTGTTTGGTCAGCTTACAACCCAGCGTATGAATATTGATTTCTCTAATTCGATGTAATCCTTGATTTCCATCGCTCTCTGTCCCTCCCCCATCCTAGTTCACCTACTCTCCTCCTGATTAAATATTACTGATTGTTCCTCTCAGCTAACAACAAACCATGCTAAATGTTCTTATCTCCAGCTTTGAACTGTCGTTTTCACAACTTATCCTACCATATCTCTAAACCCTCTCCTCTGAGTCTCTGTCTGAATAAGGGTTTCGAATGGAAACGTCACCAGAATGACTTCTCTCCAGAGATGCTGCCTGTCTCGCTGAGTTACTCCAGCATTTTGTGTCTATCGTTTTGAAATCTGAGAGTTGGTCCTGCTCCAAAGATCTACTGTAAATACATGAAACTCAATGATTCAAAGTTTCAATGCTACTTTATTGTCACATGTACCGAGATACAGTGAAATGGTATGTTTTGCATACAACTCGGTAAAATCACACAGCAGACCTTATCTGGGCAGGACACAACTGATGTGGTCATAAGTGAAACATTGGATGTGACATCTATATAACATAACTAAAAGTTTCATTTGACCACTTTCTGTCTGCGCTGTATATTGATTTTAGAAAAAATGCTGTCATATATCACTATGATTTTTCGCCATCTTACTCACAGTTCTCCTCCACTGAGGAAGCCCCGAGGATTTTTCCGATCGATGAAAAATAAAAAAGTTATGAATGTTTAAAAAATCTTGAGATCAGCTGATTGGTCCACTCGCTGGTCAATCACCACGATGAAGGTAATGCCCCCTTCCTAGGGGGGCAGGACTATAAAACCCCTGATGCCTGGATGTGAGTCAGTCACTCTGGAAGATCACGAAGGAGAGTCCACAACTGTGATTCTAAGCTGTGAATCAACTGAACTGTGATATGAGTTCAGCCCTTAATGACAATGCAATGAGTTGTGTGGCAATTTGGTGGCCTGCACTCTTCTTGAAATGCTATGAAATTGAATTTGGCGGCCAGCACTCTGCCTGAAATGCTGTGAGATTGAATTTGATGGTCTGCACTCTGCCTGAAATTCTGTGAGATTGAATTTGATGGTCTGCACTCTGCCTGAAATTCTGTGAGATTGAATTTGATGGTCTGCACTCTGCCTGAAATGCTGTGAAATTGAATTTGGTGGCCTGCACTCTGCCTGAAATGCTGTGAGATTGAATTTGGTGGCCTGCACTCTGCCTGAAATGGAATTTCAAGGAATAGCCGTGAGTGAACTGCCAGCCCACCAGCCCTGAGTGACTGAGCTGCCAGCCCACCAGTCCTGAGTGACTGAGCTGCCAGGCCACCAGCCCTGAGTGACTGAGCTGCCAGCCCACCAGCCCTGGTTGACTGAGCTGCCAGGCCACCAGCCCTGAGTGACTGAGCTGCCAGCCCACCAGGCCTGAGTGACTGAACTGCCAGCCTACCAGACCCAAGTGACTGAGCTGCCAGCTCAACAGACCTGTGTAATGGTCAATATAAAATGCATGCATCTGATACCTTTGATGATTACACAGTTGCAATACCAACACAGGGGTAATGGGAAGGTTCCAGCAGGTTTAAATTGAAGGTAGACACAAAATGCTGGAGTAACTCAGTGGGACAGGCAGCATCTCTGGAGAGAAGGAATGGGTGATGTTTAGGGTTGAGTCTGAAGAAGGGTCTCGACCCAAAACATCACCCATTCCTTCTCTCCAGCGATGCTGCCTGTCCCACTGAGTTACTCCAGCATTTTGTGTCTATCTTCGGTTTAAACCAGCATCTGAAGTTCCTTCTTACACAAAACTTGGATGATTTCAGTGTTAACCTACTCAATGTCTCCTAGAATTACTTTCTTCGACCACCAGAGGGCAGAGGCTGTATTGTTGTTCACTCCTAGTCTTCCTGACCTTTGTGGGTGTCCAGTTTTAACACTCATCCTTTTGTTAAATCTGATCAAGGCTGTTCCCTTCCTATCTCCGTAATCTCATACTCCATAATACCAAAGCTTTCCGTTACCACTTCTGGCCTTTTCTTTTACCGTTACTCCTTTTCTCCATGCCGTTCACATTAGTTGCTGCTCACAGGGGCCCACTCTTTCTGGCTTCATTGCCCCTCTTCATTCTCTCATCTCCTTCAAGATTCTCCCCCTCAGCCACGTTTTTCTTCAAACTCTGCTCTGACCCTAACACCTCTGATCAGTGAAGGTTTTTGATCCTATGGGGGTAGTTTTCCACATGGTGGGCAACCTATGTTGACAAGTTACATGGTGAAAAGTCCAAGAATTAAATGGAACACTTGGAAAAATCAAGCTGGGAGCCGTTTGCGACAACAGATAGATAACATTGCAAAATGTAATTCCAATACTTATCTATATTACTAAAAGTCTGATCTTGACCACTTCCTGTTGTTCTGTATATTGATTTTAGAAAAAACGCTGCCACTTACGACTGTGATTTTTAGCCATCTTACTCAGAGTCCCGGACTCTGGAGGACAAGAGGATTTTTCCCATTGATTAAAAATAAAAGAGTTATTAGTGTTTAAAAAATGTTGAGATTCTCTATCCTGAAGGCCACGCCCTTCCGGAGGGACTATAAAACCCGGAAATATTGAGTGCCTCAGTCAGTCTCTGCAAGTTGGGGGAAGCGAGAGGGTCAAGTCTCTCAGTCTGAGCTGTGAATAACACTGAACACATGTCTACTAAACTGTGAACGTGGTTCTATTGACCTTGAGCGCCCTTAATGTGGTTTGAAAATGAAAATGTGGTTGCTTTGAAATAAAGCACAGCAAATGGTTGGTGGTGGTGGTTTGAAATAAAGCACAGTAAATGGTTGGTAGTGGCTGGCTTGAAATAAAGCACAGCAAATGGTTGGTGGTGGTTGGTTTGAAATAAAGCACAGCAAGTGGTTGGTGGTGGTTGGTTTAAAATAGGCAAATGATTAAAATTCTAAACTTGACAGCTTCCTGTTAGCACTGTATATTGATTTTAGATACAACGCTACCACTTACAGCTGTGATTTTTGGCCATCTTACTCAGTTTCCCTCTGCTCATCAGGTGCACAGGATTCTTCCCATCAATGAAAAATAAAAGTGTTATTAGTGTTTTAAAAATGTTGAGAATCTCTCTCCTGTCAATCACGTCATGAACACCACGCCCCTTCCGGTGGGAGGGGGCGGGATTATAAAACCCGGAAGTGTGGGTGTGGCTCAGTCTCTGCAAGATGGGGGAGGGAGAGGTCACGACTCTGTCTGAGCTGTGAATCAACTGCTCACACTGAATGTCTACTAAACTGTGAGTGTGGTGTTTATGTGGTGTTTTGTGTGGTTTTATGGTGGTTTCACCCTGCTTGAAGTGGTATGAAACTGCACTTGAATTTGGTGGCCTTGCACCCAGCTTGAAGTGGTACGAAACTGCACTTGAATTTGGTGGCCTTGCACCCTGCTTGAAGTGGCATGAAACTGCACTTGAATTTGCTGGCCTTGCACCCTGCCTGGTGGCATGAAACTGCACTTGAATTTGGTGGCCTTGCATCCCACTTGAAGTGCCATGAAACTGCATTTTAATTTAGTGGACTTAGACCCCGCTTGAAGTGGTCGTAAACTGCACTTGAATTCGGTGGCCTTGCACCCTACTTGAAATGGTAGGAAACTGCATTTGAATTTGGTGGCCTTCCACCCTGCTTGAAGTGGAATTTCAAGGAATAGCCGTGAGTCAATTGCCTGCCCACCAGCCGTGAGTGAGCTGCCAACACATCAGGCTTGAGTGACTGAGCTGCCACCCCGAGAATCTATTTGGCCCACAATGTCCATATTGGCCCCCTGGAAACTCTGTGGGACAGGCAGCATCTCTGGAGAGAAGGATTGGGTGACGTTTCGGGTCGAGGCTCTGTCAGGGGAGAGGGAGACTAGAAATATGGAAGGGTACGGTGTGAACATGATAGATCAAGGCAGATGCCGTTCAAGGAAATGGTCCACCCTATTCTAATCTAACAGCAAGACTCCTCATGCCTCCATACTTTGAAACAGAACTTAGAACAGTACAGCTCAGGACCATGTGCTTCGGCTCACAATGTCTATGGCAAACGTGATGCCGAGACAAACTCTTACATGCCTGCACATGATCCTATCCCTCCATTCCTTGCATATACACATGCCCTAAACAAAAGCCTCTGAAACACCACTATCGTATCGGCCTCCACTACCACTCCTGGCATGACGATATCATTATATTCTAATCCAAATCACTTGCTCACGTGCATGATAATGAATGGACCACACTGCTTTCCCTCTCTGAAACCATTTATCATGAATTCTTTAGAAAGAATTGCAGATGCTGGAAAAAGCGAAGGTAGACAAAAAAGCTGGAGAAACCCAGCGGGTGAGGCAACATCTATGGAGCGAAGGAATAGGCGACGTTTTGGGTTGAGACGCTTCTTCAGACCCTTCTTCTGAAGAAGGGTCTCGACCCGAAAACCCCTTAGTTTGACCTTCTCCTTCTCGAAGGGTTGCCACCTTGACGTGGTGGAGTAGCTTGTGTGTGCTTGAGATGCTGCGAGCGCAATCATCTGGAGCCATGGTCGCGGCTGGGTCACCTATGGTGGCCAGATCAAGGAGGAGTTTCCTGATGAAGTAGGCTTTATGGTGAAACAGGTGGAGAATGGTGGCTGGCCAGCAGGGGGAGCACCACAACGGCTGAGAAAGAAAGCTGCAGCAGGGAGAGACACCCAACTACCGTTGGCCCCGGGACTGTCTCTATCAAGGGTGGTTCTCTATCATGTGGTGGTTGTCCACATGTACCAGTCTCCCCATGTCAAAAGACATCATGCATAGGCGTCCACCTGGTGGAACACACCACAGAAAGAACCCATCAGATGGACAATCATACTCCACTTCGAGTGATCGCCAATGATGATGGTGATCTTCTAAAACATGTACTTATTTTAGTTTAGTTTAGAGATACAGCCTGGAAACAGGCCCTTCGGCCCACCGAGTTCCACGCCGACCATTGATAACCCGTACACACTTGTTCTGAGTAATTCCATTGTTGCATCTACTCCCTACACACTAGGGGCAATTTACAGAGGCCAATTATCCTACAAACGCACACATCTTTTGAATGTGGGAGGAAACCAGAGCACCCGGAGGAAACCCACATGGCCACCAGGTGAACATGCAAACTCCGCTCAAATGGCAACCAAGGTCAGGATCAAACCCTGGTCTCTGGCGTTGTGAGGCAGCAGCTCAACCAGCTACGCCACCATACCACCCTTACCTTCTTTCTGATACATCTTAATTCCTTGAAGCAATGATCTTGCAACCTCTTGGTTTAACACTTCTACAGTAATGGATTCTACGTTGATGGTTTCATCAGCACAATCATTCCGATTCAAATAGTGTTTATAGTCGGGTCCACCAGGGTGCAATGAAATTCCTTGTTCACATCAAGCTCACAGAGTAAACACGATACACGCGGTAATGATAAACACATCAATTAATATAACAACGAGTGTAAAACAGCAGAATGGTGCAAGATTGCAGCGCAATCTGACGTTTACAAAATTAAAGGACGAGAACGGAATAACTGAATGAGGTAAAATTACGAGTAAAAGTATGTGGCAGCATCTCTGGGAAGATCACATGAAAGTGGTGAATGGTTCAGGAATCTGATAGCAGTGGGAGAGAAGATGTTCTTTAGCAAAAAAACACAAAGTGCTGGTGGAACTCAACGGGTCGGGCAGCATCTCTAGAGGACATGGACAGTGCCCTTCTTCAGATGATACGATATGATACAATGGAACTTTATTTTTCCCAGAAGAAAAATTGACTGGTCCTAGACTGGTCTACGAACATCTCAAGACTTTTCTTAAGATGTTCTTAAGTCTGGGTAACCACGAGGAGACATTTCAGTCTCTTCAGTAATACTGCTTGTTGTGATTATCTGATCAACATGATATTTCTGACCTGGCCTCCAATATGTTCTAAATACAATTTAGAACGATTTTGGTCAGTATTCTTTGGAACTTGGAAGAATGAGGGGTGTTCTTAATGAAACATGAGATCCTAAAGGGGGCACAGCAGAATTGATACTGAGATGGTTTCTCTTCCCCCGCAAACCAGGGGTCATTTAAAGGTACATAGAAATTTCCCCTCACAAACAATGTTGAATCTCCACAATGCTCCAACCCAGAGAGTTGTGGAGAGTGGATCTTTACATGTATTTAAAATGGAAGTGAATACATTTTTCATATGTCGGGGTATTGAGGACTATGGGGATCTGGTACAGAAGAGTTGAGACCTGGGATAGATGGCATGATCATATTGGATATCGTTCTATTCTGTGCTCCTAAAACCTGGAGCGGGCTGCGCTGCTATTTTATTTTAATTTTACCATTGTCGGATTTTACCCATCGGGGAGTTTTTGTCCTTCTCTGGTCTAATTAGTTTAGTTTTTTAGTTTAATTTAGTTTAGTTTAGAAATACAGCGTGGAAACAGGCCCTTTGGCCCATCGAGTCCACACCGATCATCGATCACCTGTTCACACTAGTTCGATGTCATCCCACTTTCACATCCTACACTCCAGGAGAAATTTACAGAAGCCAATTAACTTACAATCCTGTATGTATTTGGAAACTGGAGCTCCCAGAGAAAACCCACGCGGTCACAGGGAGAACGTACAAACTCCACAGAGACAGCACCCGTGGTCGGGATTAAACCTGGGTCGCTGGTGCTATGAGACAGATCCACTACCACTGCGCCACTGTGCCACCCCATTCTAACCCTTTCATTCAGTTGACATTGCTTTTTGTTTGGCCACAGGAGTTACATGATCCTTTAAATGGCACCTCCCTGCTGAGTTACTCCAGGCTGGTGCAACTTTGCAGAATATGCTTGTAGACTTCCTTCAGGAATGCTGCTTACTGCCACCCAACCTATCTGTCGCCAAGACACGCAAAGCCTTGTCGGCATAAAAAGCACTTTCAGTACATGTCTTAGATGATTCATGCAGTAATCTGGATGGAGAAACGGCAATTACTTTGACAAATTTTTTGTTTGTTTGTATTGTATTGGCAAAATGCATCATAAAACTACCCACCTTGAAGAAGCTGCCATTGTATTGTTGGAATTGTTGGCTTAGGCCCAGGCTCAGCAATAAAGGATTGTGATCTCCAGTGAGAACAAAATTAATCCTCAGAGGGAGAAAATCATCACGTCAAAGATGATTTAGCGTTCAGTCCCAAACTGTGTAGCCATGCTGCTTGTGTAAGCATAAGAACATGCTACAGGTTGTTTCTGCACTTTCTCGAAAGCATGATGATGACTCCATCCACGGTACCATTTTTTAAAATAATCAAAATAGTTATCCAAATATTAAAATAATATATACAGTACAGTAAGAATCAAAACAGAACCCACCACCATAATACACGACAAACGATGAACTATTATACAACTGTCTTACACTCCTTGTCAAGGATGCATTCAACCTCCCGCGGTGTCCAGTGGTCCGAGAAATCCCCCAGGGCGCCCGTGGGCAGCGCGTTGTCCCTCTCTAACACCACCCAGACACGGGCGTCACCCCAGAAAAGGGGCAGACAGCCGGCTCGGGCAGAGCCCTCTTCAGCCTGGCGCCGTGACTCGCAGGTGGCCAGCTTGGCCAGGCCCAGGAGCAACCCAACCAGGACATCCTCGGTCCACAGTAATATTGGAAAGCGTGCACGCTAGCTTTAGTAACCTATCACGCTGAACTACTATCTACCTCTTTGGTGACCCTCGGACCATCGGACTTTGCTGGCTTTGTACTAAACGTTATTCCCTTATCATGTATCTAGACACTGTAAATGGCTCGGTTGTAATCATGTGTTGTCTTTCAACAAAAGCTTTTCACTCTACCTCGGCACACGTGATAATAAACTAAACTGAACTGATAGTTATCAAATATTCTCTATTCTGACTGCTTTAGTTGATCAAACACTTTGTGAAATGTGGCAGTCCAATTTTATTTGACTAGAGCTCTGGTCAAAACGTTTTCTCCTGAAACATTAACTCAATTTCTCTCTCCACAGATGCTGCCTTTTCTGCTGAGCATTTCCACCATTTTCTGCCTTAATTTTAATTTGTTTGGTATCATCAGGATTCCTCTTCTGTGTCTCTGTAAGCAAACAAGCCAAATACCAAGATTGAAGAAGGTTCACCCAGTCACCCACTCCTTCTCTCCAGAGATGCTGCCTGTCCCGCTGAGATACTCCAGCATTTTGTGTCTATCTTCGGTGTAAATCAGCATCTGCAGTTCCTTCCTACTCAAGACGGACACACTGTTCCTTTGATATATTGGGTCCCTGAAGTAAAGCCAGTAACATATTGTTAGGTAATAATTAGTCTCTTCCATTGTTTTTGAGAAACTTGCACTTGTGATTGTTCTTGTATTGATTGATTCAAAAGGAGATAAGTTATGAAAACTAGCTGTTCATCAATTTGCTGTCTTAGGAGGGAGCTAGACCTTATTTATTAAAAATTTCATTGGGCAGCCAGTATGAGCTGGGAATCCCTGATGCACAGATGAGTTCTTCCAGATGAATAGAGAATATGGATACTTAATGGGAAATATCCATAGAGAACAGATTATTCATATCAATTGAGCTAAGGATTTAATTCATGGTGAAATTTCCCAAAGCTTTTAAGAATAGACTCTATCATTCTTCACGGAGATGGCACTTTGTAAATACTCAGGAGACTTGGCCAGGGACACACATCACATATCAATACACATCCTGGTAGTGTACTGTGGTATATTTTACATCCACAAACAGTGTGCAATGGCTGTTCAGGTGGCTTTCAAAAGGTCATTGGATAAATATTTGAAAGTTAAGGGGCTGTGGGGAAATGTGAGTGAATGGCCTCGCAGGGTGCCAGAACAGGCCCTGTGGGTGGAATGGCCTCCTTCTTCACTGTAATTCTTCTATCGTTCTATTCGGCGCTCCTAAAACCTGGAGCGGGATGTGCGGATTTTGCGGTCACAACCATGATTGGCAAAACTTCCAATCCGGCTCCCCAGAATTGGAACCCATTCCTAGACATAAAATTCCGTGCCAGGATGTGGGTGGCACAGTGATGCAACTTGTACAATCATTGTAAAAAATGGGTACTTGATGGTTGGAACGTGGCACACTAATCCTTATCTTACATTAGTCACATTTTTATTCTCTCCAGTCCATTTCTCATTAAACCCATTGGTGATGATACCTTTCTCTTCAGTTTAGTTTAGTTTAGAGAAACAGCGTGGAAGGCCCTTCGGCCCACCGAGTCTGGGCCAACCAGCGATTCCTGTACGCTAGCACTATCGTAGACACACTAGGAACGATTTACAATTATACCAAGCCAATTAGCCTACAAACCTGAACATCTTTGGAGTGTGGGAGGAAACCAGAGTTCCCGGAGAAAACCCACGCAGGTCACGGGGACCAAACTCTGTACAGACAGCACCCGTAGTCTGGATCGAACCCAGGTCTCTGGAGCTGTAAGGCAGCAACTCTACCGCTGAGCCACCATGCCGCCCTTCCTTCAGATGTTGTCATCACAAATATTATACTAACCCATAACCTCTCAGACACTTGCTCCAGCGGCCAATCTGTCTGGACAAATTATCTTAACTTGATGATATTTGGAATGAGGCCTAATCAAGGTCTCCCCTTTTTCAACGCAATCGCGCTCAACACATTTAATTTTACCTTGTGAGGATGTTTGCACTAGTCTAGGACCAGAGGTCATAGCCTCAGAATTTAAGGTCGTTCTTTTAGGAAGGAGATGAAGAGAAATTTATTTTGACAGATGGTGATGAATCTGTGGAATTCATTGCCACAGAATGCTGTGGAGGCCAAGTCAATGGATATTTTTAAGGCACAGAGATAGATTCTTGATTAGTACAGGTGTCAGAGGTCATGGGGAGAAGGCAGGAGAATGGGTTTAGGAGGGAGAGATAGAGCAGCCATATTGAATAGCAGACTTGATGGGCCGAATGGCCTGATTCTACTATCATTTCTGAACTTCTGACCTTATGACTGAGGCTGCAACAATTACACATTCCTGGTTCACCGGGGACTTTAGTTACCATCCTAAAACAAAGGACAATGACTACTTATTGTTGAATAAAATTCCTCACCCACGCGAAAGCTTCTCTTTTATATAATGTTTGATTCATCATGTTTTTTTCTGCAGCCTTTATAGCGACTAATGTAGCAGCAAGTCCCTTGTGCCTGTTACTACGTTAGTGGCTATAACAACCACTTGAACGCGGTTGGTGAGTGGAACATTGCATTAAATACTGAGTGAAAAGATCAGATTTGCATTTTCACAATTGTTATGAGCACATCATTGAGAAAAACATTCGTCAAAGCTCAAGCTCCCGTCTGCCTGCCTGAGCAGAACGCTGGGAAATGTGCTTAGTAAGGTTATGCATTGTAGGGAAGTTTCGAGAAATTTCCTATAATGTTCTTATTGATTTGACCTTTAGTTTTGTTTATTAATCTGTCTTTTTGGTTCCTCCCAGGGGAATTACATAGTCAGAGTCATACAGTATGGAGACAGGCCCTTCTGCCCAACTTGCTCATGCTGACCAACATGCCCCATCTACACTAGTCCCACCTGCCTGTGTTTGGCCAATATCCTCCTATACCTGTCCTATCCATATACCTGTCTAAATGTTTCTCACATTTTGGGATAATACCTGCCTTGACTACCTCCTCCAGCAACTTGTTCCATACACCCACCACGCTTTGTGTAAAAAGGTTACCCCTCAGGTTCCCAGAAACATAGCAACATAGACAATAGGTGCAGGAGTAGGGCATTCGGCCCTTCGAGCCAGCACCGCCATTCAATATGATCATGGCTGATCATCCAATATCAGTGCCCCATTCCTGCTTTCTCCCCATATCCCTTGATTCCATTAAATCCTCAATCTTTCCTCCCTCGCCTTAAAGCATGATTGCTGCTTGTTAGGAATTTTCAAGACCCTGATGCTCTGGTAAAACATCGGCTGACTTTACACTTCCAGCATTTATTTCAAGAGGGCTTGAATACAAAAACAGGGATCTAATGCTGAGGCTCTCTAAGGCACTGGTAAAACCCCATTTGGAATATTGTGAGCAATTTTGGGCACCATATCTGAGGAAGGATGTGTTGGCTTTTGTGGGAGAGTCTAGGACTAGAGGTCAGCCTCAGAATTAGACGTTCTTTTAGGAAGGAGATGAGGAGAAATTTCTTTGGTCAGAGGATGATGAATCTGTGTAATTCTTTGCCACAGAATGCTGTGGATGCCAAGTCAGTGGATATTTTTAAGGCAGAGATAGAAATATTCTTGATTAGTACATATGTCAGAGGTTATGGGGAGAAGGCAGGAGAATGGGGCTAGGAGGGAGAGATAGATCAGCCATGATTGAATGGCAGAGTAGAATTGACGGGCCAAATGGCCTAATACTATTCCTATCACTTATGACCTTATGGCGGTATGACCATTCCTCACCATCCACTATATCTCTAACTCCAGCTGGTCTTTATTACTCTTATTCATTTAATAATAATTATGCCCTGTTGTACTATTTCATGCCACCTACCTAGTATTCTCTTTACATTGTGGAGCCTAAATAATTTAACAAACTGCAAGGCTTCAAGGTGCCATTGAATGCCTAAAGTGGGGTCACCAATCAACACCGTGAATATTTTAAACCACTGCAGGGGAATTCAAAAGTAATCATTGCGCAAGTGGGCTAAATGACATTTTCTCGTTCCATAACAATCCAATTAATCAATAAATGGACCTATAACTTCGTTATATGATAAGACATTTATAAATTTGGCAAATGAAATAGAATATCCTGCTTTCGGCTGATCTATAAATTAATATTGGGGACAGCAGATCTTTGTGATGAACAATTGAATTAATCTCTATTATTTAGTGCCTTCTACAGCAAGGTAGAAATTCAGTCACTGCTTGACACATAACTGAGGATGATGCATGGTGTAAACCTGCCATCGGGTGTGAATACAACGCTGTTCCACTGTTGTCGAAAGCCATTAACTCATGCTCAGGCCCAGAGCAAATGATTTTCATTCATTTCACTGTTAGTGAGGCCTTTAGCTCAGAACGTGTCTAACGGATAAATAGGTAGGAGAAATGACCATATTTAAGCCAACGTGCATATCCACACCCAAGGTGGTGAATCTGTGGAATTATTTGCCACAGAAGGCTGTAGAGCCCAAGTTAATTGTTCAGCGCAAAGATCTGTTGTCATTTAGCCCACTTGCGCAATGATTACTTTTGAATTCCCCTGCAGTGGTTTAAAATATTCACGGTGTTGATACCGCCATAAGGTCATAAGTGATAGGAATAGTATTAGGCCATTCGGCCCATCAATTCTACTCTGCCATTCAATCATGGCTGATCTATCTCTCCCTCCTAGCCCCATTCTCCTGCCTTCTCCCCATAACCTCTGACATATGTACTAATCAAGAATATTTCTATCTCTGCCTTAAAAATATCCACTGAATTGGCATCCACAGCATTCTGTGGCAAAGAATTACACAGATTTATCACCCTCTGACCAAAGAAATTTCTCCTCATCTCCTTCCTAAAAGAACGTCTAATTCTGAGGCTGACCTCTAGTCCTAGACTCTCCCACAAAAGCCAACACATCCTTCCTCAGATATGGTGCCCAAAATTGCTCACAATATTCCAAATGGGGTTTTACCAGTGCCTTAGAGAGCCTCAGCATTAGATCCCTGTTTTTGTATTCAAGCCCTCTTGAAATAAATGCTGGCATTGAGTTTGCTTTCGACTTGCTACTGATTCAACTTGCAGATGAACTTTTTGGGAATCCTGCACCAGCATTCCCAAGTCCTTTTGCACCTCCGATTTCTGGATTCTCTTGCCATTAGAAAATAGTCTACGCCTTTATTCCCACTACCAAAATGCATGACTCCACATTTTGCTACACTATATTCCATTTGCCACTTCTTCTCCCCACTCTACCAACCTGCCCAAGTCCCTCTGCAGAGTCCCTGCTTTCTCTACACTACCTGCCCTTCCACCTATTTTTGTGTCGTCAAAGCCTTCAATCCCCTCGTCCAAATCATTACTATACAACGTGAAGAGTAGCGGCTCCTGTGGAACTCCACCGGTCACAATGATATCTAAGTTTACAACAAGATCTAGATCCGTCGGGATGTTGAGCCAGGGAATGGCAAATGGAATTTAACTCTGACAAGTGTGAGCTGCTGCAGCTTGGTCTGTCAAACCAGCGCAGGACTTACACAGTAAATGGTCGAGCCGGGAGGGTGTTGCAGATGAGGGAGATCTAGAAACACAGGTCCATAGTTCCCTCAAAGTGTCCATTCATGTGGGCAGGGTGGCAAAGAAGATGTCTGGTATGCTCGCCTACATCGGGAAAGCTGGAAAAGTTGGGACATCGTGATACAGCTGTGCAAGCCATTGGTGAAACCACACTACGAAGGTTTGTGCACAGTGCTCGTCACCCAGCCATGGGAAGGATGTCATTAAATTGGAAATGGTGGAGAAGAGAATTAGCGGGATGTTACCTGGACTTGCAGGTACAGTGCGAGGATGGATAGAGTGGAACTTTTCTCTTTGGTGTACAGGAGGCTGAGGAATAGACAAGATCACAAGGGCCATAGATTGTGAACTCTCACAATCTTTTCCCTAGGATAAATAATTCCACGGGGATAGGTTTAAGATAAAAGGGGTGAGATTTAAGAGGGACCTCAATTTCTTTACTCAGAGGGTCGTCCATATCTTGGAATGAGCTGCCAAAGAGAGCCATAGAAGCAAATACAAATCTGACTTTGAAAAGACATTTGAATCCAATTTCATGTTTCTTGTATCTCATTGTTGAGGGATAGACAGAGTTGACGTGGATAAACTTTTTCCATTGAGAGTAGGGAAGATTCAAACAAGAGGACATGATTTGAGAATTAATGGACAGAAGTTTAGGGGTAACATGAGGGGGAACTTCTTTACTCAGAGAGTGACAGCTATGTGGAATGAGCTTCCAGTGGAAATGGTGGAGGCAGGTTCGATTTTATCATTTAAAAATAAATTGGATAGGTATGTGGACGGGAAAGGAATGGAGGGTTATGGTGTGAGTGCAGGTAGATGGGACTAGAGTAAGTGTTCGGCACGGACTAGAAAGGCCGAGATGGCCGCATCCAAGAAACGTAGATATACTTCAAAATGTACATTATTTTGTTAAAATAGCCCTCATGACTTACTAATGTTTTCATTGTGGCCGTCAGTCGGGGAGGATTATTTCGTTGAATTTTCTTTTACTCTTTGGTATTTTAAATACGTTCATTTTAAGATTAAAATAAAAATAATAAAAGAGAACAAAAACATATTAACATCGACGACTGCTTTGGTGTCACCTCCTGCACCCACACACAACTGACTGACTTCATCCATTTCACCACCAACTTCCATCCGGCACTCAAATACACTTGGACCATTTCCGACATTTCCCTACCATTCCTTGACCTCACCATCTCTATTGCAGGTGATACACTCCTGACCGACTTCCACTACAAACCAACTGACTCCCACAGCTACCTGGACTACTCTTCCTCCCACCCTGCTTCCTGTAAGGACTCCATCCCCTTATTCTCAATTCCTCCGTCTACGCCGCATCTGCTCCCAGGATTAGGTGTTCCACAACCAGGTCATCACAAATGGCCTCATTCTTCAGAGAACGGGGATTCCCCTCCCCCACTATTGATGAGGCTCACACCAGGGTCTCCTCCATACCCCGCAACACTGCCCTCTCTCCCCATTCCCCCACTCGCAAACAGGGCAGAGTCCCCCTGGTCCTCACCTTTCACCCCACCAACCGGCAAATACAACAGATAGTCCTCCGCCAGTTTCGCCACCTCCAATGTGACCCCTCCACTGGCCACATCTTCCCATCTCCCCCCCTGTCTGCCTTCCGCAAAGACCGCTCCCTCCGCAACTCCTTGTCAATTCTTCCCTTCCCTCCCGCTCTACCCCTTCCCCGGACACTTTCCCTTGCAACCACAAGAAATGCTACACTTGTCACCTTCACCTCCCCCTCCACTCCTTTCAGGGACCCAAGCAGTCCTTCCAGGTCCGACAGAGGTTCACCTGCACCTCCTCCAACCTCGTCTACTGCATCCGCTGCTCCAGATGCCAGATGATCTATATCGGTGAGACCAAGCGAAGGCTTGGCGATCGTTTCGCCGAACACCTCCGCTCGGTCCGCAAAAACCAACCCGACCTCCCGGTGGCTCAGCACTTCAACTCCCCCTCCCATTCCATATCCGACCTCTCGGTCCTGGGCCTCCTCCACGGCCAGAGTGAGCAACACCGCAAGTTGGAGGAACAGCACCTCATATTCCGCTTGGGGAGTCTGCATCCTCTGGGCTTGAACATTGAATTTTCTCAATTCTGTTAACCCTTGCTGTCTCCTCCCCTTCCCACCTCTCCCTCAGCCCATGGGCCCTGGCATTCCCTCTCTCTCTATCTCACTCCCCCACCCTAGTCGCACCAGCTTCTCATTTTCACACCACAAACAGCTTACAATGGCTTGTTCCCTTTATCATCGATACTTTTTTGCATATCTTTCATTCATTGTTCTTTATCTCTCCACATCACCGTCTATATCTCTCGTTTCCCTGATCCCTGACCAGTCTGAAGAAGGGTCTCGACCCGAAACGTCGCCTATCTCCTTCGCTCCTTAGATGCTGCTGCACCCGCTGAGTTTCTCCAGCCTTTTGTGTACCCTCGATTCTCCAGCATCTGCAGTTCCTTCTTTAACAGTATTAACATTGATTTCTCCAGTTTCAAATCATAACCCAGACTCCCCTCCACTTAACCCTTCCCCAGTACACAACACATTTCTCCCACCACTTTGGTCACCCTGCTCCTTTCTCCTCCTTTGTACGCCTATCTCTCATTCCTGACCATATATTCCTTTTAGCCCCCACCCACTCCCCTTCCCTTCTACCCTGTCCATTTCAACCCATTTGCCTCCCTCTGGCTTTACATTTAATTCCTTCTTTCCTAATCCCTTTTGAGTCTTTTTCAACTTTGGCCTTTGTCACTTCCTTACCCATCTGCCAATCCCACCCTTCACATGTAACCACCTATCACTCGCCAGGGTTTGCTCCACTCCCATCTCTTTTCCAACTCTCTCATCCCCCTCGTCCCCCTCCCCTCACCCTATCAATATGAAGAAGGGTCTGACCCAAAGCTAATCCATTCCCTCCCCAGATGCTGCCCGACCTGCTGAGTTCCTCCAGCCATTAGTTTTGTTTTTCAGTCACAGCTGTTTAGTTTTGAGTATAGAGTGAATACAGGCCCTTCGGACCGACCTGCGATCCCCGCACTACCCTGCACACACTAGGGACAATTTTACATTTTACACCAAGCCAATTAAGCTGCAAACCTGAACGTCTTTGGAGTATGGGAGGAAACCGAAGATCTCGGAGAAATCCCACGCAGGTCAACGTACAAAACTTCGCACAGACAAGCACCCGCGGTCACGGTCGTATCCAAATCTCCTGCGCTGTAAGGCAGCAGCTCTACCGCTGCACTATTGTGCCGCCAATAGTATTTGTTTGTTGGCATTATATCAGCAATGCAACATATTTCATATGTAGAGGAGGCTTCCTTCATTGTTTCCTCGCATTACAACAGTGACAATGCTTCACTAACATTGCAGTGCCTTGATATGTTCCACTAGTCTGAAAGGTACCCTAGAGGTTAGAAGAACAAGTGACAATCTCGTTTAAACTTGAAGGATTCTGAGAAGCATTGTCAGGGTGGATGTGGAAATGATGTTGCCTTTTGATGGATGAACTTGATCTGGAGGTATAGTCCCAGGACATTGGTGTAGATGGTTTATGCATGCAACCAATAATATAGCTACCTCAGTACCAATAACCCCGCCTTAGTTAACATCAATCATAATGCTTTCCCCTCCCTGGGTATAGTTCAGTAACAGAATGTAACCAGTGCTTGCTGATGTGTGTTATACCCTGTGCCATTATTAAAGGATACTATACACTTCAAGAGTGTGTGGATCGCTTATTTACATGGTGCCAGCGCTGGAAGATACCTGCGTCTCCTCTCTACCGGGTTTAATTTATTTCTTTTGATTTGTGTGCTTACTTGTGTTTAATCTCTCCGGCCATGGCATCTTCTTGCAGAAACCCCGCGCAGCTCGTCTTTGACGCTGATATCTCTGAGCGCCGGGCCACGTTTGAATTTGATTTCACCCACTTTGTCAACATTGTGCACCGCACCGAATCTGACTCCGTCAAAGCCTCCCTCCTCCTCAATCTTGCCGGACCTGATGCCATGAGGAGGGCAAGAACCTTCACCTACGCTCCAGCAGTCCTGGATGAAAATAACCTGGAGATTACTCCTGCAGAATCAGCCAATGACCCCTCTTGCCTGCTACGTAAATTCAAGGAGATTTGTGACCTGCCCTCGAACCGCATTCTAGAGAGAGCACGGTTTTTTACAAGGAAACAGTTGCCGGATGAACCTGTTGAATGTTTTATTGCTGATTTGCGTTACCTTGCCCAGCGGTGCTGTTTCGGTGACATGACAGACCAGCTCAATAGAGACATAGTAGTAACTGCCATGCGTGACCAGAAGTTGCGTTCAGAGCTTCCAAGGAATTCTGATTTAACGTTAGTCGAAGCTTTGCATGCCTGCAGAATGTCTGAAGTTGTTGAATTGCCAGATGACCAGCGTGACTCGGGCACTAAATCTATCAACCTGGCTGGGTTTAAGAGACCACAGCCTCGGATGGGAAACACTGCTTTTATGCCGTGGCCCAACCCAGGTCCTGGCGAAATGCCCCCCAAGAGGTGCCCCAATTATAACTACATGAACCACAGACTGTCACCGTGCCCCGCCTATGGTAAGGCCTGCAACTTTTGTAAAAAGTTAAACCATTTCGCTGCTGTCTGTCACTCCCGTGGGAAAGCTGCACAGGCTTCCAGATCTAACCTAAACAGGCTGACACAATCTGATGGCTGCTACGGCTCACAGCCCTCTATAGCAGAATCCTACGATGCGGATTCAATTAGTTCTACAGAAGAGTCAAGCGTGTTTACACTCCTTCATGCACCTGGCCAGCCTTCTGATCCAACTGTCTCAGTAACTGTCAATGGCTTGACCTTCCTTGCAAAGTTACAGTAGATACAGGAGTGAGAGTAAATGTTTTGTCACTAAACCTCTTCAGGAAGATAAGAAATAATGAACTCTTGATTGCTGACCGTTCCACTCTGCATGCCTATGGAGGAGAGGTGCTGAGGCCGGTGGGGAGGACCACTTTAACTTGTGTGCTGCAAAAGGCCACGCAAAACCTGTTTTTTTACGTCTTGAATTCTGACTGGTCTCTGCTGGGCAACCGTGTATGCCAGGACCTCGGCCTGGTGTCCTTCGACCGCACGGTCCACAAAGTGCTAATGTCGTTTGACCCAGTAGAAGAATACTCAGACCTGTTCAACGATGACCTGGGAAAGTTACCACTGACTTATCATATTTCCATTGACCCAAATGTGCCGCCCGTGGTCCGCGCACCTCACAGGGTGTCTCACGCCATGAAAGACAAGGTCGAGGCGATGCTTAACAACATGGTCGAAAAGGGGGTGCTAGAAGCGGTTAGCGAGCCCACCGAGTGGGTCTCCACCATGGTTGCCACGCTAAAGAAAGACAAGAATGAAATACGCGTGTGAATCAACCCGAAGGACTTAAACCTTGCCATCAGGCGACCCCACTACCCCATGCGGTCCGTCGAGGACGTGGCGGCTCGGGTCGGGCAGGCCACCGTCTTCTCGGTCCTCGACGCTAAGAACTCGTTTTGGCAGATTCCATTGGACAAAGCGTCCTCTGACTTGACGACTTTCTCCGCACTGTTCGGCAGATTCAAGTTTATGCGAATGCCATTCGGCATCAATTCTGCTAGCGAAGTGTTCCAGCGAACGATGGAGCAGGTATTCTCAGACCTGCCATGTGCCATCATCCACTTCAAGAGTGTGTGGATCGCTTATTTACAATTGGGTTAGCAGGCTCTTTAGTATTTGAGACAAGGAGATATTTCTTTATTCAGAGGATCGTTGGTATTGCTAACCCAAAGGGTTTGGATACCAAATTGTGCAGTATATTCAAGTTCATTGATATCCTTTTGGACACAAGGTGAATCAGTTGGGAACACAATGAGTTGAAACAACAATCATCATCTTTCTTCAACGACAGAGAAAGCACCCCTTGCATCCCGTCTCTCTCCATCCCCCCCCCACCCAAGTCGTACCAGCTTCAAAGTTGTCTTGTTGAGTCTCATTGTCTGTACTCGTTCTCACCTAACACACAGCTAACAATTACCTGTTTCCTTTACCATCGTTAAGGGCCTGTCCCACTTACGCGACCTTGGCTCGCAAATTACGCAACCTCGTGGTCGCTTGAGGCGTACGGGCACCGTAAGGCCGCACGGGGCCGGTCCCACTTAGAAGCGCAGAGTTGTGCGGGGCTGGTCCCGCATCACGCGGGGCTCCGAAATTCTGGCAGTCGCCGAAATCTTTGCACGCCAACGGGCTGTCGGCACGCAGGCGCACTGCAGTCGTACGCAGCGTCTTGACGTCGTACGCAGCGTCTTGACGGCGTACGCCTAGCGCGTGGCATTACGCGATGACGTCACCGCCCGGCGTGGCATTGCATGATGACATCACCGCCCGACGCCTTGCGACGCCCCAATTCAGTCCGTCCGCCTCCTGCCCAGCTGATTGGTAAGCATGACGGAAATGACGTCACGCGCGTACTTAGCGCAAACTTCGCGTGAATTCCTCTTCCGTTTGGTTGCGCCAAACGCACGCAATCGCATGCAAGTGGGACAGGCCCTTAACTCCTTTGCATATCTTTCATTCATTTGTTCTATATCTCTCTACATCACCGTCTATATCTCTCATTTCCCTTTCCCCAAACTCTCAATCTGAAAAAAGGTCTCGACCCAAAACGTCACCAATTCCTTTTCTCCAGAGATGGTGTCTGACCCACTGAGTTACTCCAGACTTTTGTGTCTATCTTTGGCACAAGGGGAATGTTCCGCTTTTTCCTGCCCATATTGTTTATGCAATTTTATTCTAAATTCAACATCTATCTTTCAAACGTATTTGGAAGCTATTGACTGTTTTAACAAAGACTTGAAGCTTTCATCCCGTTTCCCTGTCCACAGATGCTGCTTGATCTGCTGAGTGTTTGCAGTATTTCCTGGTTTTATTTCGGATTTCCAGAATCTGCCGTATTGTTTGATTTTATTTGGACTCCATTATTTGCATCAGGCCTGGGAAAGGGTTCAATGTTATTGCCTTTGGATTTATTTTGTGCTATTCAATGAAGGGTGTCAGTCCTGCGTTACGTTCAGATATTTCAATCAGTGTTGCTACGACGACAATGTCATAGAATCATAGAGTCATACACTGTGGAAACAGGCCTTTTGGCCTACTTGCCTATGCCATCCAACATGCCCCATCTACATAGTCCCACCTGCCCACGTTTACAGGTGTAGAACTCCTGTCTGCAAAGTCTCTGTAATGTCTAATTTTACTCCTCAGTATACCATATTGAATTTTGGGTCATACAGCATGGAAACAGGCCCTTCGACCCAACTTGCCCATGCTAACCTAGATGCCTCGTCTATCCGTCCCCCCTGCCCACGTTTGGCCCATCTATCTCTAATTCTTCCCTATCCATGTACCTGACCAAATGTCCTTTAAATATTGTTAGAGTACCTATCACAATTACCTCCTCCAGCAGCCCATTCCATAATCCCACCACCCTTTGCATGAAAATATTACCCCTCAGGTTCCTAGTAAGTATTTCCCTCTCACGTTAAGCCTATGACCTCTGGCTCTAGATTCCCCTACTCTGGGTAAAAAATAGTCTTATTTTAAAAAGTGCATTTACCCTATTTATTCCACTCGTAATCTTATACACTTCTCTAAGGTCACCCCTCATCCTCCTGTGCTCCGAATGATCAGCAGGGTGGCCAAAACTGAATACAATCCTCCAATTGCCATGTTTTTCACAATACCCTCACTATCCTAATAGAGTCATATAGTGTGAAAGCAGGCCCTTTGCCCCAACTCGTCCATGCTGTCCAAGATGCCTTACCTAAGCTAGTTTACCGACATTTGGCCCATATTCTAGGTATGTTACAAAACTTACCTTCAGTGGCGCTGCAGTTCTGTCACTGGCCGTGTGCGCGACTTTGGCGCCTTTGGGAGGGGGGCAGGTTTAAAATGCGTTTTTTCTTCAGACTATTCAAATCGATTTTGAACAGGCTGTTTAGTTGCTAAAGAAAAATCGCTTCTACTGCCGTTTTATTAAGTTTATTAAAATTAGCACTAGATAATTTAATAGCAGGACTAAAATTTAAATCATCTTCTAGTGCCATCAACGCTGACAACGGGACGGATCTCACGTAGGAGACAAGGCAAGGTACACCGTTTATTTATTCATATATAAAGGATGCCTTTAATCAAAATTTTACGTTGCAAAAAGGTGACTTAGGACCCATACGAACCGGCAGTATTTTTCCTGCCGATATGGGGTTTAAATTCACCGCAACCACAACGTTCCAATCGATCGCGTTCCGCAAAATCTCACTCGCAAAATGATTAAAATGACCATTAATTTACGGGAATTAAACACTAAATTCCTTCCATTTGGCCTATAAATTCATGACAATGAGATTTAAAAATCATGTTATATTGTGAATTCTTGTGTGAATGTTATTTGGACACTTAGGCTTTTAAAAAATGTTAACCTTTTCTTAAGAAATGGATAGATGTTTAGATCTAGTAATTGAATTTTGTAATTAGCTACAATTAGGTTAACTAATTATATGCTTTAATTTCAGGTCATCCAAGTAAGATTGGTTCATATTTGTTTCAGAATGCTTCAATCTATAATAACTGAAAATTTCATTCAGTTCTCTTAATTTTTAAGAAAGTTATGGTCTTTTGACTGTCCTTGATCGCAGCTTTTGTGTTAAGTCAATGGAAAAGCAATAGGGAACAAGATGCTAATTTCCGAGTATGAAAATGGCCATAACTTTTTTAATACTGAAGATATGAAAGTGAACTAGGTGTCAAATTGAAACTCTTTTTTATGCTTTATCTGATGGGATAAATTGCAGACTTGACTTTTAAAATCTCAAAATTTTGTAACATTGATACATATTCCTTTAAACCTTTCCTATACATGTACTTGTCCAAACGTCTTATAAATGCCGCTGTCTAAATTACCTGTCTCATTTACTTCCTCTGGCAGCTTGCCCCACATTCCCACCACCCTCTGTGTCAGAAAGGTGCTGCTCAGGTAACTATTACACCTTCCCCCTCTCACCTTAAACCTGATTGCTAACCAGAAAAAACATATTGATCCTCATAAAACGTTGTAGCCACGTGGCATCAAGCGTCTGATGTCTTTTAATCTGGACGAGTTTTGTCTCATTCTCCACTCCCCACACCATCCCACACTCAAGCTTCTCCCTTTTAAGAATAAATTCATCAACTCATTTCCCACAAGGACATGCTTAAGAATTAAGTAAATAAGTGACTGCCTAAGTTCCACTTGTAAGATAGAAACAATGAAGTAAATACTCAGTAATCCAGGGAGAAGCAGAACTGATATTTCAGATCAACCACCTTCCACCAGGACAATTCTGTTTCTCTCTCCAATTGATCTGTCTGGGTTGTTGAAGATTTTCAGAACTTTCTGTGCTTTTTTCTGCATCAGCAGTATTTTACTTTTGTGTGCTTTTATTTCAATTTGGTGAATGAAATTTTAATATTAATTTTTTCCCAATTATTAAAGAATAGTCGATAAAAGTTCTTTGATTCCTTGTAATTATTTGTTCCGTTTCCGGTATTCCAAGTATGATTAACTTTGGGTCATGAGTCATAGTAATATTAATAACTTTCGAGATTATCTTAAATATTTCATTCCAATATTCTAGAATCTTTGTACAATTAGTAAATGAATGTGACAAAGTTGCTTCTAAGATTTGACATTTATCACATATAGGTGATAGTTTTGGAAATATATTATGTAATTTAGATTTAGAATAATGTAATCTATGTAAAATTTTAAACTGTATAAGAGCATGTTTAGCATTTAAAGAACAGTAATGTATATGTTGTAAGCTTTCTTCCCATATTTCTGGACTTATTATTTGACTTAATTCATTTTCCCAGCGCTGTCTATGTATTTCCGATGATGGAATATCACTTTCCAACAAAATATTGTAAATGTATGATATCATTTTTTCTGTATTTGGGTGTTTATTCAAGCATTCATCTAAAATTTCACTCTTTCTATTTCTGAGTTCTTGTGTATTTGCAGAGATATAGTTTCTGATTTGTAAATATCTGAAATATTCATTATTATGAAGCCCTAGGTTTGTTGTAATTCTTGAAATGAAAGAAAATAATTTTCCTTATAAAGATCCCCTATATTTAAAATTCCTTTATTTTTCCATTGTATAAAAGCTTTATCCATCATTGACGGTTTAAACGTAAAGTTGTTGGCATTGTAAGACTAGCGGTATAAATTTTAGTTTTAGTGTTTTCTTTATTTGTTTCCAAATACGTATTCCACTTTCTATTATCAAATTTTCACTATAAATTTTTCTTAGGTACATTAATATTAGCAAATATTATAGAGCTAATTTCAAATGGAAAACAGTCTTCTCTTTCCATTTTTAACCAATTTGGTTTATTATCTATTCTCCTAACCAAAAATTCATATTTTTAATATTAACTGCCCAATAATAAAACATAAAATTTGGTAAAGCTAAACCCCCGTTTATTTTAGCTTTACATAAATGTTTTTTTATTTATTCTATGATTCTTATAATCCCAGATAAAGTTTATTAAAGAATTAAGTAAATAAGTGACTGCCTAAGTTCCACTTGTAAGATAGAAACAATGAAGTAAATACTCAGTAATCCAGGGAGAAGCAGAACTGATATTTCAGATCAACCACCTTCCACCAGGACAATTCTGTTTCTCTCTCCAATTGATCTGTCTGGGTTGTTGAAGATTTTCAGAACTTTCTGTGCTTTTTTCTGCATCAGCAGTATTTTACTTTTGTGTGCTTTTATTTCAATTTGGTGAATGTAATTTAAAAAAAACAGTTGATTGCATTTTGAATGTCTTATTCATACAGTGTTTTGATAAAAAAAAACAATTGCAGACGCCCCACTGGAAATTAATTCCTCAAAAACTTTAGATGTCTGACAACCATATTTCTTTCTCAAACAAAAAACAAAGTGCTGCATGAACGTAGCAGAGTTTCTCATTTAGGCCAAGTGACGGCACGGTGGTGCAGCGGCAGAGTCCTGGGTTCGATCCTGACTCTGGGCGCTGTCTGTACGGAGCTTGCACGTCCTCTACGTGACCTGCGCGGGGTTTTCTCCGAGATCTTCGGTTTCCTCCCACACACCAAAGATGTACAGGTTTGTAGGTTAATTGGCTTGGTAAAATTGTAAATTGTCTCTAGTGTGTAGGGTGGTGTTAGTGTACGGGGATCGCACGGTGGGCCGCTGGACCGAAGTGCCTAGTTTCTGCACAGTATCTCCAATCTAAACTAAAAAACTAAACAAAGCAGATGCAGATAAATCAGGAGATGTTGTAGGTCAGGACCCGTCTTCAGACTGATGGAGTAGTGGGAAGATAGCTGGTGGAAAGAACAAATATACAACCGTTCAGCCCACATTATCCGTTCTGAACATGATGCCAAGTTAATATCATCTGCCTGCATATAATCCCTTTATTCCCTGCATATCCACGTGCCTATCAGAAAGCCTAAATGCCTCTGTCATATCTGCAACCACCCCTAGCAGCGTGTTTCAGGCACCCACCGCTCTCTGTTGAAAAAAAACCATTGCCCCGCACATCTCCTTTAATCCTTCCCCCTCTGAACTTACAGCTATGCCCTCTAGTCTCTGATATTTGGGAATCATTACATAGATATGGCAGGCAGTAAGAATCTTTGCACCCTGGAAAAAGGTTCCACTGTCTACTCTATCTCTCGCCCTTCAAATTCTGGCATTCCAGAGGAAACTATCCAAGTCTGTCCAACCTCTCCTTGCAGCTAATCCCCTGTAATCCAGGCAGCATTCTGTAAATTCATCATCGTTGAAAACATTAGCGACGCAGTGGTGCTGGTTTCCGACGGGCACAGTGACGGATGCACCACACATCTCTGTCCTCCATTTTGTAAACCACTTCTGCAACCTCACCAAAACCTCCACTTCCTTTCTGTTGGGGAGACCAGAACTGCGCACTATCCTCCAAATACAGCCGAACCAGCATTTTATAAAGCTGCAACATGGCTTCCTGACTCTTACACTATGTTACCACCAGGGACGCCGCACGATTGGCAGCCCTGACAACAGTCTGTTTTTTCGTCTTTTATTTTATTTTTAGTGCGTGTTAAAGGTCTGTGTAAATGTTCTCCGGTTTGTTTTATGTGGGGGATGGGGAGGGGGATGGGGAAGCTTTTTTTTTCAGTTTCTTACCTTGCCGGAGATGAGATTAATTTTCGGATTGTAATCTCCTGTCGCTCTGCAGCCTACCATCGATGGAGCTGGAAGCCTCCTCGGACTGACCTTCGGGGCCCCACCGAGGGGCGTGGACTTAACATCGGAATCGATCCCTTGCCTGGGATCGCTCCAACCGCGGCCTGTGGACTTTACATTGGGAGCTCGCAGTCTCGGGAGAGGCCGTGGATGTCGGGAGCTCCATCGTCGCGTAAGGTTCGACCTGCCCCGCTGCGGGGTTCGATCGTTCAGCGCGGGGGAGCTGACATTCCCCCGATGCAGGAGCTGATCGCGTCAATGCGGATGGCCCGCCGCTGGCTACGGGAGTCAAGATCGCCCCGTCAACGGAGGCCTCGAGGCGCCCGACCGCGGGAGAGCAAAGGGAAGAGATTGAACTTTTTACGCCTTCCATCACAGTGAGGAATTTGGAGGAGTCACTGTGGTGGATGTTTATGTTAAAATGTGTTTTGTGTGTTCCGTTGCTTTTTATTTGTATGACTGACTTGGCAAATAAAATTCCTCGTATGTTGCAAAACATTCTTGGCTAATAAAGTATTGTTGTGATTGTGATTGTACTTCGACAGTGCAATGAAGTATACTATATACATTCTGCCCCACTCTATTTACTAGTGTTGCCTCTTTCAGGGACTCAAGATCCCTCTATATGTCAATGCTGTGAATTGCGTTGCTACTTTCCCCTCCCAAACTAACACCTGCCCAGATTTAACACCATTGGCCGTTTACCCACCCATTTCTGTAATTGATCCGTAATGTAGTATCCTATGGTGAGGTAAAGCAAAAGCAAGACTCACTCTCCATTTGCTAGGGCCAGTTGGCGCTCCCGGCTGCAGCCATTTTAATCCCCCTTCCCATTCCCGAACCGGCCTGCCTGTTCTCAGACTCCGCCACTGCCAGAGTGAGGCCACGTGCAAACTGCAAGAACATCACCTCACATTCCAGTTGGGTAGCCTACAAACCAATAGCATGAACATTAAATTCTCCATTTAATTTAATTAATGAACCGATAAAGAGAGGAAAAGTATTGGCACATTTAAAGGCAAGTAAAGCTGATGTAATTTACATTCAAGAAACTCACTTAAAAAAAGACGCTGAAAACAGGTTGAAAGCTAAATGGATAGATAAAATATATCACTCTTCGTTTACGCATAAATCAAGAGGTGTAGCAATATTACTTCGTAAAGGTACTTTATTTAGGCATACATCAACCATAACTGATAAAGATGGCAGATACATTATTGTGATAGGAGAATTAAATACAGAAAAAATGATTTTTGTTAATATATATGGACCAAATTTTGATAGCCCATTGTTTTTTAAGAAAGTACTTAACAATATTCCGGAATTAACACAATATAATTTGATAATTGGAGGAGATTTTGATTGAACACTAGACCCTTACCTAGACAGATCTACAAAACAAAGAAAAACTAAATCACATTCTAGTGATTTATTAAACGCATATATGCAAACGACTAACATTAAAGATGTTTGGAGAACAGAAAACCCTACGGGACGAGAATACTCTTTTTACTCGCCAGTACATAAAACTTATTCAAGAATAGATTATTTTTTGGTGGATGCAAAACTTATTTCACTTACTTATGAATCCAAATATCATAATATTATAATCTCAGATCATGCGCCATTAACATTTAAAATTAAAATAAATAAATGGCAAAACAGAAAATTCAGGACAGTGGAAACTTAATCCACAAATTTTAAAAAATAAAACCACTCAGGAATATATCATAACTCAAATTAAGATTTTCTTTGAAATAAATTATCAACCAGAAATATCTCGCTCCTTATTATGGGAAACATTTAAAGCATATCTCCGGGGAATCATGATTTCTTCACAAGCATTCCATAACAAAAAGATTCGGAAGGAACAACAAGATTTGGAAAGGGAGATTAAGCAATTAGATATACAGAATGCAACAAAGTCAGATATAATATTACATAATAAAATTGTAGCATTGAAATATAAATTAAATAAAATATATACAGATCAAGTTATAAAATTTTATCAACATACTAAACAATTACAGTTTGAATTTGGAGACAAACCCCAAAAATTATTGGCTCGACAATTAAGGAAAATTGAAGCTGAAAAAATCATACATAGGATTAAATCACAAAACGGTGAATTATTAATACAACCTAAAGATATTAATGAAAGATTTATGCAATATTATAAATACACTATACACTGCTAAAGCAACAGTAAATAAAACAGAAATAGATGCATTTTAAAAAAAATGTAACCTGAAAGGATTGGATTTACAAAATAGAGAATTATTAAATGCTGATATCTCAATAAAAGAAATCCAAGAATCTATTAGATCATAAAAAAATGGTAAAACACCGGGACCTGATGGTATAGGTTCGGAATTTTATAAAATATTTCATGATCATATGGTTCCGCGTCTGAAATCATTATATGAACAGATATACACACAACAGAAATTACCAGATACGTTGAATGAATCTATTGTAACACTTATACCCAAAATAAATAAAGACTTGGATGAACCAGGATCATATAGAGCAATAGCTCTATTAAATACGGATCAAAAGATACTAACAAAAAATATTAGCACAAAGACTAAGTTCAGTCGTTAACGAATTAATCCACCCCGATCAAACAGGATTTATACCAAAAAGATATTCCTCATACAATCTAAGACGGTTATTCAATATTATATATTCGAAAAGAAGTGATAAAAAAGATTTAGTAGTCATTTCGCTTAATGCAGAAAAAGCTTTTGACCAAGTGGAATGGCCTTATTTATTTTCGGTGATGGAAGCTTTCAAATTGGGAGAGAAGTTTACTACTTGGATTAAATTGCTATATGCAAACCCAATAGCTAGAATAACAACAAACCGAATGCTATCAACTAAATTTAGTTTATCTCAAGGTTGTAGACAAGGTTGTCCTCTATCACCTTTATTGTTTGCGCTAGCAATAGAACCTCTCGCCCAGAGGGTGAGATTACACCCGGAAATACATGGATATGATACTAGAGATACTAAGAATAAAATCTCCTTATATGCGGATGATGTATTACTTTACATCACTGAACCAGAAACAAGTATCCGAAATTTGTTAAAACTAATAACGGAATTCGGATCAATCTCAGGATACAGTATCAATTGGAATAAAAGTGAACTTATGCCAATAACGGTGAATAATTTACATATATTACAACAATTCCCTTTCAAGATAACAAATGAAAATATTAAATATCTTGGGATTTTCGTTACAAAAAGATTTGATTCTTTATTTAAATTTAATTTCCCTCCATTACTGAATAAATTAAATAAGAATATTTTATACTGGAAAAGCTTACCTATTTCAATGTTAGGTAAAATTAATGCAATAAAAAATGATTTTTCTCCCACAATTATTATATTTATTTCAATTAATTCCGATATATCTCCCTAAAAATTTTTTCAAAAAAGTAGATTCTCTAATTACTAACTTTATCTGGGATTATAAGAGCCATAGAATAAATAAAAAACATTTATGTAAATCTAAAATAAATGGAGGATTAGCATTACCAAATCTTATGTTTTATTACTGGGCAGTTAATATTAAAAATATGAATTTTTGGCTAGAAGAAATAGATAATAAACCAAACTGGTTAAATATGGAAAAAGAAGATTGTTCTCCATTTGAAATTAGCTCTGTAATATTTGCTAACACTAACGTAGCTAAGAAAATTTATAGTGAAAATCCGATAATAGAAAACGGAATCCGCATCTTGAAACAAATAAAGAAAACATTAAAACTAAAATTTATACCATTAGGTCTTACCATCGCCAATAATTTTACGTTCAAACCTTCAATGATGGTTAAGGCTTTTTTACAATGGAAAAATAAAGGAATTTCTAAGATGGATGATCTTTATAAGGAAAACTCTTTTCTCTCATTTCAAGAGTTACAACAAACTTATGGACTACACAATAAAGAATATTTTAGATATTTACAAATCAGAAACTATGTTTCTGCAAATACACAAGAACTTAGAAATAGAAAGACAGAAATTTTAGATGAATGCTTGAATAAACATCCAAATACGGAAAAAATGATATCATATATATACAATATTTTATTGGAAAGTGATATCCCATCAACAGAAACACAAAGACACTTGGGAAAATGAATTAGGCCAAATTATAAGACCAGAAATATGGGATGAAAGTTTACAACATATACATCATTGCTCGTTAAATGCTAAACATTCCCTTATACAGTTTAAAATACTACATAGATTACATTATTCCAAATCTAAATTACATAATATTTTTCCAAAAATATCTCCTATATGTGATAAATGTCAAATCTCAGAAGCAAATTTGTCACATTCATTTACTAACTGTATAAAAATTGTAGAATACTGGAACGAAATATTTAAGATAATTTCGAATGTTGTCAATATAATTATGACTCCTGATCCAAAGTTAATAATACTTGGAATACTTGAAACTGACCAACTAATAACAATGAACCAAAGAACTTTTATCGACTATTGTTTAATAATTGGGAAAAAATTAATATTAAAATTTTGGAAAGGCCCTGCATCCCCAACAATCAAAATGTCGGAGACACTTCATTTGGAGAGATTGAGGCTTGTCCTCATGGATAGGTTAGATCTCTTCAGAGGGATTTGGTCTCCATATATTAAATATTTACAGGGTCATATTGGTTCGGCGCGAGGACTTGACTGAGACCTGAATATTTGAATAGATGAAGAAATACATATAATAAATCATGAATATATCTCCAAGGACGGATTAATGTGTAATATTCCATTCTCCATCAAACTTTTCATACTCTTTTTTCTATTTTCTCATACTTATATAAAAAATTAGAAAAAAGTATAGAAACACATTATCTTAAATTCTTAATATCAGTACGAATATAAATATCACTAACTCCATGAAAATATTATTAGTATCGTGTATTTTCAATTATATAAAATTGTGTAATTTCAATTATATAATAATTTTTAATTTAAAATCAATGATAATACAAATATTGTTAACATTATGAAAATATAATGAATATCATAAAAGTTTTACTAGTATTACGTATTATTAATTACATAAAATTTGGTCCTATATTTAAAAATCAGAGACAATACAAATATTATTAACAGTATGAGTATATTGCTAATACTATGAATGTATCATTAATACCATGTATTCTCAATTATATAAAATATACAACCTTGAAATTTATAATTAATAATAATACAAATAATATCAATAGTATGAATTTATCATTAATATCATGTATTTTCATTATTGTAAAATAATGTACTTTGTTATTATTTTGTTTCTATAATAAAAATAAAATAAAAAAATAAAAAAAATAAAAATTCATAACTTTCAGGTAATCCCTCCCCCCCCCCCCCCACCCCCATCTAGTGGGGGTTTTCTCCCCCATTATGTACACCTTCCTTCCCACTCCATTTGTCCCCTGCACTCAGTTCTGTTCCCTCCCTCCACCTGCTCATCACCCACCCCTTCCTACTCTAGGTCCCACATTTTGTCCGCTTCTACTCACCGTCTCTGCCTCTAGTTTTACATTTCACTTCCCACTTTCATTTCTTATCAGATTCCACTATTTGCTCCCTTTTGTTTTCTCCAAAGTCATGGAGTCATAGAGTGGATACAGCATGGAAACAGGCCCTTCAGCCCAACTTGCCCACACTGGCCAACATGTCCCAGCTACATTAGTCCTCCTTGCATGCTTATTATCTCTTATCACCTCGTATCATCTCTAGCCCTGGTTACTATCTCCACCCTTCTCTCTCCCACCTGTCATTCTATCCCTTACCCCTTTTACCTGGAATCATCTATCACTTGCCACCTGTTAAACAGCCCTCTCCCCTCACCTCTTTCTATCAGCTGTCTCCACTATTTCATCAAGGGCCATGACTCAAGATGTCATCTGTCCAGTTCCCTTCACTGACCTGCTGAGTTCCTTGCACTGAAGGTAGACACAAAAAACTGGAGTAACTCAGTGGGACAGGCAACATCACTGGAGAGAAGGAATGAGTGATGTTTCGGGTCGAGACCCGTCTTCAGACACAATACTTTTCAGAAATGTAGTTCCTTGCAGTATCTTGAACCAAACGTTATTCTCTTATCCTGTATCTGTACACAGTAAATGGCTCGATTGTAATCATGTATTGTGTTTCCGCTGACTGGATAGCACGCAACAAAAGCTTTTCCCTGTACCTCGGTACACGTGACAATAAACTGAACTGAAGTTGAATTGAATGGTTTCTTGCTCCTGATTCCAGCATCTGCAGTCTCTTGTATCTGCAGGTAAACATTCTCTTCCTGGTTTAATCATTCCTTCCCGATGAGATCCTGACCAAGATTCAGCACAATATGGTAAGAAAGGATCCGTTAGTGTATCTCAGGTGAAAACAGGAAATCAATTTGAAGTCTTTTAAAAATAATTCTTCTCAGCGTGATACTAACTTGAAGTCTGCCTGTTAGACAAAATCGCACTTATCTGTCCTTAGGTAAACAACAACTATTACAATTAATCTTAATGTGCTGTGACTATTCATAAGTTGGATGCCAATCCAAGTCAATTAACATTTAATGAAGTGTGATACAGGAATAGCCACTAAGGAGAGAGAAAAACGACTGCATTCCTGTACATGAATTGAGAATTGTCATCCCTGGAGGTAATAATTAGATCAGTAAAGAGAGTTATGGATAATGATGTTCGTAATGTCTGTTGCTGTTAGAATTGGAGCAAAAGTTTAATGAGACTCCAACTTCAAAAATAACTGCAGTTGTTTGCACGTCTTCCAGATCAGCAACTTTATTACAAAGTCATTTTCAAGGGAAGTTTTTAATATATGGGCAAAGAGAAAAGGGCCTGTCCCACTTGGACGAATTTAGAAGACCCTGATAAGTTGAAAAAAATGTCAAGCTCCTGTTGACTCGCCGAAGTAAAAGACCTCCTACGACCTCCTACGACTATGCCTACGACCTCCTACGACCCCCCTCGACCTCAGTCTTCCACACCCCAAGACCAACTACAACTAGCTATGAGTGGGAAATGATCGCATGATAAAATGATGTCATGTTTGCATTTATTTTCTCTGGCCAGTTACCGACCTGCGACTACCTACGACTACCATCACGACCTACTACGACCTACCTACGACCCACCTACGAGTAAAAAGTATACATTTTTTCCATGCCGACCTTTTTTTTACTCGTGGACAATTCTAATCAGGCTGGAAACAACGGCGCAACCTACTTGAGACCACGAGTACGCGGAGACCACTCACGACCTTGAGGAAGAGTTATGAAGACCTCCTACGACCTCGTGGCGACCATGCTGCGAGTATGAGTCAAGGGCAAACTCGGCAGAGGTCACCAATTAGGTCGTGAAAGTGGGATTTGATTTGAACACGTCACCTGGCTGAAACACTGCCTGCTTCCTTGCCCGTTTAGATCTTCCAGAATTTCACGCTTTTATTTCAGGTTTCCAGCACCATCAGAATTTTGCTTTCACACAAACCAGGACTGTATCCTTGGAATTTTTGAAGTTGATTATTTAACTGACTATTTTCATAACATCAAGGAGAGCTCATAAAGAGAATAGATAAAGAAGCAGTTAAAGAGAGAGACAGATAAATTAACTGTATTAGTTAGGCAGAACAGGGGCCTGGTATAAAAAAACGATCAAAGCTTTTTGGGGCAGTCTGGAAATATTGCCATTTACACAGAGGGCTGCGAATTTAACACTTTCCCCCAGAAACATTGAGAACATTGTTAATTTTGAACCTGAGTTCAATAGATTTGTTTTTACCCAAACATATTATGAAATATGAAGATAAGGTGGGATCAGAAAGATAGCCACAATTCCAGTCGGTGAAGCAATAGGGATTAAATTGTCCACAGTTGTATTTAAATTCTTAAAGGACAGGAGTTCCTGAAACAGTTTGCCTTTGCTTCT
Organism: Okamejei kenojei; assembly: GCA_035221665.1. Classification (NCBI taxonomy): domain Eukaryota; kingdom Metazoa; phylum Chordata; class Chondrichthyes; order Rajiformes; family Rajidae; genus Okamejei; species Okamejei kenojei. The sequence goes on along the minus strand of CM069152.1, from coordinate 38,187,550 downwards.
TATAAATGAACTGTCTTAAGTCATTCAGGTGCAAACAGTTATCTTGGGACTGGCAAATATTGAGCCTACGCAAATTTCAGACACTTACACTTCATAATTGATGTTGACGGCTTCATGTGTCTATTGTAAAATTTCTGGAACAATTTATGTCTCTTCCTGTTGACTTCCTCCTGTTTACGATAATGAATGTGCAGGACATAATATTGTGGCTGTCTTTTGCTAAGACATTTAATTTAAAAAAAAGGAAGGCAGATTTCCTTTTAGGAAACATGTCAGAAAACCAAGTGGGTTTTTTAAACAACCCTATAGTCTTATGATCACTGTTTTGATCACAGGAAATAAAGGAGATTACAGACTGGTGAACTCCGTATTGTCCTTCATGGTTACTGATCTCCCCACCATTGAAGACATTGACAGGAGGCGCTACCTACTAGGCAGCCAGCATCATCTGAAGAAGGGGTTCGGCCCGAAATGGTGCCTATTTCCTTCGCTCCATACTTCTCCAGCACTTTTGTCTACCTTCGATTTTCCAGCATCTGCAGTTCCTTCTTAAACCCTTCATCAAAGACCCACCACCTCACCAACAAAGCTCTCATTTCACTCCTATCCTCGGAAAGATGATATAGGAGTCTGAAAACCATAACTACCAGCTTCAAGAGAGAGTTAGATATAGCTCTTAGGGCTAACAGAATCAAGGGATATGTGGAGAAAATAGGAATGGGGTACTGATTTTGGATGATCAGCCATGATCATGTTGAATGGCGGTTCTTCCTCGAAGGGCTGAATAGCCTACTCTTGTACCTATTTTCTATGTTTCTATTTTTCTATGGTGTTCTATCTTCAGGCTCTCCCAGGAATGCTGCATCCACAGCCAACAGTGGACCATTGTGGGCTCCATATTTCTTGATCATCATTGCTTTTTGCATTATTTTTTTCATTTGTTCTATGTACCTTCAGATCTCTCATTTCCCTTTCCCCTGACTCTCAGTCAGAAGAAGATTCACCTATTCCTTCTCTCCAGAGATGCTGCCTGACCCGCTGAGTTACTCCAGCCTTTAGTGTCTATTTTCGGAATGAGGGGGCCTGTTTCCACGCTGTATCTCTAAGCTAAATAGAAATTCTGGAACACGGGGTAGACTGTACGGTTGCCAATTGCTGGTGAGGGACCACAACACACAAATCTTAGAATAAAACTAATAAATGGGTTTATATTGCATCTTTCATAACCAGGGGACATTGCAAAGCACTCACTGCAAATGAAGTGGAATGATTCAAACACAGTAGCCAATTTGAGTTGAGCAAGGATCCTCTTGCAGAGTGAAGATAACCTGGTTTGAAAGGTAATATTGGTCAGGAAACCAGACCTTCTTATTTATTTTTGCTGAAATAATGTAAATAATGAGATGTTTTGCATCCACCTGACAACACAGGCCTGGCCTTAGCTAAACACAGACACAAAAAAAGGTGGAAAAACTCAGCAGGTCAAGCAGCATCTCTGGAGAAAAGGAACAAATGACATTTAGGGTCAGAACCCTTCTTCAGACTGAGAAATAGAGTTGAGGAAGGGGGGGCGAGGGGGGTGGAAACTGGAGGTGCGAAAAGGCCAGAACAAAACAGGGCCGGCAACAGATTACTTCGGGAAGGGTGGAGACAATAATGGCCCATTGCTGGCTGGGGAAGATGTGCAAACGACAAGGATACACGGATGCAAACAGTGAAACTAGTAGGACGTCTAGAGTGGGGGGTGGGAGGGGGGGAGTGGGGGGAAGGAATGCAGAAGTTATTTGAAATTAGAAAATCAAATTAAAGAATTTGAGAGCTGAACATCTCTATATAAGGATCTAGGATGGTGAGGTGGGTGTGGCAAACTAGGACACAGATCCATTCCAGTAGTTATCAAGCATGTTAAGGGCTCATCTATTATTACATTCATCTGTGTGTATGTTCTGCCCTGTGAAAGCAGTCACATTTAAATACCTGTTCTTGCCCTTGGGAAAAAAAATTATAGTACAGTACTCTCAGCGATGCACTGAAATGTCAGTCTGCATTATGTGTTGTGGTTTCTCCTTGAGATCTGAACCCACAGCCTCCTGACTTTGCGGTAAGGATGCTATCTACTGTCATTCTTGGCTCATTAACCACAACTTGGGCACATCAGCGCGCAGTATCATTTTGAACAGTGTTTAGAACTGAGTTAGATAGAGCTCGAGGGGCTCAATCCTTGCGGAATCAAGGGATATGGGGAGAAGGCAGGCACGGGTTACTGATTGTGGATGATCAGCCATGATCACGATGAATGGCGGTGCTGGCTCGAAGGGCCAAATGGACTCCACCTGCACCTATTTTCTATGTTTCTATCTTTCTATGTAGACTGCGGTGGCACGGAGCGGTGGAGCAGTGGTGGAGCTGCACTGGAGCAGCGGTGGAGCTGCGGTGGAGCAGCGGTGGAGCTGCGGTGGAGCTGCGGTGGAGCAGCGGTGGAGCTGCGGTGGAGCAGCGGTGGAGCTGCGGTGGAGCTGCGGTGGAGCTGCGGTGGAGCTGCGGTGGAGCTGCAGTGGAGCTGTGGTGGAGCTGTGGTGGAGCTGTGGTGGAGCAGCGGTGGAGCTGCGGTGGAGCAGCGGTGGAGCAGCGGTGGAGCAGCGGTGGAGCTGCACTGGAGCAGTGGTGGAGCTGCACTGGAGCAGTGGTGGAGCTGCGGTGGAGCAGCGGTGGAGCAGCGGTGGAGCAGCGGTGGAGCTGCGGTGGAGCTGCGGTGGAGCAGCGGTGGAGCTGCGTGGAGCTGCGGTGGAGCAGCGGTGGAGCTGCGGTGGAGCAGCGGTGCTGCGGTGGAGCTGCAGTGGAGCTGTGGTGGAGCAACGGTGGAGCAGCGATGGAGCTGCGGTGGAGCAGTGGTGGAGCAGTGGTGGAGCTGCAGTGGAGCTGCGGCGGAGCAACGGCAGAGCTGTGGTGGAGCAGCAGTGGAGCAGTGGTGGAACTGCACTGGAGCAGTGGTGGAGCTGCACTGGAGCAGCGGTGGAGCTGCGGTGGAGCAGCGGTGGAGCAGCGGTGGAGCAGCGGTGGAGCTGCGGTGGAGCTGCAGTGGAGCTGTGGTGGAGCTGTGGTGGAGCTGTGGTGGAGCAGCGGTGGAGCTGCGGTGGAGCAGCGGTGGAGCTGCGGTGGAGCTGCAGTGGAGCTGTGGTGGAGCAATGGTGGAGCAGCGGTGGAGCAGCGGTGGAGCAGTGGTGGAGCTGCGGCGGAGCTGCAGGGGAGCTACGGCGGAGCAACGGCAGAGCTGTGGTGGAGCAGCAGTGGAGCAGTGGTGGAACTGCGGTGGAGCTGCAGCAGAGCAGCAGCGGAGCTGCAGTGGAGCAATGGCGGAATGTGGTGGAGCAGCGGTGGAGCTGCGGTGGAGCAGCGGCGGAGCTGCAGTGAAGGACACCAACAGCATCGCCTGGCCAGGCCGATCCCTCCAGTCTCTTCCCAACTGTTATCAGGCAACTGAATCATCCTACCACAACCAGAGAGCAGCATTGAACTACTATCTACCTCATTGGTGACTCTTGGACTATCCTTGATCAGACTTTGCTGGCTTTACCTTGCACCAAACATTATTCTCTTATCATCTATCGATACACTGTAAATGGATCGATTGCAATCATGTATTGCCTTTCTGCTGACTGGTTAGCACGCAACAAAAACTTTTCACTGTACCTCAGTACACGTGACAATAAACTAAACTAAACTGAAACTGAAACAGTGCCGCTGCCAAAACAGGCCTTTATGGCCAAATTAACAAATATGGACGAATCACACATAATTAGACTGGAAATGTGGCGACTCTTGTGTGCTGTCTCGGTGTAATCTACTATTCCCACACTCCTGTACTTGTACGACTGTGCCTAGGTATTGTAAGATTTTTACTGAACTGGATGCAAAAAAGGAACTTCACTGTACCAAGGTACATGTGGCAATAAAGTGCAATTGAACCATTGAGACTGATTTCATTGCAACTTTACCTGACCACATTCAGCCGACAGCATGTTTGAGACAGGAAAGATTTCAGAGCCATCGGTTTGAACAAGGATGCATGATTGAATAACTGAATACGCTTTTTGGAGCCACATTAATTTATTAATAATTTTCAACGCAGAACAGTTTTTAAATGCGCTGCCAAATTCTATTAGGGTTTGCCAAGAATAAATGGAACATCATTTTAATATCCGACCGACTCAATTTGTAATTTTGAAATGTTAATCGTCTGGTACAATAAATGGTGTAATGTTTTGCATTATTGCTGAATTATGTGTGTGCCGTGGGTTGTTCGGATGAAGATCAGCACAGAATGTATGGGCTTAAAGACAAGAGGCTAGAGGAGCTCAAATAAAGTGTGTCTAGTTTGTTCAAAAAATTATTTGCAGATGGCAGCTTTCTACCAATCAACCCAAAAAGCAGTGCATCATAGAACATAATTACTCAAGGTCAACATCATGCTCAAGTACATTTTCCAATTTAGGGCTTTCACAGTCAATTAATCATTGTTCATTTGCCAGTTTTACAGATGGTTCATCTTTGTGATATTGTAAAGTGATTTTGTTTTTGTATTCGTTTTCAGAATCTGTTGGGTTAATGTTTATTGGCCATCGCCGATTGCTCTTGAGAAGGTGGTGATGAGCCACCATTTTGATCTGCTGTTGTCCTTCTGGAAAAGGTTCCCCCGCACACAGTGCTGCTGGATATGGAGTTCCAGGACAGGGACTCAGCAGGGATGAGGAGCCAGCAATACATTTACAAATCAGGGTAGTGTACGACTTGGAGGGGAACCTGCGGATGGTGGTGTTTCCAAAACCACCTTCTTCAATGGTTGAATGGTGCATTATTGTCACATATGCAACTACACAGTGAAATTCCTTTTGCATATATTACACATGCGGGAGCCACCATTTTTGGCGCCATTGCTCAAAGTCCAAAGTCCGGTTGGCCACATTCTTGATGTACTGGAGCAGTTCCCAAGAAACAATGCCCCTGTCCTCTCCCGGCTATCTTTGTGTCCCTGGGGCACCTCCTGCAGCCAGTGTTGAAGACGCTGGAGCCATTACTCCAGTCTACCCTCTTACTAGTCCTTGTTCCTCCAGCTCTCTCCCGGCTTTGCCGTCCGACAAGCCTTCGCGCAGGTCCCACCATCCGATGAGCCTTCTGGCACGCTCCGATGAGCCTTTGGCAGGATTCCTGATCCCATTGGCCAACAAGCCTTCGGGTAGGCACCTCAGGAGTGACCATCTTGTCATTGTTGTGGCAAATGTCACGAGTTTGGAGTTGCCCAATATCAGCAACATTGGTACCTCCTGTGCTCATAGTTCAGGGATTGCAAGGGTCAGGAGATTGTTGAAAGGCTGCCAGTCATACACTATCATGGTCGAATGAGGGATGGGTTAAAGCAAGTTCAAGTTCAAGTTCAAGTGAGTTTATTGTCACGTGTCCCTGATAGGACAATGAAATTCTTGCTTTGCATCAGCACACAGAACATATTCGGCATTGACTACAAAACAGATCAGTGTGTCCATATACCATATATAAATATATACACACATGAATAAATAAACTAATAAACTGAAAATAACAGATAATGGGTTATCAGTTATCAGAGTTTTGTCCGAGCTGGGTTTAATAGCCTGATGGCTGTGGGGAAGTAGCTATTCCTGAACCTGGTCGTTGCAGTCTTCAGGCCCCTGTACCTTCTACCTGAAGGTAGCAGGGAGATGAGTATGTGGCCAGGATGGTGTGGGTCTTTGATGATACTGCCAGCTTTTTTGAGGCAGCAACTGCGGTAAATCCCCTCGAAAGAAGGAAGGTCAGATGGACTGGGCAGTGTTTACTACTTTTTGTAGTCTTTTCCGCTCCAGGGCATTCAAGTTGCCGAACCAAGCCACGATGCAACCGGTCCGCAAGCTCTCTACTGTGCACCTGTAGAAGTTAGAGAGAGTCCTCCTTGACAAACCGGCTCTCCGTAATCTTCTCAGGAAGTAGAGGCACTGGTGAGCTTTCTTGATAATTGCATCAGTGTTCTCGGACCAGGAGAGACCTTCAGAGATGTGCACGCCCAGGAATTTGAAGCTCTTGACCCTTTCAACCATCGACCCGTTGATATAAACGGGACTGTGGGTCCCCATCCTACTCCTTCCAAAGTCCACAATCAGTTCCTTGGTTTTGCTGGTGTTGAGGGCCAGGTTATTGTGCTGGCACCATATGGACAGTCGCTCGATCTCTCTTCTGTACTCCGACTCATCCCCATCAGTGATACGTCCCACAACAGTGATGTCGTCAGCGAACTGGATGATGGAGTTCGCACTATGACCGGCTACGCAGGTTTGAATATAGAGAGAGTACAGCAGGGGGCTGAGCTTGCAGCCTTGAGGTGCTCCCGTGCTGATTGTTATCGAGTCTGATATTTCCACATTTCCACCAATACGAACAGTCTGTGGTCTGTGAATGAGGAAGTCGAGGATCCAATTGCAGAGGGATGCGCAGAGACCCAGTTCTGTGAGTTTGGTAACCAGCTTGGAGGGATGATAGTATTAAATGCCGAGCTGTAATCGATGAATAACAGCCTGACATATGAGTTTTTGTTGTCCAAGTGGTCCAGAGTGGAGTGGAGAGCCAGCGAGATCGCATCCACCATTGATCTGTTGTGGCGGTAAGCAAACTGCAGTGGGTCCAGGTTTTTGTTGAGGTAGGAGTTGATTTTCGCCATGATCAGCCTCTCAAAGCACTTCATCACCACAGGCGTTAGTGCCACTGGTCGATAGTCATTGAGGCATGTCACCTTGCTCTTCTTGGGCACTGGTATAATTGATGCCTTTTTGAAGCAGGTGGGGACCTCAGACCTCAGAAGTGACGGGTTGAAAATGCCCGTAAAAACTCCAGCCAGTTGGTCCGCACAGGTTTTTAGAACACGACCAGGTATACCATCAGGTCCAGGCACTTTTCGAGGGTTCACCCCTCTGAAGGATTTCCTGACATCGGCCTCTGTGACTGAGACTAAAATACCATCACGGCGAATGGGAGCTCGGGAAGGCACATCGGTGTTCTCCCTATCAAAACGTGCGTAAAATGCATTGAGCTCGTCAGGCAGTGATGTATCACCGACATTCGAGCTGCCTCCTGATTTCGCCTTGTAGGAGGTGATTGCATTCAGGCCCCGCCACAGCTGCCGAACATCTGTCTCATCCTCCAGTTTGGAGCAGAACTCCCTTTTGGCCTATTTGATGGCCTTACCAAGGTTGTATCTGGACTTCGTGTAGACCACTGTATCATCAGACATGAATGCCCGGTGTCTGGTCTTCAGAAGAGTGCGGATTTCAAAGTTGATCCAAGGTTTCTGATTGGGAAACACTCGGAAGGTTTTTGTAGGGTTGCAGTCCTCCACACATTTCTTAATGAAGTCTGTAACGACTGTGGCGTATTTGTTCAAGTCCTTTGCCGAGTCCTTGAACATTGCCCAGTCTACAGACTCCAAACAGTCCTGTAGTTGTTCCTCTGCCCCCCCACCCCCCCCTCCCGCCCCCGACCCGCTCTGTACGGTCCTCACCTCTGGGGTGCGCTCTTTAATTGCTGCCTGTAGGCAGCAAGAAGCAGCACCACAGTATGGTCGGATTTACCTAAGTGAGGGCGAGGGATAGAGTGATAGGCATTCTTGATGGTGGTGTAGCAGTGGTCGAGGGTGTTTGGTCCTCTGGTGCAGCAGGAGACATGTTGGTGGAAGTTGGGGAGTGATTTCTTTAGGTTTGCCTTATTGAAGTCTCCAGCAATGGTGGTAAATGCCTCGGGGTAAGACGTCTGGTGTTTGTTGACCACGGCATGCAGCTCCTCCAGTGCCAGACGGACGTCTGCCTGGGGTGGGATGTAGACTGCGGTCAGGATGATGGAGGCGAATTCCCTCGGAAGGTAGAAGGGACGGCACTTCACCGCCAGATGTTCGAGGTGTGGAGAGCAGGAGTTGGACAGGACTGCCACGTCTGAGCACCACGCAGAGTTGACCATGAGTCAGACGCCCCCTCCTCTCCCTTTCCCAGATGCCAGTGTACGGTCCATACGGTGGATGGAGAACCCTACAGGCTGGACTGCTGAGTCTGCGAGCACCTTGAGGTGCTCACGCAGCTTGTCTGAAACGGCACCATTTTCTGCCGTTTTCCTGATCCAGGTGAGTTGATTGAAGTTGTATTTAAGCCTTCTAGGTTCTGGAGCTCCGCAAAAGTCGCCGTAGGCAGGCGCCATTTTTTCCAAATCACTGATAAATTGTAGAAGTGAACGGACAGCGAATGCTGAAGAAAGACACAAAGTGGTTAGGTAGCTTCTCTGGAGAAACGTTCTCGCAACGTTCAAGAAAAATTTGAAAAGGCACATGGATGGCATGGGTTCAGAGGGATATGGGCTAACCGCAGGCAGCTTGAACTAGTGTAGATGGGACCTATTGATCGGCGTGGGTACATTAGACTGAAGAGCCTGTTTCCACACTGCATAACTCTACGACTATTATATGCAGTTCTGGCTCTTCTTCTTCTTCTTCTTCTTTCGTGTGGCGTGCGCAGCCTAAAGTTGTTGGACAACTTGTTCTATTTGATCTTCCGTTTGTGCACGTCGAGTTGATTGCATTAGCCGAAACAGGGCGGACCACGTGAAGGTTGCAATCTACCACCCCTAGTTCTGGTTCCAAATTACAGGACAACATAGAGATTTTGGAGAGGTTGCTGAGGAGGTTCATCAAAATGGTGCCTGGGTTGGAGGGGTTTAGCTAGAAGAGGTTTGGTAAACCTGAATTGCTTTCTCTGAAGTATCAGAGGCTGAGGGGCAATCCGGTAGAAGTATATGAAATTATAAGAGGCATAGATAGTGTAGATTGTTGTTTTCCCTGGGTGGAAACGTCAATTGCTAGAGTGGACAGGTTTAAGATGAGAAGGGGGAAATTATAAAGGAGATCTGCAAGGCAAGATTTATTTTACAGAGTGGTCAATAGTCAATAGTCAGTAGTCAGATTTATTCGTCACATTCACAATGAAGTGCAGTGAAATGAACTTGCCAGCAGCGATACAATAAAAAAGAACACACAATACACAATAACAAATTGAACACAAACATCCACCACAGCGTTCATCACTGTGGTGGACGGTACCCGGAGGCGGCGCCGACGGACGAGAAGCCAAAGAACCGAATGTAAACGAGGCCGAAAGGCAATAAACTGAGAGAGTCCGGCGACGAAACGCCTACTAACCGAAAGGATGGGACGCCTAAATGCAAACTAACCGAAAGGGCGGGACGCCTAAAAGCCAACGAACCGAAAAGCTGCGTCGCATAAAAGCAAACTTACCGAATGGCCGCTCTGTCGAACGCCACCTACCTGAAAAGCGTCGTCGCCTACAGGCCAAAGGATTGAATGCCGCTCAACAGAAACGTCCAATAACGGACTTGGCGTTGTCGGGGGGCGGGACTTATCAGCGATTGGTCCAGACCCTCGCGTCCATCACATCACTGTGAAGGGATGAACATTGTCCCAAACCTCCGCATCCACCCGACCCGCAGCCCGCGGAGGGTGGAGGTGGGAGAGTGGGGGCTGTGCCGAGGGATGCGCAACCCTCCGCAGTTGCCGCTGCGGGCGGCCAGATGTGCAGACAAGGTAAGTCCTGAATCGGTGCTTCCCTACCGGAGACTGCGGCTTCAAGATGGTGTAGGCCGCAGGCCGGCGGTCGAAGATCTAAAGTCCCCGCCTTGCCGCAGTTAGAAGCACTGCAGACCGCGGCTTCAAAAGATGTTGTAGGCCGCGGGCCGGCGGTCGGAGCTCTTCTCCAGGGATCCCCGGTGAGGGATCCCACTCCGGATGGTAAGTCCCCGCCCTGCCCGCGGTTAGAAATAGGCCACAGGCTGGCGGTCGGAGCTCTTCTCCTCCCGGGTCCCCAGCTGGAGCTCCGCAGACTGCGGCTTCAGGTTGCCGCGCGCCAACGATCGCAGCGCTTCCTTTTGGCAACCCCCGGCGAAGGCTCGCCCGCTCCGCGATGAAAAGGTCTACGCTGCGCCCGCTGCTGAAGCCCTGGGCCCGACTCCGGGAAAGGGCGCGCAGATCCTTTGTGTTAGGCCGCGAGGGAGGTGACATGGAAAAAGTCACTCTCCGTGGAGGAGGCGACCAAAGCGGTTTCCCCCTTACCCCCCCACACCATCCCCCACACACGACACACCGAGAAACATTAGAAACACACATTGGGACACACTAAAAAAACAAAAAAAGTAGAAAATGACTAACACGCTGCTGGCAGGGCAGCCGGCTCACAGCGCCCCCACCGAGACTGTTTAGGGAAGGTGGTAGGAGCAGATATGATATCAGGTTTTAACCCTGATGGACAGACATAGAAGCAGAGAATAGAAGAATGCAAACAAGATGGGATTAGTTAGATTGCCTGGCATAAACAAGATAGGCCAAAGGGCCTGTTGCTGCACTGTGCAATAAGATATAACTCTTAGGGCTAACGGAATCTTGGGATATGGGGAGAAAGCAGGATTAGGGTACTGATTTTGGATGATCTGCCATGATTACATTGAACGGCTCAATGGGCCGAATGGCCTTCTTCTGCACCTATTTTCTATGTTTCTATGTTTCTATGATGTTCTATCTTCAGGCTCTCCTGGGAATGCTGCAGTAATCCTCAGTTTTTTTTTAAAATTGTGTTTGGCCATGAATTTGAATCCCTTTCATAATTTATTATCAAATTACATTATTTCAGCAACTGAACACCACTAGCAAGGCCAGTGTTTAATGTCCAACCCTAATTGCCCTTGAGAAGGTGGTGGTGTGCTGTTAGACTGCTGTAGTCCCATGCGGTCTTTTACCATCTTGTACTGGGGACTGTGAGAGGTGATGTTGTAACTGTCCTGCAGAGTAACTGCTGTGTTTTCCGTAGATGGTGCACTACTCAGGCACCGAGCACTGATAGTGGCAGGGATTAATGTTCCAAACATGCTTTGTCCTGGATGATCAGTCCAGACATTTGCTCGTACACTGAGTGTCCCTATGCTTGTCGCTGCACATCTCTCTGTAGTTTACATTAGTTAGAGATACAGCATGGAAACAGGCCTTTTGACCCTCCGAGTCACCAACCAGCAGTCACCCTAAAGGGCCCGTCTCACTTATGCGACCTTGGCTCACAAATTACACGACCTCGTGGTCGCTTGAGGTGTACGGGCACCGTATGGCCGCGCGGGGCCGGTCCCACTTAGAAGCGCGGAGTTGTGCGGGGCTGGTCCCGACATTGCGCGGGGCTCCGAAAATCTGAGAGTGTCCGAAATCTTTGCGCGCAGGCGCATTGCGGTTGTTCGCAGGGTCTTGACGGCGTACGCAGCGTCTTGATGGCGTACACCGTGTCTTGACGGCGTACGCCTAGCGCATGGCGTTGCGCGATGACGTCACCGCCCGACGCCGTGCGACGCCCAAATTCAGTCGGCCCGCCTGCCCAGCTGATGATGTCACACGTGAACCTAGCGCTTACTTAGCGTGAACCCCGCTTCCGTTTGGTCGAACCAAACGCTTGCAATCGCATGCAAATGCGACAGGCCCTTTACACTTGTTATAGTACTGCCCGCTAGGAGCAATTTACAGTGGCTATTTGACCTACAAACCTGGACTTCTTTGGAGCGTGGGAGGTCACCAGAGCACCTGGAGAAACCCACGTGGTCACAAGGAGAATGTACAAACTCCGTAGAGAAATCACCCGTAATCAGGATCGAACCTGGGTCTCTTGCGCTGTAATGCAGTAACTCTACCGCTGTCTATCCTTGACATCTTCAATTGAAGTGCCCGGCACGGTGGTGCAGCGGTAGAGTTGCTGCCTTTACAGCGAATGCAGCGCCGGAGACCCAGGTTCGATCCCAAGTATGGGTGCTGTCTGTAGTGAGTTTGTACGTTCTCCTCGTGACCTACGTGGGTTTTCTCCGAGATCTTCGGTTTTCTTCCACACTCCAAAGATGTACAGGTATGTTGGTAAATTGGCTTGGTAAATGTGAAAATTGTCCCTATTGTGTATAGGATTGTGTTAATATGCAGGAACTGCTGGTTGGTGCAGGCTCGGTGGGCCGAAGGGCCTGTTACCGCGCTGAATAACTAAACTAAATTAAAATTAATTGTCCTTCTTCTTTAAATCATTCCAGAATTATTTGACGAGTTGGCCCATTATTTTTTAGTTCTAACCAGTGAGAGATGAATATCAGCCTCTCTGCCGTGAATTTCTCAAACTGGAGTACAGGCCGGGAATTTCTCAAACTGGAGTACAGGCCAGTTGGATCATGACTCTGTGATAATAGAAACGGTGGAAGGGTCATGCCTGAACAATTATTAAAATGTCAACATCTCAGCTTGGACATATTAAACTATAAATGCCCAGTAAAGGTTCACTTTCTGGACAGAAATTTAACAAGAGACATTTCCACACAAGTCAATTTCAATTTTCGAAGTGTCAAAAATGAGTGCTGTTTTTGACAGAAGAAATAGCATCTTTTGCATTGCCGGAAACTAAACTCACACATTACAAGGTGCTGCAATCATACAAAAGTCAAAGGGAGAACAATCAAAGGGTTTAGTTTCATTCCTTCAGCTAGTATGTGCTTAATTAATTCACATAAGAGTTCCTATCCTTGTAATTAGCAGCCGGGCACATAAGAAATTAAACTACCTGGGGGCTTTAATTTGGTTTTGGTGCACTGATTATTTGTTAAATGAATTGTTCTTTACAAATCACATTACTTTTTGTGATTGTCAGGGGCACATGTCTGAGCTTTAATCCGTTTTAATGTCAGCAATCAATCGGCGCAAAATAATAACTCACCCACCAACTTATTGGTGTTTTTTGTATCTCTTTCAAGTTATTGATCAATCGGTCTGTTGCAAAATGCCAGATATGAAAACGCAGGCGTGGGACAAAAGAGTCGAAGAGTTGCAAATTGTGAAGCTAGAGGAAGGAAGGAATGTTGGTGGAAGAGAAGGGGTAGGGGAGAAATAGGGGAAGGGAGAAATAGGTGTTGGTCCAGGTGGGGTACAGGGGAGAGGGGGGGGGAGAAGGAGGAGGGGTGTAGTGTTGTGCAATTACCTAAAATTGGAAAATTCAATCCTCATACCGTTGGGATATCAAAGCCCCCCCCCACCTTCAAACAACTCAAAAGATTACCATTCGACCCATCACCCCGTGCCTGTCAATTGAAAGAGCTGCCTAGATACAAGATGGGCATTTAAACGGCTTCTAGATAGATGGATATGCAGGGAATGGAGGGATATGGATCGTGTGCAGGCAGAAGAGATCAGTTGAACTTGGCATCATGTTCAGTATGGACATTCTGGGCTGAAGGACCTGTTCCTGTGGTGTGACTTTCTATGTTAGGATGGAATGGCAGGAAATAGAAACATAGAAACAAAGAAAATAGGTGCAGGAGTAGGCCATTCAGCCCTTCGAGTCAGCACCGCCATTCAATATGATCATGGCTGATCATCCAAAATCAGTACCCTGTTCCTGCTTTCTCCCCATATCCCTTGATTCCTTTAGCCCTAAGAGCTATATCTAACTCTCTCTTGAAAACGTCGATGGCATCAGATGATGAAGGGTGGAGCAGAAGGACAAGTATGGCCAAGGTGGTCTAACTGGTTTAATTTGGTGCTGTGGGCACCGTGTGATACACGGAATGTGTTTCTCAGAGATCTCCACTTCCTGGATCATTTCACCAGAATTTGAATTTGAAATGAGATCATTTCTAATTTGGCACATCCTACATCCGAACAAGAAACTGGCATCTAATCCCTTCACTGAGAGTCCACTTTATTTATGCAATCAATCATTTATTTGCAAGTGAGATGACAGTGCCCAGAGTTAGGCCTCTCACATTACAACCACAGTACGTCATTGCTCTGTACATCCGTCTGTGTTGTTTATTTGGCAAGTCAAGAGTGTTTAATTGTCATATGCACTGGTAATAGAACAATGAAATTCTTTCTTGCTGCAGCTTTGCAGATTCATTTACCAGGCTTGCCAACTCTCATGCATTTCACCCAATTCTCACGCTGATCACAGAATTTCTCATGCTCTGTCGTGAGAAATTCTGTGATCAAAGAGAATTGCAAAACTAATACCAACGCATGAGCCGCAGAACTGGTGGGGGGGGGGGGCTATAGCCCCTCCACCTTTTTGACGAGACATGCTTCATAACCCAAAATTATCCGGCCTGCTGGCACATTTTTCTCTTTTTCTGAGGCCCTCCGACATCCAGAATCTCAGAACAAGCGCAGAGTGAGCGCGGCAAAACCCGACCAGCCATGGTGGAAACCGACTGCCCCCCCAAACCCTCCCTCCCCTCCGCTCAACGGGCAATCACAGCGCGGTTCAGTCTAGATATGGTGTGTGAATGAAGCGCTGTGATTGGCCACTGAGCGGAATGGAAGGAGGGTGGGCCCTGAGAGGGAGGGAGAGGGAGAGAGAGAGAGAGTGTCGGCCCCGAGAGGATGGGAGAGAGAGAGAGAGGGGGGGATGGGGGATATATCCCCCCAATTTTTGAGTTGGGGGATGGCCTGTATTATCCTCCAGTTTTTGGAGGTCAAGCAACATCAAAAAATAATAATCTTGCCACCCTCCCACACCCACCCCCTGCTCAGTCGCTCCGCTCCCTCACCGGGTACCCCCGAGGCCGGTGATCAGTGATCACTCAGCACCCCCCCCACTTTCAAAAACGTTCCGCATGCCCCTGGACTGCTTGTGTACGCGTCTGTTGACAAGACAGCAGCATTCTTATTCTCTCCGTTATTCTCACTTGACCGACAACCGTCACATACCTCCAAAGCATGTCCCCGTGCAAATTTACATTGAAAGACATGGACCGGGCAGTGAATGCCATACAGTGTCACCCAGCGCAGCAATGTCCTGCTCCCGGCGGCAGTCGGGATTTATGGATTTGCGGGAAGCGGCTGACATGAGTGAGGCTGGCGAGCAGCAGGAGAGACGTGTTCAGAGTGCCAGGTGTGAGCACTACCAGATGTGAGCGGGGAACTGAGGCCAGTTGTCCGTAATGTCTGGATTCCAATGCTCAACGCTTCGTCTTTCGGAGTTGCCTTAAGTTATTGATTTGTAATTAGCCTGAGTTGACAAAACCTTAATATATTAATCCAGAATATCCAGGGGGATGGGACAAATGGTAATATTAAAATGACATACAAGGTGTCAGGCTGTCTGTCACAACATACAGCCCTGATAACCCATTCTTTCCTTCAGTTAAATATTGGGAGGGTTGTACTATTGTCATTTGCCACTCAAATATTTCTAACCACCCAAATTCCTTTGACAGGTTGAATAGAAAAGTCCCCAATCCCGTTGTTTTATTAATTGAACACATAGATGAATATCCTCAAAGAGTGTAATCAGATGGAAACTAATTTAGATGCAATGTTTAAGAGCTTGTTCAAAGAAGGGGCATCTTTTAAAGGAGTGACAGAGATACTTGTGGGGGGGATGTGTGAGGAGGTTATTATTTGTCTTTAGTTTTAGCTTGAACCAGGACATCTGAAGATTCAAAGTTTAATATAGTAATTGTGCTGATACTGACTCCAACCAACCACGTAATGAAGATCATCTATTCTGGAGGTTTTCTTTTTCTGATGCCATTTAAACTTCACTTGGATTTCAATCACTTCAATGTAAAAGTAATTGGGAATGGGGAGCATTGGAACAAAAAATTGCCCTTGGTACATATTATCTGTAATATAATATTGTATGCATGTTGGTAGGTGCAATAAAAACAATGATCTTTTTTTTATTGTCATGTTATGAATACCACAGAAAATATTATGTATTCTCAAGATCACATTAAACAGAATATTATTGCTAAAATATATATATTGTTATTGGACTTTGCATCTTGGAAAAGTCCCAACTGAGAGAAAGACAGCAAAATATTGAAAATATTGGGAGTGAAATGACTTCAGTTTGTTAGGAAAATGAAGGAAATGGTAACAGAATACTTATACAGCTGAGTGGGAAATTGTGTTCAACCAATTGATGACTTCTTTGACAAAGTAATTAGCATGTTAGATAACAAGGAAGCCAATGGATGTAGCAAATTTTGTTATACATGGTTTGGTCCGTGAAGTGCCCCATAAAAGATTAGATAAGCACCTGTAGACTTGAACATAATAAGTCCAGGGGGTCAGATATGGGGGTTTATGTGTGGGCCAGATATGTGGGCAGAGGGGCCAGGAGCAAAGCCAAGTGTGCATCCAGAGTCAAGGTCTGGAATAGTACTAGGTGTGCAGTCAAAGATGAGACAATGTGAGTGTTCAGGACTGGGAACCTAAGCAGGTAAGCAGCTATGATCAGGGTAGAATAGGGGAGCAGGTGTAAGGCCTGGACTCAGGGTCAGGAATGAGAGAAGGTATGCAACTGGAGTCAAGGTCAGGGGTAGTACCAGGTGTACGGTGAGACCAGGTTAGTCAAAATGAGCCAAGTGCTTGATTATAATTTGATTTCTATACATGAATATCCTAACTTCATTCATGTGCTGTATGTTGATCAGAGCCTGGCTCTAATGTGGAATGTAATTAGGAATGTAATTTAGCCTAACCTTTTTCATAGCTAATCCAATTTAAAGCATAAATGTTGCATTCAAGTGTCAGTTAAAAGACTTGCTACAGTATGCACCAGATTTCACAATTTCAAACTGAAAAATGCAAAAGCTCTGTACCATGGGAGGGTACAGAGCTCCTTCTGAATGGTTTTGGCCCGAAACGTTGCCTATTTCCTTCGCTCCATTGATGCTGCCTCACCCGCTGAGTTTCTCCAGTATTTTTGTCTACCTTCGATTTTCCAGCATCTGCAGTTCCTTCTTAAACATAGAAGATCATATTTGCAGAGGTTAGTGTTTGGCTTGTGTTCATGGAAGCTGGATGACAATGCCAGAGTTAGGTCTCTCAGTTGGATGAATAGCACACCACCACCATTGTGCGTCACTGTCTGTCAGCTCTGTTAATCATTCGGTGCTGTTTATTCCTCAAGTCAAGGATGTTTAATTGTTCTCTTGGACAATTCGCTTGGGTAGCCTACAACCCAATGGCATGAACATGGAATACTCCAGTTTTTGGTAGCCTCCAACAAACCCTCCTCTCCCGCCCCTTTCCTCTTCTTCCCCACACATTCCCGCCAATTCCTCTTCCCCACACCGCTCCCCCGTGCCCCTCCTGAAATTGCGCATATTTCTCTCTTCCCTCCTCCCTCTACTCCTGCATTCCTTCATCTTGCTTCACTATTCAATCTGTTCACCTCAAACCTTCTGTTCTAATCTCCAGCCTTTGTTCCTACCATCTGTCTATCAAACCCCCCCCTCCCCCATTACCAGCCATGCTTAGTCCCGCCTCTCCGCTCTTCCAGCTTTCTTTCTCACCCCCACCTCCAATCAGCCTGAAGAACAGTCCCGACACAAAACGCCACCAATCCATGTTCTGCAGAGATGCTGCTGGATTTGCTGAGTTACTCCAACACTTTGTGTCCTTTAATGTTTAATTGTCAATGCATCTGTAACGGAAGAATGAAATTCTTACTTGCTGCAGCTTTACAGGCCCATTTATACATTAACACAACAAATCAATACACAATAATCTGTTGTGCATGAACCCGATGGTCACTGTTTTCAGGATCCTGAACCTTCTTCCTGATGGTAGCATTGAAATGACAGCGTGGCCAGGGTGATGTAAGTGGTTGATGATATTAGCTGACTTTTTGATGTAGCGCCTTCTATAGATCCCTTCCTTGGTAGGGAGGTGATTTAGAAGTCATTGTCCAACGTTACGAGAGTAGAATAGGGGGTTAATAGACTGTGAAGATGGTTATCAAGAATTATAGTGGGACCTTGATCAGCTGGGCAAATACGCCAAGGAATGGCAAATGGAGTTTAATTCAGATAAGTGTGGGGTGTTGCATTTTGAGAAATTAACCAGGCCAGACCCCTCATTGTGAATGGTCGGGCCTTGTGGTGTGGAGCAGAAGGATCGAGGAGTGCAAGCACATATTTCCCTGAAAGTGATATCACAGGTAGAAGATGAATTTGGGCAATGTTGCCTTCATCAGTCAGGAAATTGAGTGTAGAAGTTGGGATTTTAAGTTACAGTTGTACAAGATGTTGGCGAGGCCACCCTGTAATAGGAAAGATACCAATAAGATGGAAAAAAGTGCAGGGAATATTTATGAGGATATTGCCAGGATTCAAGGGCCTGAGCTGTAGGGAGAGGTGGGGCAGGTTAGGACTTCAAGCGCAGGAGGTGGAGGGGTGATTTATAGGGATGTATAAAATCTTAAACAGAATAGATAGGGTGAATGCAAAGAGTCTTTTTTTTCCCCCAGGTTAGGGAAATTAAAGATCTAGAGAGCATGGGTTTAAGGTAAGGGGAAAATATTAAAAATAAATTTGAAGGATAACTCTTACACACAGTCTAGTCCAGTAGGTACATGAAGCAAGCAGTCAATTGAGGCAGGTATGCCATGAAACTAGTTTGTGACCTAACGTCCCTGGTTAGTTCTGTTCAACTAAAGCAAAAACATAATATATTAGCAGATGTAACCATCCTGTCCAGTCACTGTCGGGTCCAGCAATGTATGCAGTGACTGGACCCGTTGCCCTGTGGCCAGTGCCATGAGGATAAGCACCTTATGCGAGTCGGCTAAAGATAAGGATGTAGCTGTAGCCCCCTGGTGAAGTAATGTTAACATTACGTCTATGTCCCATACTTCCGTGTTACCGGGCCGGGGAGAACTTGTGTTTAAGAGATCCTTTATAATCCTGGATATCAGAGGGTGAGACCCGACAGTGTGGGTCCCACTGCTGCAGCAAATATGATGAGAAGGCACGTTTGCACAGTTAATGGCACTTTAACTTAATTATTGTCAAAGACCTATTTGAAAATGAACTGTAAGACGTCAGGTATCCGTGCTGTATAGTATGTAACATGTGTATTTAAACAAACACTTTCCCATCTGCTGAAGTAGAAATGTGCTGCCTTTTGGTGCTTTCCCTGCTCTCTGCATTGAGCATTTCATGGGCCGGTCTGACAACCCGAGCCACAGGCATAGTCGTCTCAGAGTCTGCAAGTCAACAAATGATTTTCTTGGAGAGGCTGGTTTCCCGTGTCACAGGCAGAACCAGCAAATTTTAAGTTTTGAATGTCCATATTAGATTCTATATTATTCCCGACATTAGCGGGAACCGTGGCTGCGTATGCCAGTCTAGGCAGTTTGAACTGGACTTCGGTGGCGTCAATGGTGGGGGGGGGGTGAGAGACGTCGCTGTTTCGCTCTGTGCTCCCGAAGAATGTTTTAATGTGCTAAAATATGAGTTGGAAGAGGGGGAGTTCTGAAAATAACTACCGGCGGCGTGTGTTGGGGGGGTGTTAGCTGCTATTTAATAGTGTGTTATCAGAATCCTGCTGATATCAGAGAATAATTGCAGTTTTAAATTTTTGAAAAAACAGAAACTCGCCAGAATGTGGGCTGTTGTTGAAAGTCTGCAAGTTTTGCCGGGTAAGGGTTGGGTGGTTTATTGGGATCACTTCAAGACCTGGGTGGGCTAGGTGTAGTGTGGTGTTAAAGAGCCAGGTACTTGAAAAAACCGAGCGGTGAAAAGACTCCTCAATCCCGGTTTGGAGTTGGCTGAGGGGGTTTGGCAAACGTTTGGATCGGGGTGTTGGGCGCTGGAAGTTCAGAAGAAGGTCGGTGATTCCCGAAAAATCTTCGGTACAGAATTGGACTTTAATGGAGGAAACAAATGGAACCCCCCCCCCAACCGTTGGCGTTTGTCCTGGAAAGTCAGTATTAGCTTCAGTCACTGAAGTTATTTCAAAACTGATACGAGTAGGAGAAAACCTTTGTTATGTTTCGTGCTGGTTTGTTTGACAAAAGGCCTCTCTGAAAAATTTAACAAGTAATGATACGTGATGGGGAAAATTGATTGACTTAACCAAACGTGTGTGGTCGAAGTTGAGGAGGATTTAAATAAAAAAAAATTAAGCGGGTTGATAAGGATTGTAATAAAAAACTGGATTACAATGCTAAATTCTACTGAGGTGGCTATGGAAAGGAATGGACAATACGATAACTGAGATGGCTAAGGAGATATAAAGAGACTAAAACAGGAACAAGAAATCATTGGGAGGGAGCCTTGCTAAATGAAGTATATAATGCACGGACTTGGAGGGGGCAAGATTCAAGGAGACAAAATTTGAGGATTAATGGGATTAAAAGAAGGAAAGGAGATTGGACAAAACTTTCAGGAGTTTGCTGCCAATTTACTCAAACAAGTACTTAAGTTGCCTGAAGCCCCGAGAATAGATATGGCTCACCGAGTCCGACGTAAGGCTCAAGCAAGCTTAACTGCCCCCCCAAGACAGATTATTCTGAAATTCTATGACATTTCAACCTTGGATGGAATTATGAAAAAGATTCCATATGGAGGGAATTTGATGTTTTGGAGAAGACAAACTAAGATTCTTCCGTGATTTTTCCAGCTGAAGTCATGGAAAAGAGGAATTAAGTTTACAAACACGAGAAGACTACTGAATGAGCTCTCGGGAGTAAGATATGGGATAGTATATCCCGCTAAATTGAGAATTTTCTTATAACCATGTTGAACGTGCATTCACGGATCCAGAAGAGGCATTTTAAATACTGCACAAAGTATCACAAAGGAGGTCTACTGATCGTTAGGAGTTGGTCTCCTACAATAAACATCGAGGAGAAGCGACAATGAGAAAGGACTGTGTCTCTTTTTTTTTAACATACAAAAAAGACTGCTCTTGTTTTAAATTGGCGAATCTTCCTCGAGGCACTGTCTAGACTTTTATCTTTGGAATGTTAATTCAAGGTCGGATTTTAAGTTTTCATTTCAACAAAGGACGGACAAAGAAGAGAAACTGTGGCGGGGAAAATAAATTGAGAATATAGTGTAATATAGAATACGATTTAAGAAACATATAATTACATACTAACATAAAATATAATTAATAAAATTGGGTAGTATTAATAACATACTAACACATTTTATGGATACAGTAGACTTAATCTAGATCGTGCGTAAAGGGGGGAGGAGATTCAGATACTTGGAAATTATCCAAGGGTCTGAATTTGGTTAACCCCTTGGGACCTGCTGTTGTCTGATACAAAAGTTTGAGACTTAATTGTAATAAATCTAGGCATATTGATAGATATGGATATATAATTAACATAATTACTGTTATATTTAAATATATAATTAATTTGGAAACTACTTTTTTATTTTGTTTTTCCTCCTGGAAGATAAATTTCTAATCTAGCTATTGGAGTATGTTTTATTATATATATATATATAATTTTGAACTTTGTATCGCTCTCTCTTCCAATTAATAATAATTGGTCAAGGGGGCAGAGCGAAAAACATATAAAAACAATCTACGGAAGTCAATAACAATTTTTCTACCACCTGTTGGTGGCTTGTTTTTAATTATAATATTCTTTATTTTTGGATTTATAATATCACTTTTTGTTTGTTAATTATCTTTTCACGACTCTACACTTTACTGGTCTTTTTCAAGGTTTATTCTGAAGGAGAGATGCCAACAAAAACTTAACAGCTGGGGATGATCATCCTTCATCTGGAGTTATATGGTTTTTGGTTGCACCATATGAAGTAAAGGTATTAACATGATCCATAATGCAGACGATAAACAAAATAAAACTGGAGGAATCACGTTTTGTAGTTGGAATATAAGGGGCGCTAATGAACCAATTAAAAGGGGTAAGATCTTTGCCCAATTTAAAAGCCTTAAAAAGTGACATTATTTTCTTACAAGAGACGCATCTGAAATATCAAACACAGATAAGATTGAAGGCAAATTGGATTGGGCAAACATACTACTCTTCATTTACTTCTAAATCTAGAGGCACGGCTATTATCATTCGTAAAGGTATACCATTTAAATTAAAGAATACTATAGCAGATAAAGAGGGGAGGTACGTTATAGTTACGGGAGAAATTTATTCTACTCCACTTACTTTGATAAATATTTATGCTCCTAATTTTGACAACCCCCAATTTTTTTAGTAAAATTTTGGATATAATTTCAGAACTTAACCATCAAATGTGATAATAGGGGGAGATTGAATTGTGTTTTAGATCCATATTTGGATAAATCAGCAAAACAAAAAAGGACTAACATAAAATCTAAAACGAGTGAACTCCTAAATACATACATGAAAAATTCTAATATAACAGATGTATGGAGAATCGCTAACCCAGTAAGTAGGGAATATTCATTTTATTCAACAGTACATAAAACATATTCACGTATTGATTATTTCTTAGTGGACACAAAACTAATTTCCATATACATATAATTCTAAATATCATAATAGTATCATTTCTGATCATTCCCCGTTAACTTTTTCTTTAAAAATTAGAAGGAATGCCCGATAAAAATTCGTTTTGGAGGTTTAACCCCCAAATTTTAAATAACTCACAAGGTTGCACATATTTAAAAGAGCAGATGAGATTCTTCTTTGAGACAAATGATACACCAGATATTTCACCCTCTTTATTATGGGAAACTTTTAAGGCATTTTATTAGAGGAATTTATAATCTCATATCAAGCTTTCCAAAATAAAAAGAATAATACTGAACAATTGCAGTTAGAACAAGAAATTAGACAATTAGATTCAGAAAATGCCAAAGAACCAACTATAGATAAACATAATAAGATAATAATACTAAAATATAAATTAAATAAAATTTTTTTTATCGGCCAGAATAATGAGATTATTTCAAATTACAAAACAAGAAAATTTTTGAATTTGGTGATAAACCTCATAAACTCTTAGCACGCCAACTGAAAAAAAGGGACACAGAAAATACAATTACTAAAATTAAATCAGACAAAGGGGAATTACTAACACTACCTAAAGATATTAATAAAAGATTTGCTCAATTTTATCAAAACTTATATACATCGAAAACCTCTGCAAATAATACTCAAATTGCAAATTTCTTAGATAATTGTAATCTTCCAAAATTAAATATGGTGGAACAAGAGGCATTAGGAGCTCAGATTACACTACAGGAAATAGAAGAAACAATTAGTTCGTTGAAGAACGGCAAAACCCCAGGACCAGATGGCTTCAGTAATGAATTCTATAAAAGATTCTACGAAATAATTTCTCCACGGTTGCAAGATTTATATATAACATTTTTAAAGAAAATAAACTACCAGAAACACTAACTGAATCAATTATTACACTTATACCAAAAAAGGATTAAAGATCTAGAAGACCCAGGCTCATATAGAGCTATTGCACTCCTAAATACAGACCAAAAAATATTAACGAAGACCCTAGCGAGAAGATTGAGTAAATATGTTAGTAAAACTAATAAATCCGGACCAAACAGGGTTTCATACCAAAGAGATACTCATTTAACAATTTGAGACGGTTGTCTAATATAATGTACTCACATAATACTGAAGAAGAACTAGCAATTATTTCATTGGATGCAGAAAAAGCTTTTGATCAAGTAGAATGGCAATATTTATTCAAAGTATTGGAAAAATTTAATATGGGAGATAATTTTATTTCATGGGTAAAACTATTATATGATAAGCCGACAGCTAGAATACTGACTAATAATATATTATCCCGAAATTCCACTTAGCAAGGGGCAATAGGCAGGGGTGCGCGTTATCGCCCCTGCTTTTTGCACTAGTGATAGAGCCTTTAGCTGAAAGTATAAGAAGCCATCCGAACATTCATGGGTATATTACCAAACATTCAAATAATAAAAATTTCATTATATGCAGATGACATATTATTATATATTACAAATTCGCAAATTAGCATACCAAATATACTAAATTTAATAGTGGAATTTGGTTCTTTTTCAGGATATAGAATAAAATTGGAACAAAAAGCGAAATTATGACGATAAAACCTCAAGAGTCGACACATTTGTTGAAATTCCCTTTTAGAATTACAACAGAAAAATTTAAATATTTGGGCATCCAAATTACTAGGAACTATAAATCATTACTCAACGCAAACTATATGCCTTTATTAACTAAATTAAATGGGCTGATTAAATTTTGGAAGACACTGCCGATGTCATTAATAGGCAGAATAAACGCGATAAAAAATGATCTTCTTACCACAAATATTGTACCTATTTCAATCAATACCAATATACATACCTAAAAAATTCTTCAAAAAATTAGATTCTGATATTATAAACTTTATATGGGATTATAAATCACACAGAATAAAAAAAAAAACACTTGTGTAAATCTAAAGAATCAGGGGGACTGACACTCCCTAACTTATTGTATTATTATTGGGCAGTGAATATTAAAAATATAATCTACTGGTTGGACAGTTCTGCCCAACAGGTAGATTGGATAAGAATGGAGAAAGAGGATTGTTCCCCTTATAATATAGGAGCGATCCTTCTTTCCCCGATAAAAAACTGAACAATGTAATATACAAGAAGAATCCAATTATTCATAGTATAATACGAATTTGGAAACAAATAAAATTAACTTTAAAATTAAGAAAATTATCGCTTCTTTCTCCATAGCTAATAATCCCTCATTCAAACCATCCATTATTGATAAAACGTTTACCCATTGGGAAAGAATAGGAATTAAAATGATGGGAGATATGTATGAAATGGGAAAACTTTTATCATTCCAACAATTACAACTAAATATAATTTGAAAAGTAATCAATATTTCAAATATCTTCAAATTCAAGATTATTTGAAAAAGTATATACAAGGATATCAAAACTTTAACCCCAGATCTACTGGAGGAAGGGAATGAATAGAAAGGCAGAATCAAGCAATTTAATATCTTACTTATATAATATAATTCTAAATATAGAAACACCAACGACAGAAGCAATTAGAAGAGACTGGGAACAAGAGTTATTGATAAAAATTCCGAACGATAGATGGGATAAAAATCTATTATATGTAAACAAATGTTCAATGAATGTAAGACATAACCTAATTCAATTTAAAATTTTACATAGATTATATTATTCGAAAACAAGACTGAATAAAATATTTTCAAATGTTTCCCCCATCTGCGACAATGTTTAACTCAAAATGCCACTATAGCACATTCCTTTGTCTCTTGTACAAAACTGTATACATTTTGGAATGAAATTTTTGGAATTTTTACAAAAACTATTTAACACAAAATTGAACCCCAATACTGAATTGATTATCTTTGGATTCAATGGAAGAGGGAAGTAAACTAACTATATTCCAAGAAGCCTTTCTTAATTATGGTCTAATAACAGCGAAAAAACTTATACTTAAATTTTGGAAAAAACGCACCTACGCCAACATTCAAAATGTGGATCTCAAATATGTCTGAAAACGCTACATCTTGAAGAAATGAGATTCCTCTTACTAGGCAAAGTAGACCAATTCTTAAAGATTTGGTCTCCGTTTATCAACTTTATACAAGCATATGGTGCAACATAACATAACCTTAGAAATTAAATGGTTCAGAACTGGGTGACGAATGGGCAAAAATATGAGATAGGTAGATCTCTCCTAATCTTTCATTTCTTATTACTTTTTCCTTTTCTTTCAATCTTTTAACTTCTCACCTCTGTCCTTTATTTTTTTTTTTTTACTTTCTGTTTCTACTTGCTTGTCTATCTATTCCGACACTCTTTATTTCTCTTTTCTCTCACTGTTCTTTTATTATTGCACCAAAAAATATGAAGTTGTACAAGAATGAAAATATGTATTTATGTATTATGTATTAGGTACTTAAGTACCAGACTACTGTACTTACTTCTAACAAAAATAAACAAACAAAAAAAAAAAAAAAAAAAGAATGAAATTCTTACTTGCTGCAGCTTTACAGGCCCATTTATACATTAACACAACAAATCAATACACAATAATCTGTTGTGCATGAACCCGATGGTCACTGTTTTCAGGATCCTGAACCTTCTTCCTGATGGTAGCATTGAAATGACAGCGTGGCCAGGGTGATGTAAGTGGTTGATGATATTAGCTGACTTTTTGATGTAGCGCCTTCTATAGATCCCTTCCTTGGTAGGGAGGTGATTTAGAAGTCATTGTCCAACGTTACGAGAGTAGAATAGGGGGTTAATAGACTGTGAAGATGGTTATCAAGAATTATAGTGGGACCTTGATCAGCTGGGCAAATACACCAAGGAATGGCAAATGGAGTTTAATTCAGATAAGTGTGGGGTGTTGCATTTTGAGAAATTAACCAGGCCAGACCCCTCATTGTGAATGGTCGGGCCTTGTGGTGTGGAGCAGAAGGATCGAGGAGTGCAAGCACATATTTCCCTGAAAGTGATATCACAGGTAGAAGATGAATTTGGGCAATGTTGCCTTCATCAGTCAGGAAATTGA
Source organism: Okamejei kenojei (assembly GCA_035221665.1). NCBI lineage: Eukaryota > Metazoa > Chordata > Chondrichthyes > Rajiformes > Rajidae > Okamejei > Okamejei kenojei. The sequence continues at coordinate 38,161,101 of CM069152.1, read as the reverse complement.
GTGTAGAAGTTGGGATTTTAAGTTACAGTTGTACAAGATGTTGGCGAGGCCACCCTGTAATAGGAAAGATAGCAATAAGATGGAAAAAGTGCAGGGAATATTTATGAGGATATTGCCAGGATTCAAGGGCCTGAGCTGTAGGGAGAGGTTGGGCAGGTTAGGACTTTATTCCTTCAAGCGCAGGAGGTGGAGGGGTGAATTTATAGGGATGTATAAAATCTTAAACAGAATAGATAGGGTGAATGCAAAGAGTCTTTTTTTCCCCCAGGTTAGGGAAATTAAAGATCTAGAGAGCATGGGTTTAAGGTAAGGGGAAAATATTAAAAATAAATTTGAAGGATAACTCTTACACACAGTCTAGTCTAGTAGGTACTTGAAGCAGGCAGTCAATTGAGGCAGGTATGCCATGAAACTAGTTTGTGACCTAACGTCCCTGGTTAGTTCTGTTCAACTAAAGCAAAAACATAATATAATAGCAGATGTAACCATCCTGTCCAGTCGCAATGTATGCAGTGACTGGACCCGTTGCCCTGTGGCCAGTGCCATGAGGATAAGCACCTTATGAGAGCCGGCTAAAGATAAGGATGTAGCTGTAGCCCCCTGGTGAAGTAATGTTAACATTACGTCTATGTCCCATACTTCCGTGTTACCGGGCCGGGGAGAACTTGTGTTTAAGAGATCCTTTATAATCCTGGATATCAGAGGGTGAGACCCGACAGTGTGGGTCCCACTGCTGCAGCAAATATGATGAGAAGGCACGTTTGCACAGTTAATGGCACTTTAACTTAATTATTGTCAAAGACCTATTTGAAAATGAACTGTAAGACGTCAGGTATCCGTGCTGTATAGTATGTAACATGTGTATTTAAACAAAACACTTCCCATCTGCTGAAGTAGAAATGTGCTGCCTTTTGGTGCTTTCCCTGCTCTCTGCATTGAGCATTTCATGGGCCGGTCTGACAACCCGAGCCGCAGGCATAGTCGTCTCAGAGTCTGCAAGTCAACAAATGATTTTCTTGGAGAGGCTGGTTTCCCGTGTCACAGGCAGAACCAGCAAATTTTAAGTTTTGAATGTCCATATTAGGTTCTATATTATTCCCGACATTAGCGGGAACCGTGGCTGCGTATGCCAGTCAGGCAGTTTGAACGCCTGAAGCGGTGTCTTGCTGGATTAATTGCAAGACCCGACTGATGTGGCAGTATGGAGGAAAGACATGCAAGAAACATTCCTCCCAGGATTGGGTGAGGGAATAGTCAAGAATATAGATAACGATCTCCTTAATCTCTTACTTTCTACTCTTCTTTTCTTTCTATTCTCGTTTTCATTCTCAACTTTCTTTTTTCACACTTTTTTCTTTCTCACACACTATATATCAGATGTTTCTCTATCTTTTATTATCTACTCTCTCTTTTTCTTTTTCATTATTTAAAAAAAATGAAAAATAAGAAGCTGTACATAAAATGTAATATGTCAATATATATTAGGCATCTTGGTGCCATATTTCTGTACTTACTTCTAATAAAATAAAAAAAATAAAAATAAATAAATTTAAAAAAATAATAATAAAAAAAGAAACATTCCTCCCCAGTGTGGCGATAGTGTATCGCTCGCCACTGTATGCCACATATTTACAACTGGTAAATCAGCCTGGATGTAAACATATCGATATTCGGTGTTCTATCGAGCCAAGATGACATTAAATACTTTGTGATCCAACATCCATTCTGTGTTGTCATTGATTTCACTTGATGATACAATAGCCTCAAACGAGGTTATGTAAATATCATGGGATACTTTAACTTTATTGCACCCATGTGACTAACATATGTCACCACCATAGTGTATCAACTTGGAGTTGAGCGTGCAGATTATGCATATTCGCACAATAACCTTTAACCTATAGGATACAACTAGTGTTTATAGGTAGTTGATACCATAACTGAAAAATTGGTGACTCATGGAAACCGCATTCGCCTCCGGAACTGGAGATGCCAGTCGTCATTTCTCATCTTTGAGGACTAGCATCAGTTTGTAATTCCTGAGGATTACTGATCAAAATTACTGGAGCAATGCTGAATACTGCCACCATTGTGACTTCGGTAGCTTCAGCTGGGAAAGGCATAGGTCTATTAACAATGACCTACATGGTACTTGAGGGGTTAATTCTTTGCACGTTGTAAGTTCTGATAATGCAAAGGCCCAATTTGCACCGCTGAACACAGCTGCTATATTGCCAATTACACTTGATGAATAGAAGGCTGCTTAATAACAACGAGGTTGTTACAGGCTTCTGTTAATTCCAACTCCTGCCCCAGGGCAGAGTCCCTGTTAAGTTGATTGTTAAATGTAAATCCCAATAGTCAATTGTTCTGATTGGTATCAACTTAAATTTAACTGGATGGATTAAAGGACCCCAATTCCTCAAATATAGTTTGAGCTGAAGTTAGCCCATTTTGCAACGCTTTAACTGTTAGCATTGACCCATCCAGATAAATTTCAAATATCTCCGGTGACCCTGTGAATGGGAACTGAATAGCATGCATCTTTGAGATCGATGCTTGCCATATAGCTCCTATAGAATCAATAATTAGACAGTAACAAAGTTTCCCTTTTTGAAAGTCTATACTGCACATACGAGTTAAATCTGGATGAAGTGACATCCTCCATCTTTCACCCTGTCCTGAAAGGCAATGGTGCCCATGATACTGGGCCTGTCTCGAAAGACAACACCTGCCCCAATTCCAAGCCTGCTTGGAACCTATGTACGTTGTGCAGTATAAAGTAATCACATGTTATCATCAGTGTATTAAACCCAGATCTGAATCTCAAGTTATCATTGTCACATGTACAAAAACACAAGTGTAAATATTACCAACATAAATGGTCCGCAACCCCATGTTTCGGAAGAACCAGACCCACCTACCTCCATGGCTGCCGGTGGTCTTATGGTAAGCCCCAAGGCCGCTGATGCAGGTTCTTTTTCCCCTCCTTGATTGTAGAGTAGGACTGGTAGGGTGCGTGGATTCCATATTTCCCCTGAGACTGGCTTGGGCCTTGGTCTGAAAACCCTCATCGTACTGAGCCTGCCTCGTAAGACAGCTCTGGCCCAATTTCCGTGCCCAGCTTTCAAGCTGCTACCGGCTTCAGTGAACCGCTGCCCCCGATGGAGGCGTGGGGTGTGTCGTCGCCTACCGATGAAGCTTTGCTCGTCGTCGGTACCTTGATTAGTCCGACAGCGTTTTGCTTCCACATCCTGGTCTTACGTTTGGGAAAAGTCTTACCTGAAGAGAGGATTCGGGGGCTGGTTTTATTTCCTGGATCTCATGCCCTCCAATGTCACCCAGGTAGCGCTGTAGCATTTGCGAGTATCTCGTGAAGCCAGACGCATGTGCTCCAGTATGTTCCACGGACATTCTTTGAATTTGAAGTCAGTTACACACTGACCACTCGCACTCCCCTCCACAGAGAGGGAGACTCGTAGGCAGCGGTGCGGGGGAGAGAGAAGAACTTTGCCTTCCATCACAGTGAGGAGGAGATTCACTGTGATGGATGTTTGTGTGAATTGAATTGTTTGTGTGTTTTTTTATGAATTGTTATGCTTGTAGAAACTGAGTTTCGTTCGAGTCTCTCTGAGGTTCGAATGACAAGTAATAAAATCTAATCTAGCCCTGAAAACAGGTGCTGCCGCAGGCCCCTTAGGCTACCTGTACTGACATGGCCCCTCCAGCGGCCCTATGTCAGGTTTTTGCTCTGGGTCAGAGTGAAACTGATCCTGAATGCTCCCCTCCTCAGAGAGGGAGACATTGTGCAGCCCTGAAACAGGTGTTGCTGCCAGCGGGTTCTCCATAATACCCGGGCTGATAACTCCCTCCTTTGGAGTATATCATTGTGGAGCACCTCTCCATCAGGTGCTCCATGTGGGTTTGAACGTTTAAAGACGTTACCCATGTAGGAGGGGGATCCTCTCCATCAGGAAACCTCCTGGCCTGACTACCCTAGTCCACAGGCCTGACCGTCTTCCCTTTGGTTTTACCCCCTTTCTGGGGACCCACAGCAGTCTGGATGCGGCTGACCGCTATATGTTGGTGGGGTCCCTCCTGGCCTGACTTCCCCAGGCCTGCCCCACTGCTGTTGGTTTACGTCCTACCTGGGGAACCACATCGGTCTGGAATAGTTGGCCCCTGTATGTCGGGTGGGGGGACCCTCCTGGCCTGGCTTACAGACCTTGCCGGCTTGTGGTTAATTTTACCCCCTTCCGGGGAACCACAGCCGCTCTGGAAGCCATTGACTATGTTGTCAGTGACTTGGGTGGCGAATCCGACGGCCGCCGGCTACTCGCACCCCCGCGGTCTCTGTAGCCGGTTTCCCCTCGGTCCCGGTATCCGTGGCCGAGACCGGGATTCCCCGCGGTCCATGACCGGTTTCACGGCCTGACCGGACTTTGCCCCAATTATGTCGAGCAGGTATCTCGCTGAACAGAGATTCCTGCAAAAGAGAAAACTCAAGAACCTGGAAATAAGGTAAAACTTACCGTAAGGTTGAACTTACCGCTGGACAGAGCAACGCTGCCGGCAGTCGGCTCGTTTGCGCAGAGCGAATCAACGTAATGACGCGCATGCGAGCTAATGGCCTTCTTCAAGTAGTTACTCACGTGACTCCGAAGTAAAATCACTCAATTCAGCTCTCTTGGGTTTTGGCAAATCTTTAGCAACTAGCAAGGCTTCTCTCAGGCTACCATGGAGTTCACCCAGGGTGCAGATTTAAGATGATTTTGGCAACGTCCATGTAATCTGCTCTTGATTGCATCTCTCTGCATGTTTGACTTGGCTGAGCCCAAAACGTGTTGTCCACTAACACATCCTCCTTTTACATTTACTGACTCACTCAATCTCATCTATTTACCGTTTAAGGCTTTGGTATTCACATCTGTGATTTGATCTCATCTCAAGGCAAGCACTGAGCTTGTCCAAAGACTACATCAGGAATTTTACTTTTAACATTCATCATTCCCCAACTAGTGATAGGATCTGAACCTGCCTCTTCATTCCATAAAAGGATAAAGGCCATCAGCATGATCAAGGATGAGTCTTGCCCTGGACACTCCCTCTTCTCCCCTCTCTCATCAGGCAAGAGGTGCAGAAGTGTGAAAACACACACCTCCAGATTCAGGGACAATTTCTTGCCAGCTGTTATCAGGCAACTAAACCATTCTATGTCTAAATAAGAGAAGGGTCTTGAGCTACCATCGTCCTCATTGGAGACCCTCGGACTATCTTTAATTGGACTTTTATCTTGCAGTAAACATTATTCCCTTTATCCTGTTTCTGTACATTGTGGGCAGCTTGATTGTAATCATGTATAGACTTTCTGCTGACTGGCTAGCAATGCAACAACAAAAAACGCTTTTCACGTTACCTCGGTACACGTGACAATAAACTGAACTAAAGCTACTTACCCATCATTTATGCCTTTCTGAAAACCGCTTAATGCCAATTTAATTTGTTTAAATGTCCTTGACTGCTGAATTCCATTATGTGCTGAAATTGTGTAGAAGTGCGGACATTTTCCACACAGAATCACTACAAGCTTTTTAATTTAGTTTGCACATTTGCATAATACTAAATAATTTTTCCTTTCTTTTTTTAACCGCTGCCATCTTATTTTCTAGAGCACTGTTTGTTCATTGGACTTCCAGGCCAAGTCCTCTCTATACATTCTACAACTTCATGTCATAATCATAATATTGCAATGTGTGTTCATTGTGTTGACTATCACTCACCTTTTGAGTGATGTGATGCAAGTACAAAATAATGTACTTATACCGAAGCATGTTGTTCCTTAATCTTACAATAATATAAGAATGACAACAATGTGACAAGAATCTGGTTTAGTTATACTCAAAAAAAGTGACTCTCCTTAATGTATATGGACCAAATTTTGATAGCCCACTGTTCTTCAAGAGAATACTTAATACCATTCCGGAATGCACACAAAATAAGTTAATAATCGGTGGAGACTTAAATTGTACACTAGATTCCTATTTAGACAGATCATCAACTCAAAGAAAATCAAATTCTCAGTCAAGTGAATTTTTAAACTCATATATTAACACTACAAACATTAAGGATGTCTGGAGAATTGAAAATCCATCCGGATGAGAATTTTCATTTTATTCACCTGTGCATAAAACATATTCAAGGATAGACTATTTTTTTAGTAGATTCTAAACTTATTTCATTTACCTACAATTCGCAATATCATAACATTATAATTTCGGGCCATGCTCCATTAACGTTTATGATTAAACTAAACCAAATGGACAAGAAACAGACACAATGGAGACCTAATCCTCAAATTTTAAATGAAAAGGGATGTTGTGAATATCTAGTAAAACAGATTAATATGTTTTTCGAGGTCAATGACCACCCTGAAATTTCTCCCTCCCTTCTCTGGGAAACATTTAAAGCATTTATACGAGGGGCATTAAGCTCCTCCCAGGCATTTCTTAATAAAGAGAATAGGGCTAAACAACAGACATTGGAAATGGAAATAAGGCAATTAGATATAGAAAATGCAGGAGCACCTTCATTGGCAAAACATAATAAAATTGCGGCACTGAAATATAAGTTAAATAAAATATATTCTGACCAAGTAATAAAACTATATCAACATACAAAGCAATTACATTTTGAATTTGGTGATAAACCACAAAAGCTATAAGCACAACAGGCTGGAGAAACTCAGCGGGTGCAGCAGCATCTAAGGAGTGAAGGAAGGAGATTAGCACGTCAGCTTTGTAAATTGGACGGGGAAAAAACGATTCATAAGATTAGATCAGATAAGGGAGAAATATTAACACTCCCTAAAGATATTAATGACAGATTTTCACAATACTATCAATATCTTTATTCAACTAAAGTGACAGAACAATCAACAGGAATGGAAGCATTTTTACAGAAATGTAACCTTAAAGGTTTAGATTTGCAAGAGCAAGAACTATTAGGTGCTGAAATAATGATAAAAGATATTGAAGAGTCAATTAGATCTCTAAAGAATGGAAAGACCGCAGGCCCTGATGGCCTAAGCTTCAAATTTTATTAACAATTTTATGATCTGATTTCTCCACGCTTACAAACATTGTATAAACACGTTTATACTCAACAGAAACTCCCGGAAACTTTAAACGAATCTACAATAATACTTATACCCAAAACTGATAAGGATCTGGAAGACCTGGCCTCATATAGAGCAATAGCTCTTTTAAATACTGATCAGAAAATATTAACTAAAATCCTATCTCATAGATTGAGTTTAGTGATTAATAAATTAATACATCTTTTAAAATCTTCAGAGACTACCCTTATGAAATCATGCAAAAACAAAATCAATTCTCTAAGGCAAAGCAGGCTCTCCAAGGATATAAGAAGGTCAGATATGGTGTTTATAAAAAAAATTATGATCTGATTTCTCCACGCTTACAAACACTTTATAAACAAGTTTATACTCAACAGCAACTCCCGGAAACTTTAAATGAATCTACAATAATACATACCTAAAACTGATAAGGATCTGGAAGACCCGGCCTCATATAGAGCAATAGCTCTATTAAATACTGATCAGAAAATATTAACTAAAATCCTATCTTATAGATTGAGCTTAGTAATTAACAAATTAATACACTCTGATCAAACAGGTTTTATCCCAAAACGTCACCTTTTACAATCTTAGACGATTATTTAATATTATATATTCAAATAGAATTGCTAATGCAGACCTAGCAATTATTTCGCTAGATGCTGAAAAAGCCTTCGATCAAGTAGAATGGCCATATTTATTTTCAGTGATGGAAAAATTTCAATTGGGAGAGAAGTACTACACATGGGTTAAACTATTATACTCTAACCCAACAGCTAGAATACTAACAAACCAAATGTTATCAACTAAATTTAATCTTTCCAAAGGTTATCTCCATTATTATTCGCTTTAGCAATTGAACCACTCGCAGAAAATGTCAGATCTAATCCAGAAATACATGGGTATAATACTAAAGATACAATGAATAAAATTTCTCTATATGCAGATGATGTACTAATATACATTACAAAGCCAGAAATTAGTATTCCAAATTTATTAAGTCTAATAACTCAATTCGGTCAGTTCTCAGGATATAGAATTAATTGGAAAAAAAGCAAAATCATGCCAATAACGGATCACAATTTACATATACTACAACAATCACCTTTTAAAATAGTTGAAGAAAAATTTAAATATCTAGGTATTTATGTAACTAAGGCGTATAGTTCTTTATTTAAATCAAATTTCCCACCTTTACTGAATAAACTAAATAAGAATATTCAATACTGGAAAACACTCCCTATTTCAATGTTCGGTAGAATTAATGCTATAAAAATGATTTTTATAGCCGCAATTATTGTACTTATTTCAGTCAATCCCGATATATATTCCAAAATCTTTTTTTTTTAAAGTAGACTCTACTGTTACAAGTTTCATCTGGAATTACAAGAATCATAGAATAAATTAAAAACATTTATGTAAATCAAAGATTAATGAAGCTTTAGCTCTACCAATTTTTCTGTTTTATTTTTGGGCTGTTGATATTAAAAACATGAATTTTTGGCTGGAAGAAATGGATCAACAACCAGACTGGTTAAGGATGGAAAAGGAGGATTGTCTACCTTTTGAAATCGGTTCGATTATATTTGCACCGACAAAATTGCATTAAAAAACCTACAGGGAAATCCCTATAATATATAGTGGTACACGAATCTGGAAACAACTTAAAAAGGCTTTAAAATTGGATAATATACCACTCTGTCTCCCTATTGTAAACAATCCCTTATTCAAACCTTCCATGCTGGGTAAAGGTTTTACACAATGGAAAAATTATGGAATTAAAAAGAAGGCACTTTTCTTTTATTTCAGGAATTACAACAGATTTATGGAATACACTCAAATAGTTTTTTTCGGTATCTACAACTCAGAGATTATGTTAAATCAAATACACAAGATTATAGGAATAGGGAACCAGAAATCCTTGATGAATGTTTGAATAAGCATCCTAATACAGATAAACTAACAACTTATATTTATATTCTTTTAGACAGCGAGGTACCATCGACGGAATCACATAGACATACATGGGAAAATGAATTAAGCCAACCCATAATGAAAGATATATGGGACAAAAGTTTACAATATATACATCAATGCTTGTTAAATGCCACACATGCTTTAATACAATTTAAAGTATTACACAGATTAAATTACTCAAAAGTTAAACTGAATAGAATCTTTCCACATATCTCTCCTATCTGCGATAAATGTCAGCATCTAGAGGCTAACTTAACACATACTTTTGCAAATTGTATAAAAATTAAAAACTTCTGGACTGAGATTTTTAGAATAACTTCTGAAGTTATTAATACAAAACTGGATCCGGACTCAAAACTAATAATACTTGGAATATCAGAACAAAGTTTAACACTCACAACAAGCCAAAGAAATTTCCTAGATTACAGTATATTAATCGGGAAGAAATTAATATTAAAATTTTGGAAAGGCCCTATAACCCCCACAATTAAAATGTGGATTATGGAAATGTCAGAGACCCTACACCTGGAAGGAATCAGATTTGCCTTAATGGACAAACAAGAACTCTTTGTTAAATATGGTCTTCTTTCATCGATTATTTAAAAAGGTAGATTGGTTCGGCAGGGGAACCTAACTGAAACTTGGACTCAGGATCAGATGAAAAGTTATACTCTATATTCCTTGATCTTATCCCCAACGATGTATTAATGGTAAATTATTCCATTCCTTATGATTTTATTTTTTAATTTATCTTCTTTTTTCCTTTTTTTCTCTCTTTTTTTATTACTTTTAATCTATAAAAAAAACTATTAGAGGCAGAATGATTTAATTGAAAATATTAATAATGTGTGAGTGATGTACTCAAAATACCTATACCATAATTTGTGTTTGCCAATTTATTGCTTACCTCTAATAAAAATATATTAAAAAAAAAAAGAATCTGACTTATTCATTGCAACATCAATATCAAACATTCGGAAAAATTCTGAAGGGTCTCGACCCGAAACGTCGCCCATTCCTTCTCTGCAGAGATGCTGCCTCACCTGCAGAGTTACTCCAGCATTTTGTGTCTACCTTCGATTTAAACCCAGCATCTGCAGTTCTTTCTTACACATGAGGAATAGGTGAGCTTGGATCTCTCTCAGGTGGCACCTTCGTCAGAACCCTCTTCCCCAGGGTGGAAATGTCAAAGGCTCAAGGGCATAGCTGCAAGGTGAGAGGGGCAAAGTGTAGAGGAAATCTGCAGAGCAAGTTTGTTGTTACACAGAAGCCGATGGGTGTCAGGAATGCACTGCCAGGGGTGGTGATGGAAGCAGATGTGATAGTGGTGTTTAAGAGACTTTTGGATGGGCACGTTGATAAGCGGGATGGAGGAACATGTATCCTGGTCGCATGTCCCTATCCCATCCCAAAACCAGTCACTTTCACAGCCCGAGAGATTTCCCATCTCCATCCCTGAATTAGTTACTCCAGCACTTTGGATTTTACTCAAGATTCCAGTATCAGCAGTTCCTTGCGTCTCAAATATACTTTGCTGACTTGCTGTTGAACAGCAAGAATTTTACCATAGAGCTTTGTATTTCCAAGGCACTTACACCCTTTCCTGAAATATCCACCATATACATGGTGTCTGTTCTATTATTTCATTGCAAACTGTTTATCTTGACCCTTCAACTTAGAACGGTCAAAGTGCTTCTTCCTTGGGAAATATTTGTTCCTTTTTGGTTCTTTCTCCCGTGACGTCCTTCTTAACATTTAACTAGAATAATGCTGCAAATTACTTCAAATTCAACACTCGATACAGTTCAACAAAAGCCTGTGCCCTTTCCTTCCTGTCAGAAGTCTTGGAACAAATAATTAGCTTCCTGTCCAATTCTCTTAATGAACTTTGAAGCTGTTCCGTCCACGGGCGGTATTAGCCCTAATGGTAAGTTATTAGAATGATGCAGGCTGTAGTCACGACGCATTGCTCCCTTCCTGTACAGAATATGCTCCTATCAAAGGGCTTCTGATTAGATTCATCATGACCCAGGTTGAAACATGTCCATTCCAAGCAGACTTCAATAATTGATTGCAGATGCTCACTTGGATGAGTGTCTCAGAGTAATCAAAAACACCGGTCAATGTCATTTACTATTTACCACCAGGCTCTGTTCTTTACATTGCAATTACAGCCCAAGCTGCTGATCACGGAGCAGTCTTGTACCAAAGTATGGAATAAACTTCTCAATCGTTAATCACCTGGACCGGATGGACTGCACCCTAGGGTTCTGAAAAAGGTGGCTGCAGAGATTGTGGAGGCATCAACCATGATATTTCAAGAATCACTAGAGTCAGGAGTGGTCCCAGATGATTGAAAAATTGCCAATATTACCCCGCTGCACAAGAAGGGAGCAAGGCAGGATAGTGGGAACTATAGGCGGTTAGCCTGACTCTGGTGGTTATGTAAGATTTTTGAGTCCAATATAAAGGATGAGGTTATGCAGTACTTAGAGGTTCACGATACAATAGGCTGAAGTCAGCATGGCTTTGTGGGGGAGGTCTTGCTTGACAAATTTGTTGAAATTCTTTGAAGAAGTAAATAGCAGGATATGCAAATGAGAATTAGTAGATGTTGTTTACTTAGATTTTCAGAAAGCCTTTGATAAGCTGCTGAGGAAGATGTGAGCCCATGGCATCAAAGGGGAGATACTAGCATGGATACAGGTTGGCTGGATGGCAGAAGACAAAGAGTGGCAATAAAGGGGGCTTTTTCTGGTTGGCTGCCAGTGACTGTGGAGTTCCGCAAGGGTCGGTGCTGGGGCCACTACTCTTCACGTTGTATATTAATGATTTGGACGAGGGGATTGAAGGCTTTGTGGCCAAGTTTGCGGATGATACGAAAATAGGTGGAGGGGCAGGTGGTGTGGAGAAAGCAGGGACTCTGCAGAAGGACTTGGACAGGTTCGGAGAGTGGACAGAGGAATGGCAGATGGAATATAGTGTAGCGGAGTGTGGAGTTATGCATTTTGGTAGTAGGAAAACAGGCAGTGACTATTTTGTAAATGGGCTGAGCATCCAGAAATTGGAGGTGCAAAGGGACTCGGGAGTACAGGGTTCCCAAAAAGTTAATATGCAAGTCGAATCAGTAGTAAAGAAAGCAAGCTCAATGCTAGCATTTATTTCAAGAGGGCTTGTATACATAAACAGGGATGTAATGCTGAGGCTCTATAAGGTGCAGGTAAGGCCACATTTGGAATATTGTGAGCAATTTTGGACATCATTTCTGAGGAAGGATGTGCTGGCTCTGTAGAGGGTCCAGAGGAGGCTTACAAGAATGATCCCAGGAATGACTGGGTTAACCTATGATGAGCATTTGTCGACTCTGAGCCTGTACTCGCTAGAGTTTAGAAGAATGAGGGGGGGGACCTCATTGAAACATACAGAATAATGAAAGGCTTGGTTTGAGTGGATGTGGAAAGGATGTTTCCACAAGTGGGGGAGTCTAGGACTAGGAAACACAGCCCCAGAATTAAAGGACGTTATTTTAGGAAGAAGATGAGGTGAAATTTCTTTCGTCAGAGGGTGGTGAATCTGTGGAATTCTTTGCTACAAAAGGCACTGGAGACCATCAGTGGATATTTTTAAGGCAGAGATAGATAGATTCTTGATTAGTACTGGTGTCAGAGGTTTTGGGGAGCAGGCAGGTGAATGGGTTTAGGAGGGAGAGATAGATCATGATTGAATGGCATAGACCTGATGCGCTGAATGGCATAATTCTACTCCTATCCCTTATGACCTTTTGACCTGTAGTCCCCTGGCTTGTCCTTGCAATCCTTAAAACGGACACAACATTAGTCATTCTCATCTTGCGCTACCTCACCCATTGCCAACAATGACACACATATCTCGTGTATCACATGACACGCTGGTGCAGCGGTAGAGTTGCTGCCTTACAGTGCCAGAAACACGGGTTTGATCCTGACTACGGCTGCTGTCTGTACGGAGTTTGTATGTCCGACCTGCGTGGGTTTTCTCCGAGTTCTCCAGTTTCCTCCCACACTCCAAAGGTGTACGGGTTGTAGGTTAATTGGCTTCGGTAAAATTGTGAATTGTCCCTAGTGTGTGTGCGGGGATCACTGGTCAGCGCGGACTTGGTGGGCAGAAGGGCCCGTTTCCGCGCTGTATTTTAAAACTATATAACTCTAGTGTGCTCTAAATTCTCGGATCTGACTGAATTTTTTCAATGAGGTGCTTGTTGAAGTGTTACTGAGAATGAAATGAATATCAGCTGTCTGCCCTGCCAGAATAGCCCATGCCCATAGCTTCTGACGTAGGAAGCTTGACAACTTTGTTAGCATATGATGAGTGTTTGGCAGCATTGGGCCTGTACTCACTGGAGTTTAGAAGGATAAGGGAGGACCTCATTAAAATTTACAGAATAATGAAAGGCATAGATACCACCTCCAGGTCCCTCAGATCGGTCGACTTGGGGTTACTGACCATCCCGTGATCTAGGCATAAGCTCAGGGGTGACCGTGCCTTTGCAGTTGCAGCACCTAGACTGTGGAACAGCATCCCTCTTCCCATCAGAACTGCCCCCTCAATAAGTCTTTTAAGTCTAGACTTAAAACTTATTTCTACTCTCAAGCCTTTCTTGAGGTCCTCTGAGGGAGCGCTGTATGTATGTATTTATGTATGTACTGTTGAGCTATGTACCACTGTTTGTAGCATGTTAGTACCTGCACTAATGTAATGCACTTTGGTCAACGAGAGTTGTTTTTAAATGTGCTATAGAAATACAATTGACTTGACTTAACTTGATAGAGTGGATGTGGAAAGGATGTTCCCACTGGTGGGAGAGTCTAGGACAAGAGGTTATTGGCCTCAAAATTAATAATAATAATAATAATAATAATAATAATAATAATAATATATTTTATTGACATTACACATAAGTGCAATGAGATTTGGTTTGCAGCTTCCATCCGATGTCATAACTTAATCGACAAATCAAATTTAAGTTTAGATACCCCGAGAACAAGGTTTGTAAAACGAACATTAGACCAGTACTCCTGCACCTAATTTCTATGTGAAGTCAAAACAGACTAAAGTGCAGATGTGTCTGTGCGACGTGACCATCCGAGGGAGACAGTCCATGGGGGTGGGGGGCACTCAGCAGGGCCGGTTCAGAGCCGCTATAGCTCTGGGAATTAAGCGTTTCCTGAGTCTGGAGGTGTGGGCGTAGAAGGCCTTGTAACGTCTGCCGGAAGGGAGTAGTTTGAACAGACCATTACAAGGGTGAGAGGAGTCTTTATGGATGCTGACGGCCTTCCTGAGGCACCGTGTGTGGTAGATGCCCTCCAAGGCTGGTAGTGGTGTCCCAATAATCTTTTGCGCTCTGTGGACGACGCGCTGAAGAGCTCTCCTCTCCGCCTCCGTGCAGCTGAGATACCACACAGAGATGCCAGGACATTTTTAGAAAGGAGATGAGGAGGAACTTCTTTAGTCAGAGGGTAGTTCATCTGTGGAACTCATTGCCACAGAGGGCTGTGGAGGCCAAGTCAGCAGATATTTTTAAGGCAGAGATAGACAAATTCTTGATCAGAACGGGTTTCAAAGATTATGGGGAGAATGCAGGAAAATGGGATTAGGAGGCAGAGATCAGCCACGATTGAATGGCGGAGTGGACTCGATGGGCCGAACGGCCTAATTCTACTGCTATAACTTGGCAGCTTTATGCTGCCTGTTCATTTGGATGAATTGTGCAACCAGCACTCTCCTTGCTGTTCGTTGATACATACAAAGCATGAACTTGAGCAAAGACACGAGGAACTGACGGGTACTGACTCTTACCTCATCATTCCTGGAGCTTTGTTTCCCAATGGCTGATCTGGAAGGACTCGGGCCAGAGGTGAACCAAGCTTCTTGGGGATCAGAATGTCAGGGTTGTTTCTCTAAGTCTTAGGTGGAAAGTCAATGCTCGTCTTGTCATCTTCTGTCATTTCCTTCCTCCAACTCCACATCCTGAAAACTCAGGGTTTGTTTGGTGTTGGTGTTGTACACTGAAGTACAGGGCCCACAACAGAGTGTGGTGAGTATATGGAATGAGTCTCCAGGAGAAGTTAGTAGTGGTGGATGCAATTATGATATTTAAAAATACATTTGGTATACATAGTTAGGAAAAGGTTAGGAGAGATATGGGTCAGGTGCAGGCGAGTGGGACAAGCTTGGCTAGGCAACCTGGTCAGCATGAATGAGTTGGGCCGAATGGCCTGTTTCCCTGCTGCAAAGCTCCAAGACCATGACTCTATGACACATGTTTATTAAACCCTGAGAAATTAGTGTTTAAGAAGGAACTGCAGATGCTGGAAAATCGAAGGTACACAAAAATGCTGGAGAAACTCAGCGGGTGCAACAGCATCTATGGAGCGAAGGAAATAGGCAACGTTTCGGATCTGAAGAAGAGTTTCGGCCCAAAAAGTTGCCTATTTCCTTCGCTCCTTAGATGCTGCTGCACCCGCTGAGTTTCTCCAGCATTCTTGTGTACCTGAGAAATTAGTCACATCCTTAAAGCTTGAGAATGTAAAGCAGTGACTATGGTCCATAAAACAATATATAGAACTTTATTCAGCTGAAAGCTGGCAACAGTTGTATCTAACATGGAAAGAATGTTCGTATCGACAGCCAAAGAAGCAGAAAATAAGCGTGAAAAGACTCACAGTGATTCACGTCCTACCAAGCATGCTGTGAGATTACGTGATTATAAAGGGAAGGGCAGCTTCATATAATGTAAATAAGCAAGTTCGGTATTTCAACTGCGCATGCCCAGGCCATAGGTCATTCATGATAAACATTCTCGCCAGCTGAGCTGCTGGGTGTATGCAGACCTGCGTTTCATCCGTATTTTCCAGTTTTGCTTCTTCGAGGTATTAAAATACTGCTTTCAAAACTATTTACTAGGTGTATTTATGGTTTATTTGCACAAAACTACAATAATGTTGTTGGTTTTATTGCTTTATGCTTCGGTGAGTGAGCGAGATCGTGACGATGAGTAACACGCATTTATTATTGTTTTTGTTTGATGGGGGGGAGAATGAAAATGAAAGGTTTCAGAGTAAACATGGCAGATGAAATTTAACAGGAGTAAACTGTGTGAGAGAACATCTTAATCAATGAGACCTTTTGGGAGAGAGAACGGATGCCTGTTCTCGCTCTCTTTGAAAGAGGCTCCGCCTGCCCCAGCGACTGGGCAAACACGGAGCCAACCCGTAATATGAGTGGGAGCATCTTCTCAGTCAGACTTTGTTGACAGTTGGGGTGGGGGATCTGGGAGAGAGCTGGCGGTGCCGCAAAGATGGAACAGTTTAATAACGACCCATTAAAATCCGCCCTGGGCCACTCGGCAACCTTGGCTGATCTGATCTGACAGCCCTCTCGCTAGCTCACTACATGCTTGATCCTAATGCAGAATCTCCACAAACACTTTGGGGCTTCAGGTCACCTCTTCTTCTTGCGTATGGCGTGCACAGCCTAAAGTTGTAGGACAACCTGTTCTATTTGATTGTATTTGATTGTGCACGCCAGGTTGATTGCATTCGTTGAAACAGTTGCAATCTTCCACCAGGGCTTCTGGTAACACCTGCACAAAGAGCCTCTGCTAACAAGGGCTGACGAACTGTGCTGGTCAACGTGCACTGGGCGAGATGGCTGGGGGAAACGCACCGCAACCACCACAAATGTGGAACAACACAGACCCTCCACTCAATCTATCCAATACTAAAGGGCAGACATTTTGCAGTTAAATGTCTTATATCGGATTGGCAGCTCCTTCACAGGGCCAAACCTGTACTCAGTTTTCGTGGGAGGTGAATCTTTGCCGTAAAGGTACATTCACAATGCTTGTAGGTTAATCATCAGCCCACATTACGCTGATACAGTCACTGCCTGCCACAGATTAAATATATTTTTACACATAAATTATGAATAAAAATAAGAAAATGTTTCAAACACAAGTAATATTTTCTTATTCCAGTAGCAAACACATTAAGGAATAAATGAAAATAATACATTCTTTAACTTTTTGAATATCTCATAATTGCAGATTAATGAGCTGAACTAGAACTGGGACTGTGTAAGTCGTGTGTGAACAGCAGAACAAGTAAGGAAGCTATTGAGTTGACAGATTCTAGATTAATTCCTTGGTAGAATAGTTAACAATTTACACACAGTTTATACAGCGCTGCGTTGGCTTTTTTAATCCCGAATGACCTTTGACAAATCCCATGATACCTTGCGTTTATCGAAATACCGAACTCGCTTATTCTAAACAGGGACAGAGCTTGACTTGTGAACTAACAACTTATTTACTGAGCTCCAGTCCATCCAAGCAATTAACACGTTGAACTCATCACTGTCCTCAGTAAAAATCTTCAACAGTTTTACTCCCATAAAACTGGAACAGGTTGGACCATGATCGACATCTTATTGCCTATCTTTATAATATGAACATCGATCAATCTGAAGGCAATAACAGTGTGACTGCACTTTGATTGGATTTTATGGTTTGTGGAGTCATTACATTTCAAGCAGTAGAGTATTGCCTTTGTCCAAATTGATGTGTTTTTTACCGCAGGTGTCAGAATAATTCCATTGCGGTGACTTCAAAATGGTCTCGCCGCTGTGAGATTTAATACATTCGCTTCTGGAGATAATAGATTCTCAGCGTGAATCTCTCTCCCTGTTGCAGTGGAAGGAGCCACAGTGTGCAGCAGCTGCAAAATGCAAAGAGCGCGCATTTAGTTTAGTTTAGTTTAAAGATACAGCGCGGAAACAGGCCCTTCGACCCACCGGGACCGCGCCGACCAGCGATCCCTGCATATTAACACTATCCTACACACACACACTAGGGACAGTTTACAGTTATACCAAGCCAATTAACCTACAAACCTGTACGTCTTTGGAGTGTGGGAGGAAACCGAAGATCTTGGAGAAAACCCACGCAGGCCACGGGGAGAACATTGGCTCCGCTGTAAGGCAGCAACTCTACCACTGTGCCTCCGTGCTGCCCGGAGCATGCAACCAATCCTGCAAATAGTAGGAGAGGTAATAAATATAACGCACCCGTTCCTGGAACCTGCTCCCCATAGAACTCCTAATGCATTATTGAGCAGTTTCTCATTAAATATACAGACTCTGCAAGAATACACAGCAGGTCTCATCAATTAAACAAAGCCTGGCAGTCTAATTTGGGATAGGGTAAGCAAATTATTTTCTGCATCGATTGCCAAATGATCACTGATCACCGTTGATTTCTTTCATTTATAACATGTACACGCTGGTGCTACAAATGACCTGGGATACAGGCAAAGGAGTGTGATAGTAGGGTGTGGGCCAGATCGCCTAATTAGACGTCTGCTCTCGGCTTGCCCAGAGTTTGCAGTTGCAAGCTTTGCTGCTCCTTGATCTGCGATGACCTTGCTCAACTCCAGATAGACACAAAAAGCTGGAGTAACTCAGCGGATCAGGCAGCATCTCTGGGGGAAAGGAAAAGGTGACTTTTCGGGCCGAGGCCCTTCTTCAGACCCCGAAAAGTCACCTATTCCTTTCCTCCAGGGATGCTGTCTGACCCGCTGAGTTACTCCAGCATTTTGTGCCTATCTTCGGTTTAAACCAGCATCTGCAGTTCCTTTCAACACTGCGCAACTCCAGGCTGTGGCTGGCAAAATCTGTGCCACGCTGCAATGGGAGGGGTGTGGTGGAGGCCACTTGAACAGCACCCAGTTTTATCAGTCCGTTTTTATGCGTACAGCATATATCCTCTTAAACCTATCCAATCCATGTACCCGTCCAAATGTTTTTAAACATTAAAAAATGTCCTTTTATCAATTTAAATGCACCCATCTGATTTACTCATCCCATCACCTAATACTGTGTCAATCTGTTCCACCTCTCCGGTAAATACCAAAGGAAACAAAATATTTAATATTTCTCCTATGGTATCTCCCTGTATGCCTGTAAAAAATGTTTCCATTTTATGTTCCTTGATAATTTCATTTCATTTTTCCTTTAGGTCCCATGGTGCCCAGCCCGGACAACTATTTGCGTGCTAGCCACAGAAGCAGATCTCCAATCACATATTACAATCGCTCCTCCCTCTTAAATCTCCCTATACACCATAAATGGATCGATTGTAATCATGTCTTGTCTTTCTGCTGACTGGTTAGCACGCAACAAAAGCTTTTCACTGTACCCCGGTACTCGTGACAATAAACTAAACCGATTTGTTGTATTTTTTGTCCCCTTATCTTTGTATTCTCTCTTTTCGTGATCATTGTCTGGTAATTCTATACATAATGACTGCCTCTTCCCTTAACTATAATTGTTATTTTGTGTCTTTAATCATCTATGGAGTTATATTTTAGCTTGTTCTTTCACTTTCAAGGACAATATTTTGGTGCAGTGTGCTAAATAATATCATGGTCTATATTGTTGTCAATATTTGTTGCCAGTGCTACCATCCCTAGTTCTATTCTCCATTACTCAAAATCAGGATGTGTTGAATCTATTAACATGACGTACCATACTCACGGTGTTTACAATCATCTCACATGGAGTATTATTTTATAACGTTTTAAAATAAATGACTTTATTTTTAATTATTATTGTACTCTTTAGTAGTCGGAGTATTTGGACTGATGATAGACACAAAACGTTGGAGTAACTCTGGAGAGAAGGAATGGTTGACATTCTGGGTCGAGATATTGTACTTGGACTACTATAGCCCAGATAGTCCTTAACCTTTCTTTTCTGCTCTGGTTGTGCAAGGATTGAAACAATTAGCCTACATGTCCCAATGTTTAATGGAAGCAAGATGTAACTCATCCAGTACATGCAATATTAGTGTTTGACTGCTGCTTTAACCAGGAGGCTCTATACTCTACAAGCTGAGATCCAGGCATGAATTTGTCCGTTCATTCTGATAGCTGTTGATCTCGCTGGGGGAGGTGCCTATAGGCATGAAGACATTCCTTGCAAGAGGTGCAGGTATCTTTGTAACCAATAAACCCATAACGTTAGTAAATCAGCCAGATGCCAGTTTGTAGTTTAGTGTGATCACCTGCGTTTGCGATTAATGTATGTAAGCAGCAATCTAAAAGAGAAAGTTATAAGACTGCCATCACTCATAAAGTAAAATTAATGTTTTGCTAGCATGCTCTTTCTGCTATGGACCTACGGCTAATCAATTCAACAAGGTGTTGTGGGCTGGCATTATTGATCTGGAGAAAGATTTACCGTCACTTATTTTCATATCAACAATCGAAATTGCCATTAGCTGTGTGAATCTATAGATATTACTGCCAGGATTATGCATTAAGGTTGCAAAATGCCATCCTATTGACTGGTTGATTGAAGGGTGCGATTAAAGACAACGTGAGCAGGGTAGTAAATGTGTTTTAAACTATCTGCGCAAGTGAGGTCTGAGACCTGAGTTTGTGACGTTCCAAGTAGAGGAACAGAACAGCTAGCCGGACTGATTGATTAATAACCGCCCAGTGTTGGTTGTAATCATGTTTTGTGTCAAGGTTGGGAGGGAGACCCACATTCCTTGTCATAAGTGGTGATGGGCGACGTACATCGGGGAGAGCAGTCAGAGGGGGTCACATCCACTGGGACACCTTGTACTCTCTGGATGAAAATATGTTCGTCAGCGCAGCAGAAATAACAGCACACTGTGGATTTACAGAAATTAAAAAGGTAGAACTTTCCTTCCTTGGGACCGTTGAATGAATTTCAAAAGACATGCTGCCTGAAGCGCCACAGCCGACCTGACTACTCTTCAGGCATGATTAGCAAGTTACTTTAAAAACAACAAACAATGAAGAAACCTCTCAAAATAAATAAATCCATCCCTTTTCCAGACATCCCTACACCGGTCTGTCTCTGAGCCTTAATTTCCGGTTGCTCTTTAAGTGATGATCTTTAATTCAGACCTTTTTCACCCATCTCTATCTCTGACTCTCTTTATTTCACTAGTCAAACCAAAAATTATACCCTCTTTGAAAACGATTTCACGGTACAAAGCTTTATTTGAGGAAGTTCACTCGAGCGACTCAGTCAGGGTTCAGCATGTGCCAAGGGCCAGGAGAACTCTGGCCATATGCCCTTTGTGAAGCTGCTGCTATCAATGGGCTTCTGCATGTTTGGTTTGGAGATACAGCACGGAAACAGGCCCTTCGGCCCTCCGAGTCAGCGGTCTCCGCACATTAACGCCATCCTGGTGCAATGCCTTTCTCGTCATTTGTACTTCCCAATGCGCACGGACACATTATGAAAAACCGTCAGAACAATCTGAAACCAGTTTAGTAAATCTGTCTGTGGTCACGGTGGCGCAGCGGTAGGGTTGCTGCCCTACAGGTGAGCTACGGGTGCTGTCTGTACGGAGTTTGTACGATCTCCCCGTGATCTGCGTGGGTTTTCTCCGAGGTCTTCGGTTTCCTCCCACACTCCAAAGACGTACAGGTTTGCAGGTAAATTGACTTGATTAATTGGCTTGTAAAAAATGTTCTTAAAAAATTGCCCAGTATAGAATTGTCCAGTGCTGAGTGATGCTCTGCCTAGAGCTTGTCAACTACTACATCCAGATCTGTGTCATTAAAAGAGGAAAATGAACAAAGGAAACCTTTGTACTTAGTGTGCTGCTTACGTAACATCAACAACCCTCCCGTGTTCACTCTCATTGCTGACTGATGTGGTCTGACAGAGGAAAGGTTCCTGTTTGCTGGTTTGTCACTTTAATGTTGTCCCAGCTCTGCGACATTGGGCATTAAAGCGTCACACTGATCAACAATCTTCAGGCATGATTAGCAAGTTACTTTAAAAACAACAAACAATGAAGAAACCTCTCAAAATAAATAAATCCATCCCTTTTCCAGATGGTTAGTCAGCCAAATAAAGTTCCTTAAGCCTTGCTCAACGATCTACTTTCCTAAAGGGATGATTAAGTTGGTGATACTTTCTGACTTAAAGCATACGTGAGGAGACAGTGGCTTGCTTAAAAATAAAGGCTTACTCGTTGCCAAACTGTTCCCATTTCCTTATTCTGCAACTCAAGTGCTTTGTGCAGTTTGGTCACCTGAGGGAGGGCTATATGTATGTATTTATGTGTGTACTTAATCTATGAACCACTGTTGTATAACGTTAGTACCTCCACCAATGCAAAGCACTTTGGTCAACAAGAGTTGTTTTTTTAAATGTGCTATAGAACTAAAAGTGACTTGACTTGACCAAGTGATGAGAAAGATGACATGAATTCCCATTCCACCCTCTCCCGTAAATCTCTTGACAAGGATGTTGCCCGGTAATTTTAGCTGGGAGGAAACATTGAGCAGGCAGGGGTTGTTCTTAGACCAGAGATAGACCTAATGGAGGTGATTCAAAATTCTGAGGTGCCTAATTGGAGTGAACAGGAATGACCTACTTCCTGGTCAAAAGGCAAGGAACATCTGTTTAAGGTAATTGGTACAAGGATTAGAATGCAGATGAAGAAATACCTAAGGTAGACAGAAATGCTGGAGAAACTCAGCGGGTGAGGTAGCATCTATGGAGCGAAGGAAATAGGCAACGTTTCAGGTCGAAACCCTTCTTCAGACTGCTCCAAAGATGCTGCCTCACCCGCTGAGTTTCTCCAGCATTTTTGTCTACCTTCGATTTTCCAGCATCTGCATTTCCTTCTTAAACATGAAGAAATACCTATTCACCTGCAGTGTGGTGTGCTGAGAGTTCATTGCCCAGAGGAGCCATGGATACAATAAAATATCAGCACTGATATCAAAAATTTCAATCTTGAAAAATTGCCTGGATGTGTCCCTCGGGAGAGGATTGATGAGTAGGGCCATGGATCAAATTCTGGATGCTCAGAGTGGGTTCGGTAGGTTCTATCGATTGACTGAACAATTCGTCGAATGGTGTCCTTCTTTGGTCATAAGGTTTCAGTAATTTGCTTTAGCTTTGAGCAAAGTCTAAGGATTGCAGCAGCACAGAATGAGGCTTCTATGGCTCAGTGAATCTGCCACAGCAACTCCTCCAGTCCTGTAACGGGGATGCAACCTAATGGCAACAGGCAAGCAGTAAGAGTGATTTGGAAGAATTGCTGCGGCATGTTAAGAAACAGTGAGGCTCGTGTTTTATCAGCAATCGGTTAATGTCACGCACATGCTGATGACAGCTGGTATCAAAGACCTTGGCCATGATCTCATTTCACTCCTACCCTCGAGCAGAAGATACAGGAATCTGGAAACTGTGATCACCAAGTTTAAGAATAGCGCCATCCCAACAACCATCATGATTTTGAACACTGCACAACACTGACCTCAACTTTAACTGTCTATGGCTGCACTATAAACTTTGGGGTTATTAATGCAATGTTTTTTGTTAATTACACATTATCTATGTGTATTGTGCTGACATCTGCTGATTTGCTTCAGCACTTTGTGTTTTACTCAAGATTCCTGCATTTGCCACCCTGACAGAGCCCGTTTCTCAAGCCAACTTATCCCACCTGATTCCCCATATTCCATGCTTAAAAATCCATTCATCTCAACCTCGAATACACTCAGTGCCCGAACACCTACAAGTGTCCAACAGAAAATAATTTTCTCGACTGAACCCATGCCGTAATGAAAAGCATCCATACATCTGTACTAAACTCCCTTAATTAAAGCTCCCTTAATTAAAGATTAAACTCAAGCTCAGGACAACCAAAGCAAGGAAACATAGACACGAGGAACTGCAGATGCTGAAATCTTGAGCAAAGCACACAGTGATGGAGTAACTCAAGTGGGCCGGGCAGCATCTGGAGAGGGAATGGATAGGCAACATTTTTGTGGTCCCAAAATGGCACTGATCTATTCCCTCTTCAGTCGCTGCCCTGTCCCACTGAGTTACCCCAGCACTTTGTGTTTTGCTTGAGTAAATACGATTCTCGTCAAAGCTCCTCGTAATTATCTCTCCCCTCCCATTCTTCTGGACTCCTTGAGTACTAGACAAAACAACATCTCGCTACAGAGGACAATTCACCTCAGAAATCAGTCTAATGGATTTGTTGCAAGACCCCAAGTATATGGGCCCCATTAAACACAATGTGCCAAAGTAATAGTCCATCGTAACCCACGGGCAAAATTCCCAAAGGAATAGAAAGGTTTAGAGGGTAGTAGGCCAAACACGGGCAGGTAGGATTAATGTTGATGAGGCATCTTGGTCAACATAGGCAGGTTCTACAACTCTAATTCCCATGCTCTGACACTATCTGATGCCACATGTAGTGCCACCGAGAGGAAGTAACTTTCTAAACAATCATTCTCTGCAAAGGAAACCAAAATTGAATACAATATTCCACGAGTAATCTCACCAAAGTTTTGCACAAACACAACAAGATCCTCACACTCTAACCTCTTTCAATGAGAGCCACATTCTATTTGCCTTCCCTGTTGTTTTCTGTATCTGCAGGTTTACTTTCAATATCTCACACCTATACTACACTCATCCCTCAATAATGCTGCAGCTCTGGTGCATATAAACAGAATGCAATCTGGTCACTAATTAGCACTAAGATTGCACATTTACTAATCTCGGAGTGTCTTAATTAGTAGGGTGCAGATGGGTGATGAGTGGAACCACCATCTCAATGCATCACTGACTAATTCTGAAAGAGTTCCTTCAACTGGCATTAGGTCCCTAATGAACATTCTCAAGGAGTTTATAGCCCATTGAAGGCATCAAGCCATCTGGCACAGAAATAGTTCTCTCATATTTGACAGTGAGACAATTATCTCCACAAATAGAGGTTAGATTAATGGTTTGCTAAAGCAATATACTTTGCAACCACTTTAGTTTCTGAGAAATAGATACCTGTATACATTTCAACAAGACAATGTTTAAAGACAATGTAACAGGAAAGACACAAAATGATGGAGGTTCTGCAACGTGAATTTAGAGAGTTAAGGGCTTGTCCCACTTGGACGTCATCTGCACATCACGTAGATGGCGCGTGAAGAATCCTGCGATGTCGTGCGCGGCCGCACGTCACTGCCTATGTCATCGCGCACCATGCGTGCAGAATGCGCACCAAGCGCGCATCACTTGCGTGTCACGTCGTGAGCGTCGTGCGTCATGACGCGTAAATGATGTCGCGTAATTTACGCGCAAATGACGGCCAAGTGGGACAGGCCCATTAGGAAGAAGACTGAAAAGCAGGACATCCAGGGTGGTTATCTCTGGATTGCTTCCAATACCTCGTGCTAGTGAGGCCAGGAACAGGGAGATAGGGCACCTGAATGTGTGGCTGGAGGGCTGGAGCAGGGAGCAAGGATTTAGCTTTATAGACCACTGGGATCTCTTCTGGGGTAGGGGTGATCTGTACAAAAGGGAAGGGTTGCACCTTAACTGGAGGGGGGCCGACGTTCTGGCAGGCAGGTTTGCTAGGGCTACACATATGGTTTAAACTAAATAGTGGGGGGGAGGGATTGACAAATTAGGCGTTTAAAGATGGAGTTAAAGGGGAAGTGAGTGCAGGAATCCTTACAAAAGACTCCTCAATTAATGGGAAGGAAAGTTCAAGAAGGGATAAGAGAGCAAGGTCAGGGCCAATAGTGACAGGAGTGAGAGGGGAGGTGAATACCGAAGTCAAAGTGTTGTATATGAATTAGCAAAGTAAAATAAATAAAGTGGGCGAGTTTGAGGCTCAGTTCTCCCTGTGACCGCGTGAGTTTTTGCCAGAGTGCAGCGGTTTCCTCCCACACTCCAAAACATACAGGTTGTATGTTAATAGTCTTTGGTAAAGATTATAAATTGCCCCTGGTGCATGGGATGGTGCTGATGTACGAGTTCGCTGGTTGACGTGGACTACTGCAATCTTCTTCAAGCAATCCACTGTAAATACTGGAATTGCATTGAACAATCAGCGATGCATTTCAAAAACGATGACTTTGTAACATTTAAGGGCCTGTCCCACTTACACGATTTTTTTCGGCAACTTGCCGGCACCCATCACAGTCGCAGCAGGTCGCCGAAAATTTTCAAGATGTTGAAAATCCAGTGGCGACCAGATAAAGGTACGACTCTTTGGGCGACTACTCACCACCAAACAGGCGTCACCCTGGCTGTTGGGAAGTCGTGTTCCATACAACTGCAATATGATCTCCCAACTTCTATACTCAATACTCTGACGGATGAAGGCCAAAGTGCCAAAAGCCTATTTGACCACCTTCTCTATCTGCGAATCGACCTTCAGGGAACCATGCACCTGTACTTCTCGATCCCTCTGCGCTACAACACTACCCAGAGGCCTACCATTTACTGTATAGGTCCTGCCCTTGTTCGACGTCCCAAAATGCAACACCTCACATTTTTCTGTATTAAATTCCATCAACCATTCCTCCGCCCATCTGGCCAATCGATCCAGATCCTGCTGCAATCGTTCACAACCATCGTCACTATCTGCAAAACCACCAACTTTCGTATCATCAGCAAATTTGCTAATCTTTCCCTGTATGTTCGCATCCAGATCATTGATGTAGATGACAAACAGTAACGGGCCCAGCACCGAACCCTGAGGCACACCACTAGTCACAGGCCTCCAGTCCGAAAAGCAACCTTCCACCATCACCCTCTGCTTCCTTCCATGGAGCCAATTTGCTATTCATTCAGCTATCTCTACTTCCAGATCAGCCTACCATGTGGAATGTTGTTGAACGCCTTGCTGAAGTCCATGTACACAACATCTACAGTTCTGCCCTCATCAACCTTTTTGGTCACGTCTTCAAAAAAATCAATTAGGTTTGTGAGATACGACTTCCCACGTACAAAACCATGCTGACTATCCCTAATCAGCCCTTACCCATCCAAATGCCTGTATAACCTATCCCTCAGAATACTCTCTAGTAAATTACCAACTACAGATGTTAAGCTGACCGGCCTATAGTTCTCAGCATTTTCCCTGCAGCCCTTCTTGGAAAGAAGCACAACGTTTGCCACCCTCCAGTCTTCCGGCACCTCTCCTGTATTTAATGACGAATCGTAAATTTCAATCCAGTTTCCCACAATGTCCTCGGATATATCAGATCAGGCCCTGAAGTTTTGTCTACCTTCAATCACCTGTCCTATCCACATACCTGTCTAATTGTTTCTTAACCGTTGGGACAGTCCCTGCCTCCTCTGGCAGCTTGTTCTATACCCCCACCACCCATTGTGTGAAAAAGTTACCCCTCAGATTTGTATTAAATCTTTTACTATTGCACAAAATGATTCTGTAATCCACTGAAAATAATCAAGCCACCAGTTAATCATTCACACTTTGGAAATTCTTGACAAGTTCAATTGCAATAAAAAACACAAGGAGGTTTCAAGCCCTTATTCTTGCCACGAGGAATACTTTCTGAACAGATGAAACAGCTCTACAGAATTCCGTTTAAACATTATGGTCTAATACACAGTGTTCCCAAGTGGGGGGAGTGTGCAAGGCCGAAATACAGCTTCACTAGGCTGCATCAGATGGAAAGGACCAAAGATCGTAGAAGGCTACGATAGACCACTCCTGCAAAATCCAATGGACTGATGTGTAGCACGCAACGGAGCGGAACCTCCGCCATTTTGGGAATACAACTTCCGACTTCCGTTATGCCTCTCGCAGTTTAATCCACCGTCAGTCCATTGGATTTTGCAGGAGTGGTCTATCGTAGCCCTCTATGATCTTTGGTTTAATCAGTGTTGTGGGGGAACAGTATGTGGGTGTGATATAGCCCATCTACCAAATTCATAATTTTGTTAATTTTCTTTTTAAATGTTTTCCTACCTGCCAGAGGTGCTGCTTGTCTCGTTGAGTTACTCCAGCATTTTGTTTCCAGTACATTAGTTCATCTGTCTGCCAATCTAATAGGCACTCGGGTGCATCTCACCTGTTGCTCCAATGAATGGGAAGGAATTTAATTCTTCACGTATTGCGAGAATGTCACTAAACAACTTAAACCTATTTTACTTCGGAGTCACGTGAGTGACTACGTGAAGAACCCGTCAGCCGCGCATGCGCGTCATTACGTCTAATGCATGGCGCTCTGACTGGCTGGTGGCGCGTCGCTCCACCAGCGGTAATTTTAAAAGGGCCTTCAGGTAAGTCTCAAACTTAGTCTGCGGGCGTTTTTTCTTGTTCTGTTTTACAGCAAGAAGTCATGGAAAAGGTGAAGTCTCGTCGGGCTGCAGGGAGAACCGCTTCTGAAGACCATGGCAGTGCGGTCAGCGGGCGGCAGTCCGTTTCACCATCGCGGTCACTGACTCCACAGCCAGCGACCCCGGGCTCGGTGCCCATGGACAGCCCAGTGGCTACCCCGCGGGTCGGGAAGGCCAAGTGCAAGTCCAACAGCCCAGTGGACTCTGATGAGTCTGGCCGGGAGTGTTCGCCTCCCTGAGCGGGAAGCGTTGGCGG
Organism: Okamejei kenojei; assembly: GCA_035221665.1. Classification (NCBI taxonomy): domain Eukaryota; kingdom Metazoa; phylum Chordata; class Chondrichthyes; order Rajiformes; family Rajidae; genus Okamejei; species Okamejei kenojei. The sequence continues at coordinate 38,132,533 of CM069152.1, read as the reverse complement.
ACGTCTTTCCCGCATGATGTGCCCTCCGGACAGGAGGCATAACTCAGCGAGCCTCGGGGCCTCGCAGCAGCGCCTGGTGCAGGGCTGCATTATGTGTCCCCGTCAGAGGACGGGAGCATAGACCACCTGTCATGGGCGGAGGACCGCTCGGTGCGACACCCGCGGGATGCGGAAGTGCCAACTATGGTCACTACGTTTGCTATGCCGTCGCTGGTTGGGGAGCCTCTGGAAGAAGAGCTCGCAGCCAGCATTAACTATCTGGCTTCCCATCAGCTTCAGGAGCAAGTTATGATGGAGACAGCCATGAGGTACCACGGTCCTAGCAACTGCCCTGCCCTGAAGTTACCCATGATCAATAGTTCCATCTGGAGCTATATCGACGGTGGCATAAAGACCCAAGAGGTCAAATTGCAGAGAATCCTAAACCTGTTGGGCTGACAGCATTTGCCAGGTCGGTAGACGGCTGCGCTGTTTTCGTAAGAATGCCATTCGTCCTGTTCTCAACCCCAAGTTTGCGGGGTTGTGTAGGGCCAGTAATGTGCAGCCGCCCAATTTGCTGTTTGGAGAAGACCTGGCCAGGCAGGTGAAGGATTTGGATTATGAGTCAAAGGCTGTGGGGCTACTGCGGGCTCACCACCCAACAGACAGCCGTTTCGTTGCCAGCACCCCTTCGCCTCGACCAGCGGAAGACCTACTGAGGGGACCACCTCCAACTTGAAGAACCAAAAAACGGCTGGAGGTCTTTTTTAGGACATGGCCCAAGCCGGCCAACAGCCAAGATGCGCAGCTGGCGCACATCAGCACCTCAACTCCCCAAACATCGGGGAAGGAAATAAATGTCCAGAATCCACTGACCAATGCGGAGGTAGGTGGGTCTGGATCTCAATGTAACATACTGGGTGTGGACTCATTGCATGTTGGTGGTAGGTTACGTTTCTTTGTGCATGAGTGGCGGTGGTTAACTTCTGACTTGTTCATACTGCACAGTATAGAGGGGTTCAAAATTGAGTTTGCGGGCTCTCTCCCACCCACGCAGCATGCTCCAAATCGTACCTTTACTCGTTCAAAGCGGGATGATTTGGAAGTTCAGGCTGATATTGATAAGTTATGTGCTAAAAGAGTGATTGAAAAGACCAGTCATGAACCTCATGAATTCGTATCAAATATTTTCCCTAGGGATAAGAAGGATGGGGGATGTCGCATTATTTTGGACTTAACCCAACTTAATACCTTTGTGCAGTACAAACATTTCAAAATGGAAAATTTAATAACGGCAAAACAGCTCATTTCCAGGGGAAGTTATATGGCATGCATTGATCTTAAAGATGCTTATTATTCTGTACCTATTCACAAGGATCACTGAAAATACTTTAAGTTTAAATGGATGGGGCAGCTATGGCAGTTTAAAGCGTTGCCAAATGGGTTAACCTCAGCTCCCAGGTTGTTCACTAAAATATTAAAACCTGTGCTGGCTCTTTTAAGAGAGCAGAAACGCATAGTAATGGCTTATTTGGACGATATCATTATAGGGAAAACCATGGAATTGCCTATGTTGCCGGTTTCAGCCACCAAATTATTGTTTGAACAGCTGGGGTTCCTAATTCACCCTGAAAAATCCAGGTTGACTCCATCCAGGGTTATGGATTATTTGGGATTTACTATTAATTCCAATCACCTGTTAATCACTTTGCCTGAGGGCAAGAGATTGAAGTTAATAGAAGCCTGCATTCATCTGATCACACAGCAGCTGCCTTCAATTCGACAAGTAGCTAGCTTAATTGGGAAATTGGTGGCTACATTTCCAGCTGCCAAATATGGGCCTTTGCACTATCAGCAATTGCAAAGAGCAAAGGTGCAGGCACTCAAACATAATTTAGGCCACTTTGACAGAACGATGTAATTACCGGCTGAAGCCATTAATGAGCTACAATGGTGGATAGCCAATATTGCCCATTGTTCTGGCAATATTTCAATTGAAAGTCGTGCAATTGTTTTACAGACTGATGCAAGTTCTCTGGGGTGGGGCGCCACTGACACCGTTACAAGCTGTGGTGGTAGGTGGAATATGCATGAGATATCTTTTCTGCAGCTGCATGGTGTTAACTATTTGGAGTTGCTCGCAGCCCTGTATGGTTTGAAAGCTTATTGTGCACACATGCACACGTTAAAATACAGATAGATAACACCACAGCAGTGGCATATATAAATCACATGGGTGGTATCAAGTCAGTATCCTGTGATAAATTAGCATGTCTCATTTGGAAATGGTGTATTGCTTGACATATTTGGGTTTCAGCTATCTACCTTCCAGGTAGATTCAACACTGTGGCGGACACAAGGTCACGAAAATTCAATGACAACACAGAATGGGTGTTGAATCATAGAGTGTTTAAGGATATTATTTCTAGGTATGGAACACCGGATATGGATTTGTTCGCTTCAAGGCTAAACCATCAATTACCCAAGTATGTTGCATGGGAACCAGACCCAGGGGCAGTAGCGATAGATGCTTTTTCGCTACATTGGGGTGCAATGTTTTTCTATGCATTTCCCCCATTTTGCCTCGTCAGTCGCTGTCTGCATAAAATTCAGCAGGACTCTGCCTCCGGCATTCTGGTAGTCCCTGACTGGCCGACACAGCCCTGGTATCCTCTGGTGCTGAGCAGGGTTGTAGAACCTGTGTGGAACGTTCCTAAAGGCAGGACGTTGTTAACAAACCCGGTGTCTGGTGAAATACATCCTCTGCATGATCGGCTCAATTTATTGATTTGCAGGTTTTAAGAAGACCGTTCCTTGGACTGGGACTAGCTGATCGCACGGTGGATGTGCTAACTGCGGCATGGAGAGGCAGGACTCAGAAACAATATGCTTCATATATTAGGAAATGGGAAGTGTTTTGTGCACAGGCCGACATTTCTTATGAGGCAGTACAAATCTCTAGTGTTCTGGAGTTCCTCTCGAAATTGTACTATGATGAAAAATTAAGCTACAGTTCCCACAATAGTGCCAGACGTGCGCTGTCATCATACCAGCTGCCACTTTCAGAACACCAATCAGTGGGGTCTCACCCTCTAGTGTCTAGGTTCATGAGGGGAGTCTTCAATTCAAATCCTCCCAGGCCCTGATATTCAGAAATTTGGGATGTAGGGGTGGTGTTAACTTTACTCCGGTCATGGTCTCCGCCAACTTCCCTGTCTCTACTCCAACTCACGTATAAGGTGGCTATGCTGATGGCATTAGTTTCAGCACAGAGAGTCCAGTCCTTGGACAGGATGCTCACCTCTGCTGGTAGTTTCACTTTCTTTGTGTATGAACCTATAAAACAGAGTAGACCAGGTACCTTGGGATTGAAGTTACAGTTCATGGCATATCCTTGGGATCCCAATCTGTGTGTAGTAGCTCACCTCCGGCAGTACATTACCCTCACCAAGGGGCTTCGGGGGTCTGAGTTAGCATTATTGATTAGCCACAGGAAACCACATAAGCAGGTCTCAACTCGGACTATTTCCAGGTGGTTAAAGCAAGTTTTAATAAAGCCTGGGATTGATACTAAAATGTTTAAATCTCATTCCACCAGGTCTGCAGCAACGTCGGCGGCGAGGGCCACGGACATCCCGCTAGACCAGATTTTGTCGGCTGCAGGATGGTCCTCAGCATGCACATTTCAAACGTTTTATAATAAGCCTTTAGTCGGAACGAGCGTGTTTGCGTAACTCAGTTTTAAGTTCGCGTTAATGTCTTCTGGGGTAGAAGGGGAACTATTGTTGGTTTGTTATCGTTAACTACACATTAAATTCAATTGTTCATTATGTCATGTCTCTACGGTTTTGTCCACTCTTCTTGGTCAACTATACAGTGTGTGACGCATGGATTCGTTCCACGGGATGGAGTCACAGAGCTTTAAAATCTTCACGTAGTCACTCACGTGACTCCAAAGTAAAATAGTAAGATTAAACGAGAATTTACCAGTTTGATCTTTATTTTATGAGGAGTTACGATGTGGGATTACGTGCCCTCCGCTCCCAAACCCCTCCTCATAAAACCAGCTGGTAGTTCTAGTTTCTTCAATCTTACTATTCTCAGGTCAATGTTCCTGTCCGTGACTCCACACCGCTGCTTTGAAGGTTGACGCGCATGCGCGGCTGATGGGTTCTTCACATAATCCCTCATCATAACTGCTCATAAAGTAAAGATCAAACTTCAAAATGTTAAGTTCTCGTTTAATCTTACTATTAACTCCACTAATTCTGGACAATAACAAAAATTGGTCGCTCTACAGTGTCGATATTCCTCGCTGTGTTGGGGGAATACTGGGGTGAAGAGAAAATCTTCATCAGGAAATTCATTGTCTTCCCTGGTGATCTGATATGGTCAGACGAGCGAATGATTATAACCTTTTAGGGGACACGATCATTTATTCGTCTGAAGAAGGGTCTCGACCGAAACGTCACCCATTCCTTCTCTCCAGAGATGATGCCTGTCCCGCAGAGTTACTCCAGCATTTTGTGTCTTATCGACGAACATTTGTTTGACGGTTCCCCGTGGAACTATGCACACTCCCACGTTTCTAGCGGGTAATAAAAACTCTCCCTGCGACTGCATCCACGAGTTTTTTGTTTTGGTCACATTTTATTTTATAATTGATATATAATTAATATAAGAAGTGGGTTTGAATAGGTTGTGGTTTCAACGGAGTCACCGGTAAACCTCTTGAATTGTAGATAGTCTCGAAAAATGTGAATTCTAATTCAGAATCGACACATTCTCGCATACAGCAAAACTGTGCCACAAATAAACATCCAACCCTTGCCAATTGTAGCTCTTGTCTTCACTGCAAAAAGTGAGATATGATTCCCGCTGCAGCGATCACATCACAGGTGGGGAACCTGAAGAAAGACAGGTTGGGTCGCCTGCATTGGCGATTCGTGCAATTTATAGCAGAACAACATGCTAAGCTTGTAGATGTGGACCCCATGACGGTTGCCGATTCCCAAGATGGCGCAAAAAAAATACCCATGATCTACTACGGCTTTTTCGCTGAGTGGACCATCTTGCTCTTGCTCTAGTATCTTTGGAAAGGACTCACATTATTCCAAAGTATTTTATAGCTAATGGAGTGCATTATAAGAAACACGACTCCCAATTTAACCCCCAGCAAGTGCCTATAAATGACCATAACACGGTTGTATAATTTTTGGAGATGGTGGCTGAGGAATAAGTATTCACCAAGATTAATTAACTGTTTTCATTGAAATAATATAATGGGATTGTGTTCTCGTCCGAAGAACAGACATCAAGGTGTTTCTGACAGTGCCTGGGCATCAAGAGTTATGTGGAGAAGGCAGGAGAATGGAATTGAGAGGGAAAATCAGGTAAACCATGATTGAATGGCAGAGTAGACTGGAAGGGCCGAATGGCCTTATTTAACGCCTATGTCTTATGGTCCAGGACTATGTGCTGAGGGGCAGACAAAAAGGATAGTGCAGGACCTCAAGGTGAAGCAGAAACTAGATTGGTAGCCCTTCTATAACTGTCATTGCCACTGAAGGAGCCGAAACACATGTAAAAGCTCAAACTGTTTGCTGAAGAAAGAAATGCAATGGAAATCTAATGTCATGCCGAGATGTAAATGGAATGACAGGATTTCTACTGAGATTGGTGACATTGCAGGCATTGCATTATACATTGGTGCAAATGTACATGAATAAAGTGACATTTCTGAAATTAAAGAACATGTTTCAAGGATTCAGAAGGTCATTGGCCTCAACCTCAGGCTGTTTTAGTTCCCTGGCAATATTCATTTGACTTAAGTGGGTGGAGAATACAAATGCTGCCAGACCCAAGTTGTGACCAAAAGCTTTTAACCTCCTGCTTCATGACCCTGAGCATCTCTCGAGTGGAAATTAATCATATCCAAAGACTTCATGACATGCAGTAAATCGGAAATGACTATCATGGTTTAACATCTGAAACTCCATCTCCAACCAGCGACAGTCTGAGGTTTAGTTCAGACTGCATCAAAACTAAAGATGAGATGCTGACTGAGAGCCAGCACATTTTGTGTCTATCTGACTTTTGGCGAAAGTCAGATAGACACAAAATGGTAGAGTACGTAATTCAGTGGGTCAGGGGTAAAATGGATAGGTGAAAATTGCAGTTGGGGGGGGGGGGGGGGGGGGGGGGGGAGAGGGGGGTGAGGGCTGAAACTGGAAGCGAGAAAAAACTGTATATTACGATTGGCGAGACAAAGCGTAGACTTGGTGGTCATTTCACTGAACACTTGCGCACAGTCCTCCAAGGCCTACTGGATCTCCCGGTTGCTAACCACTTTAACTACCCTACCCATTCCCACACTGACCTTTCTGTCCTGGGCTTCCTCCATTGCCAGAATGAGGCCACACACAAATTGGAGGAACAGCATCTCATATTTCACGGGTAGCTTACAACCCAGCGGTATAAACGTTGTATTCTACAAATTTAGGTACCTTCTACAAAAACTTCTCTCTCCCCTACCCATTCTTCCCACTACCTCCCCTCCCTCCTCCTCCACTCCAAGTCCATTAATCAGCTCAACTATTTGCAACTAGCTATCCCCTATAGACTCATACTTGTCTCTAGCCAACAATCAGCCTATCAGGGATCATCGTCACCTGATCTGTTGCCATCTCCGATTTGTCCTTTTTTCCCCCTTGCTTTCAGCTTCTCTAACCCCCACCACCACCCCCCTCCCCTAACACCCCACCACCACCCCTCCCCCAACCCAAAGTTTGGAAGTTAAAATATATAAAAGAGCCTTATAGATATCATCACACAAGATGATTCCCTTCAAGGATGGTGAAATTTGCAACCTGAGAGCTTTGAGTTTGATTTAATCATTATGATGAATGAGTCATCTACTGTGAGCATTGAAGCCGTCTCTCCTGAGATCATGACGCTCTTTCATCAATGGTTAGATACATAGACAATAGCAACAGGTGCTGGAGTAGGCCATTCGGCCCTTCGAGCCAGCACCACCATTCAATGGCTGATCATCCCCAATCAGTACCCCGTTCCTGCCTGCTCCTCATATCCCCTGACTCAGCGATCTTTAAGAGCCCTATCTAGCGCTCTCTTGAAAGTATCCAGAGAACCGGCCTTCACCGCCCTCTGAGGCAGAGAGCCACATTTTATGCCAGAGGGCCATATTAGCCATATTTTTTCAGATTTATTTTAAAAGCAAAATCCTGGGAATTGGAAACGTGAAAACAAAATGACGGGTAGCAGTGGGTCCAAGACCATGTATCAGCTGTAGTTGACCTGACAAGTTACACTTTGACTGCAGAATTATTTCGGACTTCCGGTGGCGCTATGGAGCCCTAGAGGATAGCGCCAGCCAGCTCCGTAAAAAATCGGAAAAAAACGGGGTTTTAAAAGACTTACCGGCTGTCTGCTACACACTGCCTGCCGTTTCTATACCGACTGTGCCGAGTGACGTCATCAGCCGCGCGACTAACTATGTCGACGACACGGAGCCCTACCGACAAGGGTAAAACTCGTTCAACCCGACAGAGACCGGCAGAAGGCTGAGGTGAAGCCTCGGATTCGAGTAGGACCAGCTCCATGGAAGATGTTTCCAAGAAAACAGGCACAAAAACGGAAGGTGAGGATTTGAAAACTTTTATATCTCAACAGATGGCTGTTTTAAAGCTAGAATTAAAGGAAGAAATGAAAGGTATAAAGGAAGAAATAAAGGAAGAAATATGTCAAATGAACAATCAGATGGATCAGATGAAAAATCAACTGAATGAATTTCAAAAAGAAACAATGTTAAAAATTGAAAAAAAAGGTCAAGAAAGTATCGGAAGATTTGAAGAATGAACTCATTGAAATGCTTAATGATATGGAAAGTAAGATGGAGAAAAAACTTGAAAAGGTTAAAAAAGACTTTCAAAATAAGATTAATCCTATTGAGAATTGTGCTGGAACAACAGGCGGCTGGCATGAAGAACCTTGAACAGATAGCGGAGGCAAGTACTGTGTCTACAGCAAAGCTGGTAACAGAACATGAACGTCTAATGAATTTGCTGACTAAAACAACAGAGAAATGTACTCAGCTAGAAGGCTATCAGAGAAGACAGAATCTGAGGATCGCAGGGATTCCTGAAGGTCGCGAGAAACATGAAGATCTTCGAGAATTCACTGCTAAAACTACTCCAAAATGTTTTTATCTCTGGATGAAATGCCTTTAATTAGCTCGTGCTCATAGAGTCAGCAGATGTCAGACCAGTATAAATGCCCCCCCAAGACAAATGATCATAAAGCTACAATATGATTTTGTTCTGGAGGAGATTATGCGGAAAGCTGCGAGAAATAAGAATTTGACATTTGAAGGACATAAGGATCAGTATCTATCGAGATTACCCTCCAGAGGTTGCTAGAAAACGGAAGGCTTTTAATGAAGCCAAAAGCCTTATGAGGGGTGTAGAAAATCTGAGATACGGTTTGAATTACCCAGCCATTCTAAGAGTTACTTTTAACAAAGTGGAGCATTTCTTTAATACCCCAGCAGCAGCCTTGGATTTCGCAAAGCAGTTCGAGCCTTGAAAAGTATCTACAAGCAAACATACTGACTTTTTACTATTTTTAGAGACCCAACATGGAGTCTCAACACTCTCAGCAAGCCTTGGATTTCGCAAAGCAGTTCGAGTCTTGAAAAGTATCTACAAGCAAACATACTGACTTTTTCTACTTTTAGAGACCCAACACGGACTCTCAACATTCTGTGAGATTTCATATGATAATATGGGACTAGATGTAATGGACAATGCCGTATGGAATGAAGAGGAAAAAAACTGGATTGGAAGACGTTTTCTGGATACTGACAATTAGTCTTAACATATAACTAATATAAACAAATAACACACATACTAAAATCACAACGCGGTTTTATTATCACTATGATTATTATTAATCAAGATTGCTCACTATTGCAAATTAATATCACTAATAATTAATAACTAATGTCTCGTTAATGAATGGAGTTAAATTTAGCCATGGATCTCATTTGGAGATCCTTTTTTTCTAATAATAATTTTTATTTTGTACTTTAAATTATATTCTTTATGTTTAATACTGCTTAGATTTCTAAGTTAATTTTAGATATAGATACCCTTATATGACGATTACCACCACTTTTTTCTTTCCTTTAATATTATACCCCAGTTAAAATATTATGATGGAATAATAATTCCTCAAATCTAGGAGCTGGCCAAGTTAATAACAACAATGCCGGAAGTCCTTAGATGGATAGCCAAGTTAATATGGCTAACACAAACTACACATACTTTATTTGTAGTTTTTTCTTTCTTTACACATACTATTAATTTCTTTAACTATTCTTTACTATCCTTTTATATCTATTGTATTTTTCAGTTTGATTGGAGTTACACATTGGACCAATGGAGATATATTCGTGAGGTACATAAAAGAGATCTAAAATTCATCTATTCGGTGTTCGGGTGTAAGGTTAGGTCTACTGCGCTGACCCTTAGACTCTATTGCAGATTCCCACAAACTTAAAATGCAAGACTTAAAAAGAAATACGGGGAATGAGGGATTAACATTTTGCAGTTGGAACGTTAAAGGTATTAATGAACCAATAAAGAGAGGAAAAATATTGACACATTTAAAGGCAATTAAAGCTGACGTAATTTATATTCAAGAAACCCACTTAAAAAAAGACGCTGAAAACAGGTTGAAAGCTAAATGGATAGACAAAATATATCATTCTTCTTTTACGCATAAATCAAGAGGTGTAGCAATATTATTTCGTAAAGGTACTTTATTTAAGCATACATCAACTATATCTGATAAAGATGGCAGATACATTATTGTGATAGGAGAAATAAACACAGGGAAAAAAATGATTTTCGTTAATATATATGGACCAAATTTTGATAGCCCTTTGTTTTTTAAGAAAGTACTTAACAATATTCCGGAATTAACACATTATAATTTGATAATTGGAGGAGATTTTAATTGTACATTAGACCCTTACCTAGACAGAGCTTCAAAACAAAGAAAAACTAAATCACATTCTAGTGATTTATTAAATGCATATATTCAAACGACTAATATTAAAGATGTTTGGAGAACAGAAAACCCTACTGGTCGAGAATACTCTTTTTACTCACCAGTACATAAAACTTATTCAAGAATAGATTATTTTCTGGTAGATGCAAAGCTTATCTCACTTACTTACGAACCCAAATATCATAATATTATAATCTCAGATCATGCACCATTAACATTTAAAATTAAAATAAATGGTAAAACAGAAAATTGTGGACAATGGAAACTTAATCCACAAATTTTAAAAAATAAAAACACTCAGAAATATATTATAACTCAAATTAAGATTTTTTTTGAAATAAATGATCAACCAGAAATATCTCGCTCTTTATTATGGGAAACATTTAAAGCATATCTTCGAGGAATTATGATTTCTTCACAAGCATTCCATAATAAAAAGATTCGGAAGGAACAACAGGACTTGGAAAGGGTGATTAAACAATTAGATATACAGAATGCAACAAAACCAGATATAATAATACATAATAAAATTGTAGCATTAAAATATAAATTAAATAAAATATATACTGATCAAGTTTTAAAATTTTATCAACACACTAAACAATTACAGTTTGAATTTGGAGACAAACCCCAAAAATTATTAGCTCGACAATTAAGGAAAATTGAAGCTGAAAAAATTATACATAGGATTAAATCACAAAATGGTGATTTATTAATACAACCTAAAGATATTAATGAAAGATTTATGCAATATTATAAAAATCTATATACTGCTAAAGCGACAGTAAATAAAACAGAAATAGATGCCTTTTTAAAAATATGTAACTTAAAAGGATTGGATTTACAAAATAAAGAATTATTAAATGCTGATATTTCAATAAAAGAAATCCAAGAATCTATTAGATCATTAAAAAATGGTTAAAACACCGGGACCGGATGGTATAGGTTCGGAATTTTATAAAATTTTTCATGATCATATGGTCCCATATTTGAAATCATTATATGAACAGATATATACACAACAGAAATTACCAGATACGCTGAACGAGTCTATTATAACACTTATACCCAAAATAAATAAAGACTTGGATGAACCAGGATCATATAGAGCAATAGCTCTATTAAATACGGATCAAAAGATTCTAACAAAAATATTAGCACAAAGATTAAGTACAGTCGTAAATGAATTAATACATCCCGATCAAACAGGATTTATACCTAAAAGATATTCCTCATATAATCTAAGACGGTTATTTAATATTATATATTCGAAAAGAAGTGATAAAAAAGATTTAGTAGTTATCTCGCTGGATGCAGAAAAAGCTTTTGACCAAGTGCAATGGCCTTATTTATTTTCGGTGATGGAAGCTTTCAAGCTCGGTGAGAAGTTTACTACTTGGATTAAATTGTTATATGCAAACCCAACAGCTTAGAATAACAACAAACCGTATGTTATCTACTAAATTTAGTTTATCTCGAGGTTGTAGACAAGGCTGTCCTCTATCACCTTTATTGTTCGCGCTAGCAATAGAACCTCTCGCCCAAAGGGTGAGATTACATCCGGAAATACATGGATATGATACTAAAGATACTAAGAATAAAATCTCCTTATATGCGGACGATGTATTACTTTATATCACTGAACCGGAAATAAGTATTCGAAATTTGTTAAAATTAATAAACGGAATTTGGATTAATCTCAGGATACAGTATCAATTGGAATAAAAGTGAACTTATGCCAATAACGATGAATAATTTACAGATATTACAACAATTTCCTTTCAAGATAACAAATGAAAATATTAAATATCTTGGCATTTTCGTTACAAAAAGATTTGATTCTTTATTTAAATCTAACTTCCCGTTATTACTGAACAAATTAAATAAGAATATTTTATACTGGAAAAGTTTACCTATTTCAATGTTAGGTAAAATCAACGCGATAAAAATGATTTTTCTCCCACAATTATTATATTTATTTCAATTAATCCCGATATATCTCCCTAAAAATTTTTTCAAAAAATTAGACTCCCTAGTTACTAACTTTATTTGGGATTATAAGAACCACAGAATAAATAAAAAACACTTATGTAAAGCTAAAATAAATGGGGGATTAGCATTACCAAATTTTATGTTTTATTACTGGGCAGTTAATATCAAAAATATGAATTTTTGGCTAGAAGAAATAGATAACAAACCAAACTGGTTAAAAATGGAAAAAGAAGATTGTTCTCCATTTGAAATTAGTTCTATAATATTTGCTAACACTAACGTAACTAAGAAAATTTATAGTGAAAACCCGATAATAGAAAACGGAATCCGCATTTGGAAACAAATAAAGAAAACATTAAAATTAAAATCTATACCGTTAGGTGTTACCATTGCCAACAATTTTACGTTTAAACCTTCAACGATGGATAAGGCTTTTTTACAATGGAAAAATAAAGGAATTTTAAACATAGGGGATCTTTTATAAGGAAAGCTCTTTTCTTTCATTTCAAGAGTTACAACAAACTTATGGACTACATAACAATGAATATTTTAGATATTTACAAATCAGAAACTATATCTCTGCAAATACACAAGAACTTAGAAATAGAAAGACTGAAATTTTAGATGAATGCTTGAATAAACATCCAAATACAGAAAAAATGATATCATATATTTATAATATTTTATTGGAAAGTGATATCCCATCAACGGAAACACATAGACAGATTTGGGAAAATGAATTAGGTCAAATAATAAGCTCAGAAATATGGGACGAAAGCTTACAACACATACATCACTGTTCGTTAAATGCTAAACATGCTCTTATACAGTTTAAAATTCTACATAGACTACATTATTCCAAATCTAAATTACATAATATATTTCCAAAATTATCGCCTATATGTGATAAATGTCAAATCTCAGAAGCAAATTTGTCACATTCATTCACTAATTGTATAAAGATTGTAGAATATTGGAACGAAATATTTAAGATAATTTCGAATGTTATTAATATTACTATGATTTCTGATCCAAAGTTAATAATACTTGGAATACTTGAAACGGACCAACTAATTACAATGAACCAAAGAAATTTTTATCGACTATTGTCTAATAATTGGGAAAAAATTAATACTAAAATTTTGGAAAGGCCCTGCATCCCCAACAATTAAAATGTGGAATACAGAAATGTCGGAGACACTTCACTTGGAGAGATTGAGGCTTGTCCTTATGGATAGGTTAGATCTCTTCAGAGGGATTTGGTCTCCATATATTAAATATTTACAGGGTCATAACGGTTCGGCGCGAAGACTTGACTGAGGCCTGAATATCTGAATGGATGAAGAAATATATATAATAAATCATGAATATATCTCCAAGGACGGATTAATGAGTAATATTTCAATCTCCATCAAACTTTCAAACTCTCTTTTCTATTTTCTATTCTTTATTTTTTCTATCCCTAATTAGAAAAAAAAGTATAGAAACACATTATATTAAATTCTTAATATTAATGCGAATATAGATATCATTACTTGTATGAAAATATTATTGATGTCTTGTATTTTTAATTACATAAAATTGTGTAGTTTCAACTATATAATAATTTAGAAATATAAAGTCAATAATAATACAAACACTCTTATTATTATGAAAATATAATGAATATTATAGAAGTTCGGTTAATATTGTGTATTATACAATTATAACATGGGGGACTTGTATTTTGAAATCAGAGGAAATATGGATATTATGAGTAGTATGAGTATATTGCTAATATTAGGAATGTACTATACACACTCCCAATTATACAAAATAATTAACCTTGATATGTATAATTGATAATATTACAAATAATATAAACAGTATCAATTTATTATTAATATTATATATTTTTTATCATTGTATAAGAGTGTACTTTGTAATTACTTTGTTTCTATAATTAAAAAAATATTTAAAAAATAAAATTAAAAAAAAAGAATTATTTCAAGGCAGCTTTATAGCGACCTCTGTTGGACATTGCCATCACAGCAGGCCGAGAACTGGTAGAATCAAACCTCATAAAGGAGAATAATCACATCCTATGCAGGAAGGAACTGCAGCTGGTTTACACTGAAGATAGACACAAAATGCTGGAGTAATGCAGCGGGACAGGCAGCATCTCTGGAGAGAAGGAAAGGGTGATGTTTCGGGTCGAGATCCTTCTTCAGACAGATCAAACTTCTGGGAATTGGATCCCCAAACACACCCTAATCTGCGACTAAAAAGCTGCCTGTTTTATCTTCATCATTACGGTTAAACGTGCCATATATCCAATTAACTATGTCATCTGAATGGTAAAATGGCCATAAGTGAGGAGGGCGAGTGTGATTTACAATTATACTTGGAGTCCTGGGGGGGACGGGGGGGGACACAAGCCCCCCACTGTTTTGAGAGGTGGGGGACAATCCCCCCCATGTTCTGTAATCCAGACTTTATCAGACGCTTTCTAAGGGCTGAATCGGAAGTTCGCGGGCCCTTAAAATCAAACTGCTGCATCGAGGCGATCGAGGCTCCCGATGTTGAGGCCTACGATTCGGGGTGGACGAAGCTTCTGTTCCTCGAGTTTGGTGTCGGTCACCAACCAGGTCAGCTCCCGATGTTACCATCCACAGTGCCCACGGCCGAAGCCTCGCGTGTGAGTGCATGCGTGGCACGTCCGCCAAGAAATTGTGTCCCCCCCCCCTCCATGTTTTGACAGCGATTTCCGTGCCTGCTTGGAGACACAAGAGGCTGCAGATGCTAGAATCTGGAGCAAAATTTGAATGCAGATCACAACATGAATCAATCCTTTTTTCCTCCACAGATGCTGCTTGACCTGCTGAGTTCCTCCAGCAGTTTCTTCTTTGCTTTACACAAATACCTTTTTAATTGATCTAATCTAAAAATAAATTAGTAGCATGTTTATTAGCTTTTGAACTTGAGTGTTTGTGTACATTGTGTTCACAGAACATAGAGCCTTGTGTGCAGCACAGAACAGGCTCTTCAGCACACAATGTCTGTGCCAAATATGATGCGAGACCAACTCTCATCTGCGTGCACACAATCCATATCTCTCCAGTCCCTGCACATCGACGTGCCAATGAAAAAGCCTCGAATCTACTATCGTGTCTGCCTCCTTTTTTAAAAAAAAGAAACTTTATTCGAGAAATAAATATATCTAAAACATGATCCTTACAAGACTCCTTCCAACATTCTCGGAGGCAATACATACATTAAAAACTGTTTACACAATTTACATACATTTATCCTCCACCCTTGCCACTCATGTGGCCCGCTGGCGTGGAATCCCTACCCTTATTTTGAGGGGCGTCTCCACCACACCCCCATGTCCAGCAGCGGAAGGACCCTAGATGGACCTCCCCCACCGAGCCTTGGCGTTGGCTGCACCGAGCTTCAGTGCGTCCCTCAGCACGTACTCCTGCAGTCTGCAGCGGGCCAGTCGGCAACATTCCCTGACGGACATCTCGCTCTGCTGGGGGGTCAACAACATTCGGGCAGACCAAAGAGAGTTATTCACCGAGTTAATGACCTTCCAGCAGCACTCGATGTCAGTCTCTGAATGTGTCCCTGGGAACAGTCCTAAATCACAGAGTCCTCTGTGATGGAGCTGTAAGGAATAAATTGTGACAGGGACCCTTGCAAACCTCTCCAGGCTGTCTTTGCAAATCCACTCTGCAAAGAGGTGGCCACACATGTCGGCCTCCACCACCACCACACACCAGCAACACATTCCAGGCTCTCACCACGCTCTCTGTAACAACCCTGTAACCCCACACTTTACCCCTCTCACTTTAAACCAATGTCGTCCAGTATTTGAGGTTTCCATCCTGGGGGAAAAGGTTTTGATTGTCTACCCTGTCTAATACCCCTATCATAATTTCATATACAGGTGTCATGTCTCCTCTCAACTGCCAGCGTTCCAGAGAAAACAATCCAAGTCTGTACACATTAGCGGCCTCACCAAAGTCCTGAACATTCAATCAGTGACTGTTGGTGTGGTTGAACCCCAGCAGTCCAGACACGTCTGAGAATTCAATATTGCCCAGGATCTCACCACTCTACTGGGTGCTGGCTTACCTGTAGAGGTACAAGCCCAGGAACCTGCTCGAGGTAAGAGGTGGTTTAGTGGTCAAGCAACCAGCAAGATGCCAAAACCAGGAGGAACCACAACGATGTGCATTTCTGTAGCACCGTCCATGGCAATGTATCAATTTTGCTGAAGACAGACACAAAATGCTGGAGTAACTGAGCGGTACAGGCTGAGCAGGGACAGCATCTCTGGAGAGGAGGAATGGGTGACTTTTGTCAAGTAGGAAATGTGCCAAACAATTTCTGCTCAAACAACAGTGACTATGACCGCTTAAGTTTTTTTTAAATCGATGTTGATTGAAGGAAAATATTGGCCAGGAGAAAACATCCCAGCAAAATAGTGACATGATATCTTTTACACCCCACTGAGGGGAGAGGTGGTTTCAATCTAATGTTTCAGCCAGAAAACAGCACCTCTCACTGCTTGCACATAATTAATATCCTGAATATCCATTTAGCTATCTGAAAGTCTCTCAAACGGCACTGAAGAGAGACACAAAATGCTGGAGTAACTCAGCGGGACAGGCTGAGCAGGGGCAGCATCTCTGGAGAGAAGGGATGGGTGATGTTTCGGGTCGAGACCCTTCTTCAGACTGATGTCAGGGGAGTGGGAGATTCATGCATAAGGAAGTGTAAGGTGTGAAAATAGGACAAAGGGAATGGAGATCCAGGAAGATGTAGAATAGGTCATTGTTAGCTGTGAGAAGGTAACAACAAAGCAAACGGAGATAAAATGGTCAAAGAACTGGGAAGGGGGGTGGGATGGAGAGAGAGGGAAAGCAAGGGTTACTTTAAGTTAGAGAAGTCAATATTCATACCGCTGGGGTGTAAGCTGCGCAAGCAAAATACGAGGTGCTGTTCCTCCAATTTACAGTGGGCCTCACTGTGACAATGGAGGAGGCCCAGGACAGAAAGGTCAGTGTGGGAATGGGAGGGGGAGTTAAAGTGTTCGGCAACCGGGAGATCACGTAGGTTTAGGCAGACTGAACAGAGGTGTTCAGCAAAACAATCGCCGAGCCTGCGCTTGGTCTCGCCGATATATAGGAGCCCACACCTGGAAGAGCGGATACAGTAGCAATGTTACACAATTTTGAAAAATCAAGTCTGCAATTTATCCCATCAGATAAAGCATAAAAAGAAGTTTAATTTGACACCTAATTCACTTTCATATCTTCAGTATTAAAAAAGTTATGGCCATTTTCATACTCGGAAATTAGCAACTTGTTTCCTATTGCTTTTCTATTGACTTAACACAAAAGTTGTGATCGAGGACAGTCAAAAGCCCTTAAGGTTTCTTAAAAATTAAGAGAACTGAAATAAATTTTCAGTTATTATAGATTGAAGTATTCTGAAACAAATATGAAACAATCTTACTTGGATGACCTGAAATTAAAGCATATAATTAGTTAGTTACCCAATTGTAGCTAATTACAAAATTCAATTACTAGATCTAAATATCCATCCATTTCTTAAGAAAAAATTTTAAAAAAAATTTAAAGCCTAATTAACATTCACACAATAATTCACAATATAACATGATTTTTAAATCTAATTGTCATTAATTTATAGGCCAAA
The DNA here is from genome assembly GCA_035221665.1 of Okamejei kenojei. Taxonomy (NCBI): domain Eukaryota; kingdom Metazoa; phylum Chordata; class Chondrichthyes; order Rajiformes; family Rajidae; genus Okamejei; species Okamejei kenojei. Next base: position 38,114,764 of record CM069152.1, on the reverse strand, counting down.
TTGAAGGAATACAGTGTTTAATGCCCATAAATTAATGGCCATTTTAAATAGCTTGCAAGTGGGATTTTATGGAACGCGATGGATTAGAACGTGGCGGTTGCGGTGAATTTAAACCCCATATCAGCAGGGAAAATTCTGCCGGTTCGTATGGGGGACTAAATCACTGTTTTGCAACATGAAATATTGATTAGTCATCTAAAAAAGCAGGTTTATATGTAAAAATGAACAGCTTTCACTTACCTGTCCCCTAAGTAAAATCCGTCCCCATTGTTGGCGTTCATGGCAATAGGAGCTAATTTTTATTTTACTGCAGCGATGAAATAGTCGGGCTATTAACTTACCGCAGTCGGAACGAATCTCCAGAAATAGATCGCACTCCGACAAAAGAAAGCTCCGGATGGCAAGGGAAAACCGCATTTTAACCCCCCCCCCCCTTAAAGGCGCCAAAGTCGTGCACACGGCCAGTGACAGAACTGCAGCACCGCTAAAGGTAAGTTTTGTAACATACCTAGATACAGTAGATGAGGTTGGAGGAGAAGCAAGTGAACCTCAGCCTCACCTGAAGAGCCGGTCAAGGTCCTTGGTCGGAGTCAAGTGGGAAGGTATAGGGACAGTTGTTGCATCTCCTATGGTTGCAGGAGAAAGTACCTGCAGAGGGGGTGGTTTGGTTGGGAAGGAATGAGTTTACCAGGGAGTTGAGGAGGGAACGGTCTCTGAGCAAAGCGGAAAGGAATGGAGATGGGAAGATGTGGCTAGTGGTGAGATCCCGTTTGAGATGGCAAAAATATTGTATGCGACGTGTGATGGGGTGGAAGGTGAGAACTTGGGGGACTCTGTCTCTGTTACAACTGGGGGGAGGGGGAGCAAGAGTGGAGCTGCGGGATATCAAGGAGACCCTAGTGAGGGCCTTGTCTGTGATGGAAGAGGGGAACCCCCTTTCCCTAAAGAATGAGGACATCTCCGATGTCTTGGTATGGAACACCTCATCTTGGGCGCAGATGCGGCGTAGACAGAAGAATTGGGAGTCGGGGATTGAATGGCACTATCGTGTGTGCCTCCACCACCACCCCGTCATGCAGCTCTCCTTCAGTATGGCATGGAAAGTTAGCCGAGCGGACCAGATACGGTCTACAGCAGTGGACACCAACAGCTATGCTTGGCCAGGCCGACTCTGCAGCATTGCCAAGACAACGGGCCTTCATGGTCAGATCAAGAACCCTGCACTTACAACAACTGGGACTTGAAAACTGCGCCAAACTGGCGACTGTGTATGCTGTCTCAATGTACTGCTGCTATACACTGGTACTGTATCTGAGATGCTTATCTAGGAAGTATCTGAGTGCTGATGTATAGTGATACTTGTACTGAACTGTATAATAAGTTGAAGTTTATTGGCCATGTATGTACACATACAAGGAATTTTCCTTGGTGCTCCGCCTGCAGGTTTCAACACGGCGTACAGTAACAATTAAGAATGACACATAAATCATTAAACAATAATAACATTATAGTTTAAACATGTGAATGAAATGAAATACCAGAGCAAAAAGAGGCTACAGACATTTGGTTATTGAGTAGAGCTACTGCTCGTGGGAAAAAAGCTGCTTTTATGTCTGGCTGTGGCAGCTTTGACAGTCTGGAGTCGCCTTCCAGAGGGAAGTGATTCAAAGAGTTTGTGGCCAGGGTGAGAGCGGTCAGAGATGATCTTACCCGCTCACTACAAAAATGAATTTCTCTGTACCTCGGTACATGTGACAAATAAAGTGCCATACCATACCAGTAATGTGCATGAACGCCACTGATTGAGTGAACACAGACAGCAACTTACAATGAGAGGTAAGGATGTCTATTCTGGACATAAACCTTGCTGTATGTGAGAAGTAATAGTAAGATTAAATGAGAACTTACCAGTTTGAAGTTTGATCTTTATTTTATGAGGCGTTACGATGAGGGATTACGTTAAGACCCCACCAGCACGCATGCGCGACATTCTTCAAAGCAGCGGTGTGAAATCACAGATACCAAGTTGACTAACATAGTAAGATAAAGAGAGAACTTTATATACCAGTTGACCTTTATAATAGAGGGTTTGGGAGCGGAGAGCACGTAATCCCTCATCGTAACTCCTCATAAATAAAGATCAAACTTCAAACTGGTTGAAGTTTAATCTTACTTTGTGGCTAAAGCCCTCTCCATGCCCTGAGACTCTTGGTGACCTCTATATATCGCAATATATATGTCACGATGCAGAGCCGACAGTCTGCAGGATAGGCCAGAAATTCTAATTTTTGGCCAGTGGATCCGGGTCTATCCTGTTTAAGTAACCCCTGTATTAGGAAAGTTATCTTGTCATTTGTGATATACATGGCGTCCATACTTAATTTATGTAGGGACTGGACCCGTTGTGCTGTTACAAGTGCCATTAACATAACCATTTTATAGGTTAATTTATCCAGTGCGAGTCCCGATATAGGTGTCCATCCTCGAAGCATAGTCAGCACTATGCTTATGTCCCATATATGGGTGTATCTGGGCCTGGGGGGATTAGAATTAAATATACCCCTCATCAGTTTAGATACCAGTGGGTGTGATCCCACAGGTGATCACACCCTTGCCCCAGATAATTGGATAGGGCACTCCGGGCACAATTAATGGCACTGTAGCTCAATCCCTCATCAAAATGGAGGGTAGCCAAGAACGCCAGCACTTCAGTGATAGTGGCTGTGTCGTATGAAGTGTTCGTTCTGGTGCAGAACACTTCCAAGATGTGAGATATTGTGTTCTGGTGGACTCCCTGCACGACGCTGTGATGACATTTATCATCCTGTCGGAGAGTCCGTGGTTCAGAAATGGCCTGTTCAGAATCTGCAAACCAACAGGTTAACTCGGTCATGACACGGATGACTTTCCCCTGTCACAGGATGTACCAAAAGGCTTGGACGTTTATTGATCCAAATGCAGGGTTCTGCGGCCATATTTTGTACCACTGGGAACCATGGTTGGGTAGGCCAGTCGGGAACAACCAGGATACCCGAAGCGGTGTCTTGTTTGATTTTTTGTAAGACCCGACTGATGAGGCAGAAGGGGGGAAAAACATAGAAAAACAAATCCCCCCAAAATAGCGAGAAAGCGTCCATCGCTATTGCCCCAGGGTCTGGTTCCCAAGCAACATATGTTGGTAGCTGGTCATTTAATCTGGATGCAAAAAGGTCGATATCTGGTGTCCCATACCGTTCTATAATATCGGCAAACACTTTCCGATCCAACATCCATTTGGTGTTGTCGTTGAATGTACGTGACCAGGTGTCCGCTACTGTATTTAGCTTACCTGGAAGGTAAGTGGCTGAGATCCATATTTCTCTTTCCAGACACCAGTGCCAGATATTATTAACCAATTTATCACATGATATCGACTTTATTTCACCCATATGATTAATGTATGCCACCACAGTGGTATTATCAATCTGTAATCATACATGCAAATGGTGCATGTCTGAGCAGTAGGCCCGGAGACCATGAAATGCTCCCAGCATTTCTAGATAATTAATCCCTAGTGCTCCAAACAGGGTTAATTCTTGTGCACTCCATCTGCCACCTCAACTAGAGGTGGTATTAGTTGCTCCCCAACCTTTTGCACTGGCATCAGTCTGTAAAGTAATCGTGGGATTCATAATAGTGATGGGGTTAGAACATTGCTGAATATTGTCTATCCACCAATTTAACTCTAATTTAGCTTCCCTTGGTAGTTCCATAGGCCTATCAAAATGGCCTGCATGTGTTTTAAGAGCTAATATTTTTGCTCTTTGTACATTTTGGTAATGGAGTGGTCCAAATTGTGCTGCTGGAAATGCAGCCACTAGTTTCCCAATCACTCTGGCTACTTGCTGAATGGATGGTTTCCTGATGCTAGTGAGGCTTTTACATGCTTCCGTCAAGTCTGTCACTTTGTTTGGTGGCAAGGTGATAGACATTTGAACAGAATCGATAGTGAACCCCAAATAATCCATGGTAGTGGAGGGTCTCAATTTTGATTTATCTGGATGAATGATAAATCCCAGCTTTTGAAAAAGATGCTTTGTGGCTGATACTGCCAATGTAGCCAACTCTAAATTTTCCCCTACAATGAGAATATCATCAAGGTAGGCCATAACAATATGGTTTTGTTTTCTCAAATATGCCAAAGCTGGTTTTAACAATTTAGTAAACAGCCTGGGTGCCGATGATAACCCATTGGGTAAGGCCTTATACTGGCAAAGCTGTTCCATCCAGACAAACTTAAGATATTTCCGATGATCCTTGTGTATTGGTACTGAATAGTATGCATCTTTTAGGTCGATGCAACCCATGTAGTACATGTCAAAGATTAGCTGTTTGGCTGTGACAAACGTGTCCATTTTGAAATGGGCATACTGAACGGAAGTATTCAGTTGGGTCAAATCGATAATTATGTGGCATCCGCCGTCTCTTTTGTTTTTGGTAAAAATGTTTGATACGAACTCTTGAGATTCTCTGTTTGTCTTCTCAATTACCCCTTTTGCGTTTAATCTTAGAAGTTCAGCATGGCCTTCTGTCCTTTCTTTTTGTGAAAGTATAAACTTCCGGCTATGTGTGTGCTGAACTGGGATGGGGAGTTCGTAAACAAATTCAATTTTGTATCCCTGAATACTTCCAAGTATGTAAGGATCAGAGGTAAACGTGCTCCACACATGACGAAACAAGTGCAACCGTCCCCCAACCCGTGATGAGTCTAGACATGCAATGTTTTCGAGACAACCAGACCCACCTACCTACATGGTTACCGGCGGTGCTGTGTTGGTTGTCTCTGTTGCTTCTTGTTCTGTTGTGATGCTGCGGTGTGGGGATGGCGCATTTTCCAAGAAGGCCAGGCTGGGCCACGGTATAAAAAAAACCGTTGTGCAGGTGGGCCGGCCTTCGAGCTTTCACCACCAGATGGTCTCTCGTTGTAGCGGTGCCTGGTGGTTGTGTAGGGGTGCTGCCGCCGCTGATATGGGGTTTTGGAGGTGGTTGGCACCTTTATCATGCCGATTGCCTTGGCCTCCTCATCCAGGTCTTTAACCTGCTTAGGGAGGTTGTCCCCAAACAGCAATGTAGGCGGCTGTGCACTGCTGGGCCTGCATAATCCCGCAAATTTGGGATTGAGTGCAGGTTTTATGATGCTCTTCCTGTAACTGTTGATCTCAAACAGCGTATTGCACAGGACTGCTAGAGTGTCTTGCAGCTCTTCAGGCATCTCAACCCCATCGACATTTCTGGCTACTGCTGTAATCCCAGCAGCCAGCAGTTTGAGGATTCTTTGGAGTTTCACCTCCTGGCTCCTTATGGTCGGGCTCATGTTGCCCCAAATGGGGTTGTTGACAGCAGGTACATTAAGAGAAATACAATTCTCTGGCGCAAGGTATTTTTCTGCCGTGTTGTTAATTGCTTGTTCCTGCAGCTGGTTAGTTGCCATGTAATTAATACTGGCAGCCAGCTTGGGATGCAATGGCAGTCCTTTTTGGGTAGGCATAGCAAATTTGTTGACCGTACCCAATAGTTCTTCTTGCGGCACCCCTAACACAGGTGAGTCTTCAGCCATGTCCCCTTCTTCAGGGTCAGCCCAGCTCTGACCCCCAATGCTCCCCTGCGAAGAGGGTGAGACATTTGGCAGTCCTTGATAGGAAGCTGCCGTGGGTCTGCGAAGAGACCCACTGTGACTCTGCCCCTGCATAAGCAGGTCACGCTGGAGCAATTGCTCCACCATCCGCTCCATGCGGGAAAGACGCCCGCCGTCGCTATCCGCGAACGGGGTGTCCTCAGGTCCGGACCCAGCTGAGCCTACGGACCTGTCCGACTTCCGGGTGGTTTTGCCGCCGGACCGCGGCGTACCTGCGGTCTGTTGCGCTGAGAAGTCGGGAGCTGCTGGAAGCACCTGCAGCTCTGGAGAGTCGGCACGCTGCTGGCTGCTTTCCACAGCAGCAATTTTTGCCGCTGCTCTCCTCAATTTCCTGGACTCCATGCTGTTCTTCTTGCTGTGAAAATACACACACAGAGTCTTCCAGAATGGTAAGTACTTACCTCTGGTTTATTCTTTTAAACTTACGCTGGAGGAGCGACGCTTCCTCCCGCCTGTCGCTTCCGCAATGCGTTCGACGATATGTCGCGCATGCATGCTGGCGGGGTCTTCACGTAGTCACTCACGTGACTCCGAAGCAAAATTGTGATTCACCATCAAATGTACTCCGTCGCTTCCTGTTTTGATGAAGGGTCTCTGACCTGAAATGTTTTCTTCTCATAGACACTGGCTGAACTGCCGAGTTTATCCAACAGTTTCTGCTTGTACTTCGTATTTATAACATCTGCTTTTTTTTTTCAGTGACTTCCAGCAGAGGGGATCAAGCGTTAAAATGTTGCACAGAGTGGTCGGGTGACTCCATGATCTCCTGGGCTGCCTGTAACATTAATGGCTGGGATGAGACTACGTCTGCAGGGAGTGTGAAGTGTTGGCACTGCAGTGTGTTGTGGACTTCCAGAGTAACATTAGTTTGCAATCGCTACACTGCCTTATCTCACAATCTGTTTTATTTGACTTCGCCCACAGGGATTCATCAACGGATATTTTAAAGGCGGAGATTGGCAGATTCTTGATTGGTACAGGTGTCAGGGGTTATGGGGGTGGAAGGCAGGAGAACAGATTTGCGGAGAAAGCAGGAACAGGGTATTGATTTTGGATGATCAGCCATGATCATGTTGAATGGCGGTGCTGGCTCGAAAGGCCGAATGGCCTACTCCTGCACCATTTTACTATGTTTTTTTTAGATCAGCCATGTTTGAAAGGTGGAGTAGACTTGATGGGCCGAATGGCCTAATTCTCCCTTATAACTAGAAGGTATAAGAATAGCTGCAAGAATGGCACCAGTCACCTGCACGGGAGACTGGTGACTAAAATTAGAGCACATGGTATTGGGGGTAGGGTGTTGACATGGATAGAAAATTGGTTGGCAGACCGGAAGCAAAGAGTAGGAGTGAACGGGTTCTTTTCAGAATGGCAGGCAGTGGGGAGTGGAGTGCCGCAAGGCTCGGTGTTGGGGCCGCAACTGTTTACCATATTTATTAATGATTTGGAAGTAGGAGCAACACTAGCAAGTTTGCGGATGACACAAAGCTGGGTGGCAGTGTGAAATGTGAAGAGGATGTTAGGAGGTTGCAGGGTGACCTGGACAGGTTGAGTGAGTGGGCAGATGCGTGGCAGATGCAGTATAATATAGATAAATGTGAGGTTATCCACCTTGGCGGCAAAAACAAGGGGGCAGATTATTATCTCAATGGGGTTAGGTTAGGTAAGGGGGAGGTGCAGCGAGACCTGGGCGTCCTTGTACACCGGTCACTGAAAGTTGGCGTGCAGGTAGAGCAGGCAGTGAAGAAACCTAATAGAATGTTGGCCTTCATAACAAGAAGATTTCAGTATAGGAGTAAAGAGGTTCTTCTGCAGTTGTATAGGGCTCTGGTGAGACCACATCTGGAGTATTGTGTACAGTTTTGGTCTCCTAATTTGAGGAAGGACATCCTTGTGATTGAGGCAGTGCAGCATAGGTTCACTAGATTGATCCCTGGGATGGCGGGATTGTCATATGAGGAAAGATTGAAAAGACTAGGCTTGCATTCACTGGAGTTTAGAAGGATTAGGGGGAATCTTATAGAAACATATAAAATTAAAAATGGACTGGACAAGCTAGATGCAGGAAAAATGTTCCCAATGTTGGGTGAGTCCAGAACCAGGGGCCACAGTCTTAAAATAAAGGGGAGGTCATTTAAGACTGAGGTGAGAAAATACTTTTTTACCCAGAGAGTTGTGAATTTATGGAATTCCCTGCCACAGAGGGCAGTGGAGGCCGTCACTGGATGGATTTAAGAGAGAGTTAGATAGAGTTCTAGGAGCTAATGGAGTCAAGGGATATGGGGAGAAGGCAGGCACGGGTTATCGATAGGGGACGATCAGCCGTGATCACAATGAACGGCGGTGCTGGCTCGAAGGGCCGAATGGCCTCCTCCTGCACCTATTTTCTATGTTTCAATTTTGTTAGCTGTCTTGATTTTTCATTGATGCTGGGACAATCCTGTGTCTCCTCACAGGTTTATATACTTCAGCATGTTATATGCTTTCAACAGCAATCATTTCTGCTTCCTTATCATGCCAAATTTGTTTAAACAGTGATAAATAGCAGAAATTCACCTCTAGGTATCTGCCAAGGAGCTGCAAATGAAGGTGTAAATGGGTAATAAATCAATCCACTTCTAAAGGTCGTGCCCAAATAAATGACAACAATCACTTTGACAACCTTCCGTGGTTCCTTAGCTACGGAGTTTGCTCTCAGTGGTGGAGTGAGAAACGAAACAAGGCCCAACCTAGTCATAGTAGGAAATGAGTGCATGAAAAGGAAGAGGCAGTAAAAGCAGCAGACATGGGGAAATAAAATTACACGTTACATTTGTTGAAAATAAAAATCAACCCGATAAACCTGTTCAGGAGTTGCATCTTACATAACCATAATCGAGCCAGCACTGAATAATGATTAACAAAGCGCCTGTCAGTAGTTTCACATTCTTTAGGAGATTAAATATTTTGCCCTGTTTTTGGTTCACTTTAGTTGTGTTCATTGCACCAAAATGGGATGTGGTTAACATATGATGAGCGTTTGACGGCACTGGGCCTGTACTCGCTGGAGTTTAGAACGATGAGGTGTGACCCCATTGAAACTTACCAAATAGTGAAAGGCCTAGGATAGAGAGGATGTCACCACTAGTGGGAGAGTCTAGGACTGGAGGTCATAGCCTCAGAATTAAAGGGCGTTCCTTTAGGAAGGAAATGAGGAGGAATTTCTTTAGTCCGAGGGTGGTGAATCCGTGGAATTCTTTGCCACAGAAGGCTGTGGAGGCCGTCAACGGATATTTTCAAGGCAGTGATAGATAAATTCTTGATTAGTATGGGTGTCAGGGGTTATGGAGAGAAGGCATTAGATTGGAGTTAGGAGGGAGAGATAGATCAGGCATGATTGAATGGCGGAGTAGAGTTGATGGGCCCCTTGACCAAATTCTGCTCCTGTCACATTTGACCTTACCCCCAGACCCCATCTTCTGCTTGGTCAAGCTGATAAGCTGTGGGAATCAGGAAGTTAGATCGAGCTCTTTTGATAGTGCTTCCTGTTGTGCCCAAGCAAAAGGCCAATCGTTGGAGAGGATGCGCTTCCTGGGGACTTGGACATTTCTGTAAACAGAAATCTTCTGTGGGTAATTGATAAAGATCCTTACATAGTTTTTACGAAGGTACTGCAGATGATAGACCTTTGACTAAGTTCCTGTTGTTTAGGATTTTGTAACTTAAGTTTGTGATCAATATAACCACAGAATGGCATGTATTGTATTAGTGGCAAGTATACTTTGAATGGGTACAGCCTGTGCACCTCCACAGATACCTCTGTCAAGCTTCTCAAGTTTGCAGACAACACAACCCTGATTGAACTGATCCAGGATGGGGAAGAATCTGCCTACAGACAGGAAGTGACACAGCTGGCAGCCTGGTGCCATCGCAACAACCTGGAGCTCAATGCTCGTAAGACAGTGGAATTGATACTTTAGGAGAGCTCCCCCTCCCCTCACCATCAACAACACCACAGTCACGTCTGTGGAGTCTTTTAAGTTCCTGGGAACCATCATCTCCAAGGACCTTAAGTGGGGGGCTACCATCGACTCCACAGTCAAAAGGCACAACAGAGGAAGTACTTCCTGCGGCAGCTGAGGAAGCACAATCTGCCACAGGCAATGATGGTCCAATTCTACACGGCCATCGTAGAGTCTGTTCTCACCTTCTCCATCATGGTCTGGTTTGGCTCAGCCACCAAGCACGACACTTGGAGGCTGCAGCGAATCGTCCGATCAGCTAAGAAGATTATTGGCTGCAACCTTCCCTCCATTGATGAACTGTACACTGCAAGGGCCAGGAAGCGAGCAGCAAGATCATCTCTGACCCCTCTCACCCTGGCCACAATCTCTTTGAATCACTTCCCTCTGGAAGGCCACTCCGGACTGTCAAAGCTGCCACAGCCAGACATAAATATAGCTTTTTTTCCACAAGTAGTTGCTCTACTCAACAGCCAAAAATCTGTAGCCTCCTTTTTCTCTGGTATTTTATTGAATTCACATGTTTAATCAATAATGTATTATTATTAATGTTTAATGTTTTACGTGTCATTGCCAGCTGTCACTGTATGTCGTTGTCACTTGCGGGCGAAGCACCAAGGCAAATTCCTTGTATGTGAATACTTGGCCAATAAACTTATTCATTAATTCGTTTGTGTTAAATGTCATGTGACTACGTTTCCAAGATACTATAAAAGATGCTGTACGTCTTTGTTCATTAGAGTGGTGGCTCAGGGAGAGGTAAATGTCTGTTGCATACTTGGGTGATTCTTCAGTAAGTGTCGACTTTTAAGTTTCTGGAAACCCGATTATAAAACTTTACAATTTGCAACTTTTAATGTTGTTTCACATAGATGAACATCTCTAGTATGGGAAATATATGTTAGCCCAATCTTTTAGAGAACTTAATTTATTTTTCCTCCTCTTTTACCAGGTTGCCCATTGCATTCAGTCATATCCGTCGCATTTTTATGATGAACACAGTAAACTGATTTAAGAATATAAAATTATTTTTTTGTCGCAGTCTTTCAAATTATAGAGTATCTTACTCAAATAAACTACCAAAAAAAATGTTTTCAGTCTAGCGCATTGATTTTAAACCTTCGTAACAGTTTGTTGCCGGAAAAAGTGGCGATTTTCAGCAAGAATGGTAACCGTCACATAACTTTTCACCAACTTACTCTAAAACAATATTAACCAGATGAATAGGCAGAAGCATACTGTTCATTTATCAATTACAATTCATAATAATGGTTATTGTTGTATTATTTTACACATTATAAGCATAAAATATTCACGTGACGTATATGACCCAGCGCGATGGAGATAATCAGGTTCGGGTGTGTCACGTGACGGAGTTGCCTAAACCAACTTTATGGGCCTGTCCCACTTAGGCAACTTTTTAGGCGAGTGCAGGAGACTCTGCGCTGGCCACATGGTCGCCACATGTTCGCTGGTGGTCCCTGGTGAGTCTCCTTCATGGTTGCGAGGAGTTCCCACATTCTGGGAACTAGTCGTGGCCTCAGTATGGTCGGCTCAAATTTTTCAACATGTTGAAAAATTTTCTTCAACCAAAAATTGGTCGCCATGGAGATAATCGATAATACTGTAGTCATAGGTGCAGTTGTAGTGGGGTCGCCGTGTAGTTGTAGGTAGTCGAGGTAGTTTTAGTTCATCGTCTTTGCTGACCGGGCATTTTCATTGGCTCATTGGGGAAAAAAAAACGTAAACAGGACTTTTCAGAACCAAGGATAACCGACCGGTAATGTTAAATGTCCGCCGAACTTCACAGCTGTGTATGTCTGGCTTATTAAAAGTTGTCTCCATTCCTTCTCCTCCCACCCCCCCTTCCTCTCCACCCCCCATCCTATCCCCCCCTTTAAAGACTTACCTTAATTATAGCGCCAACCTTCCTGTTCATCGCTGTGTGTGTGTATCACCTTGGCTTTGCACCATGTGAATTTCAGACAGCGACCCCCCCCACCCCCCGCTGAACAATCCCCTAAGTGGGACAGGCCCATTAGGGTTAGGGTTATTCACGTCATCTGCAAACTACGTGTATGGACAGGAGTCCCAGCAATTATCCCATGGATCAACTAACAGAACTAATGTGCCGGGATACTCCCAGTGAACGGGAACACTCCCGTGGACTGGGAATGGGAGAGGTGGTGGGGAGGGAGAAGGGGACAGAGGCAGACGCTGCACAAGGGCCCGGTGAGAAGACCCGCAGACATTATCCTCCGTGCCATTGAGGCCGGCTGCGGTAGGTATTAATCCGTCATGTCCATCACTGCCATCTCCGTCACTGACCCCCGATCTCCCCCACCGGGCAACAAGGGCTGGAGAGGGTCATCAGGTCACAGGAAGAGGCGACGGCTGCAACAGGCCTTTGTGTCCAGCTGGAGCTGGAGCTGGGGATCGGGGGTAAGTGATGGTTGGGGTTAGAGTTAGGGAAGAAACGTTAAGCTGGAGGGACTGGAGATGGAGCTAGATGGAGATCGGGGGTTAAGTGACGGAGATTGCAGTGGCAGGTATGGTGGCCCAAGCCTTCAGCCCAGCATGGCCTCGCTGGAAGGCCATGTTTGGCCATATCGTTTGGACGAATGGCACATGGCACGAACACATCTCAAGTACAAATCAAAAAAAGAACAAAATTGTTTTTTTGTTTTTTTTAAACGGTAAGATTTATAATTTTATCAAGAATAATGGAATATTAAGGGTGATAAATATTTTAATTATTAATACCTACAGTTTAAAAGTATTTTCATTTCAGATAGATCCCCTATTAAATAAATATGCCGACTTGAATTTTCACAAGAAACCATCGGGACATGCAGTTTTCCAGGTGGGGGGGCATCGAACAATTTTAAAAAAATAACACTTTATTCATTTAGGGTTTAATCTTTATTTATGAGGATTATGTTTATTAACAATATAGAAAAAGTAGAAATGGGATAGAATTACAGATTTCCCTCATATACAGCATGAAAGTAGCGGGACACCAAAGTAGACACTTACTGAAGAATCACCCACATGACTCTGTATCCCTGACACTCTCGCCGGCTGATGATCAGTAAACCTTGTGTTGGTTTAACTAACCCATTGTGAGTTGTCTGTCTATAAGAAATGAACCTTAACACTTCTCTCCAGAAATGCTGCCTCTCCAGCTGAGTTACTCCAGCATTTTGTGTCTATCTTCGATTTAAACCAGCATCTGCAGTTCCTTCCTATACAAGGATAGAGTTCCCTTACTTTCCCTCTCTCTCCCAACTATAGTTTTCCGACTAGTTTCACCATCCTCCTGATTAATGTTACTGTTTGTATACCTCCTTGTCACCTTCCCCTCAGCCAACAATGAACCATTGTACATTTCCTTCATCATCACCTGCTTTGACCTGTCATTTTTACATACCTTACCCTTCCATATCTCTAGTCTCCCTTTCCCCAGACTTTCAGTCTGAAGAAGGCTCTCAACCCAAAACGTCACCCAATCCTTCTCTCCAGACATGCCGCCTGTCCCACTGAGTTACTCCAGCATTTTGTGTCCATCTTAAGAATAGAGTTCTCCCACCATCTCCATTTCCCCTTCATGATCTGAACACCTGTCTCCTTTTCACGTCTACCCTTTGTCATTAACTCCACCCATCCGCCAACCAACCCTCCCCTGCACTGTATCCCAAAGATTATAGAGGAGCTTAATCTTTGCTGTATCCAGCTACCATTTGCCAGACTTTGTCCCGCCTCTACCGCTCTTTTCCAGCTTTCTTCCCTCTGCAACAATCAATCTGAAGAAGGGATTTGACCCGAAATGATGTATGTTTACCACCACATATATTCCATGACTGCTGAGTTCCTCCAACACTTCGCGCTTTGTAATAATTTAAAACAATAAGTTCCTGACAATCCGAGGCAGTTACTTAAAAGCAAGGAACTGAAATGAAAAACTCAAAAAAAATTAAACATTCAAAAAGTTAACGTAAAACATTTAAAACGGATAAATATATATTTATGTTAATAATGTTTTAACAACAAATGAACTTACCTGCCCCTCTTTCACCTTGCTACACTAACGTGCTCCTCCTACCTAGCGGCAGTGGTGAGTTCGTTGACTAATCAGGGAGCGCCCGGGGCAGGGTTAAGGCGAGGCATCGTCTGAACCAAAGATCCCTTTGGTCTGTACTGTTGCTCATCTCTCTGCGACTAAACGAAAGACAAGTGAAGGGGAACAGTCGGGGAAGAATTGCCCCCAATTAAAAAACAACAACAGTGAAGGCTACAAAGGGTAAGCGATCATGCTTAACGCTTATACTGATCATTGCGTTTGTGTTTCAACATAACTTGCAGCAGGTGTATGGGCGGCGCAGTGGCGCAGCTGGTAAAGCTGCTGCCTCACGGCGCCACAGACCACAGACAGACCCGGGTTCGATCCTGACCTCGGGCTGCTGTCTGTGTAGAGTTTGCACGTTCTCCCCTCTCTGGTTCTCTCCCACAGGCGCAGGGTTGTAGATTTTTTGTAAAAATGTGTAGGGAGTGGATGAGAAAGTTGGGAGAGGGTTGTGCGGATAGTGTGAACGGATAATGGTCGGGGTGGACTCGATGGGCCGAAGGCCTGTTTCATGCTCCATCTATTTAACAAAATAGATCAGGAAACAAATCAAGAAATATATCAGGAAACAAGTCTGGAACTATGTCTCAAAGTCTGAGGGACACCCTTGTACTCAATAAAACTGACTAATAATAAATGTTATGTTACTTTTAAAATCTTTTGTGTGGTTTTCGTAAATCAATGTTGAGGTATGTATTGGGGTGTGGGTGCAGGCTGAACAAAGGTTTTATATGAGTGAGGCCAGTTTTTTTTTAGGGAAATTACTTCCTGGTCTTTTCACAAACCTGGCAGTCGTTGGGTTTCCTTTGCTTAACCTGGCGGCACAATGATCAGAAACACAAGAGACTGCAGGTGTTATTTTGCGCAGTTCAATGATCTATGTTTCTGTTCACAACAAAGTTTACAAGTGAATGATGCAACATGTGGGGTGAACCTCAACTAAATCATAGAATGATACACAGTGCAGAAATAGGCCTGCCTTGCCGAAACAACTGATGCCCATGTAAAATGCAAAGTGCTGGAGTAACTCAGTGGCTAGGGCAGCATCTCATAGTCATACAGCATAGAAATAGGCCCTTTGGCCCAGTTTGCCCATGCCAAACAAAATGGCCCATCTATACTAGTCCCACCTGCCTGTGTTTGGTCCATATATCTCTAAGTCATTCCTATCCACATATCTGTCCAAATGCCTTTTAATGCTACAGTTGCCATAGTACCTACCTGAATGACATCCTCAAGCAGCTCAATCCATATAGCCACCATCCTCTGTGTGAAAAAAGTTGCCCCTCAGATTCCTATTAAACCTTTGCTCTCTCACCTTAAACCTGCGTCCCCTGGTTCGTTGATTCCCTGACTCTGGCTAAAAAAGACTGCATCTATTCCCTTCATGATCTTACATAACTCTATAAGATCACCTGTCGCCCTCCTACGCTCCAAGGAATACAGTCCTGGTCTGCCCAACCTCTCCTTATAGCCCTCAAATCCTGACAATATCCTCGTAAATCTTCCCTGTGCTTTTTCCAGCTTAACAACATCTTTCCTATAACGGTGACCAATACTGAACACAATACACCCAACCGTGGTGGGGATGGGTTGGGGGGAGAGAGAGGGAAAGTGAGGGGTACTTGAAGTTAGAGAAACTAATATTCATAATGTTGGGTTGTAAACACAAGCAAAATATGAGGTGCTGCTCCTCCAGTTTGCGTTGGGCCTCACTCTGACAATGGAGAAGGCCCAGGACAGAAAGGTCAGTGTGGGAATGGGAGGGGGAGTTAAAGTGTTTGGCAAACGGGAGATTAAGAAGGCCCAGGCGGACTGAGCGGAGATGTTCAACTGATATATAGGAGTCCTTGCCTGGAACAGCGGATACAGTAGATGAGGTTGGAGGAGTTGCAAGTGAACCTCTGCCTCACCTGAAAGGACTGTTGGGGTCCCTGGACAGAGTCGAGGGAGGAGGTAAAGAGATAGGTGTTGCATCTCCTGTGGTTGCAGGGGAAAGTACCTGGGGAGGGGGGTGGTTTGGGTGGGAAGGGACGGGTTAACCAGGGAGTTGTGGAGGGGCCGAAACCATAAAGGGGTGGAAATGGGAAGACTTGGCTAGTGGCGGGATCCCGTTGGAGGCGGTGGAAATGTTATAGGATTATGTGCTGTTTGCGATGGCTGATGGATGGAAGGTGAGGACTAGGGGGACTGGTGTATTAGCTGTTGTCTGTGCATGTGAGGTCACTGAGTACACTGCGGTAATCCATGCAAGCCCTCCAGACCTATGACATTGCCATCTCCCACACCTGTCTAATTGGGACTATGGAGATTCTGCAGGGATGGGTCATCACTCCCGGTTTGCATCTCCTTAACCACGGCTGCCATGCAATGTTTGGACATCTGTGCTGGCACTGTTCCATATTGTACCTTTCATACTCCTTCCAGGTGAAGTTCACTCCATCTGTGCACCAGCCACACTGCACCTGTTCTGTTTGAGTGTTAAGGGGTTGTCCCACTGCGGCGACCCAATCTGCAAGTTCAGAAGAGTTTGCCCTCAACTCATACTTGCAGCATGGTCGACACGAGGTCCTAGGAGGTCTTTGTAACCCTCCTCCATGCTCGAGAGTGGTCCCCGCGTACTCGAGGCCTCAGCTAGGTCGCGTCGCATTTTTCAACATGCTGAAAAATGTCCACGAGTTTAAAAAAAGGTCACCATGGGAAAAATCGATATTTTTTTTACTCGTAGGTTTAGTTGAGGTAGGTCGTAGTTGGTCGGCATGTTATTCGTAGGTAGTCGAAGGCAGTCGTAGATAGTCTTTAACATAGTCGAAGGAGATTGAAGGAGGTCGGCTTCACTCTCCACTATTCTGTGTCCAATTTTCCCGAAGAGAGTCAAAGGAGGTCTTCAACATGACACTTTTTCAAACTCTCCTAAACTCTTCTAAACTAGGTTGCCAATTAGGTCGCCGCAGTGGGACAGCCCCTTTAAGGTATGTTGGTTTAAACCATAAATAGACACAAAATGCTGGGGTAACTCAGTGGGACAGGCAGCATCTCCGGAGAGAAGGAATGGATGATGTTTTGGGTCGAGACCCTTCTAGAACTGCATTCCTTAGATCTTTTCGTGTCTATCTTCTGTTTAAGTTTGTGTTAGTTGGCAGCCAGTGTATTAGCTGCATGCTGAATTAATTGAAATCAGAGTCCACATATATATGAATAATCCTAGCTGCACACGGGGAGGATTAATCCTCTATTCCTGTCCCTGCACCTAATTTCACTTTATTCTGCTGCGAGCTTTTTCTTTGTTTGCTTTGAACAATTCCTACTAGTTCTTGAAAAATAATATTGGGGAGAGGAAAAGGCAAGCAGTTTAGTTGGCAGTTTAGTAGGCAGCAGAGTGGCGTGATGGACCATGATTACAGTGCCTGCTGTCCTTAGATAATTACTTTAAATTGCTGCAACTGTTGTTAGCAACGTGAAGATTCCAGAATAGCAATCAAACAGAGAGACAATCTTAGCATCACCCTGCGTAATTTAATTGCCAATAAATTTCCTGTAAGCAGTTTCAACCTTACAACATAATTCATAGCAATCTTAGAAATCTGGTCTTTTTTTCACAGAGTAGCAGTGCAGAATTGTTTACTGTCTATCAATAAATGGGGTAAAGTAAATTGTTTTGGTATCGTGCAAAGCCTGGACCTGTACCTCTTCTTCATTGGGAAGCCAGGATCAATGAGTATGTTCCCCATAACGTGGTACCACAGAGATCCTGTGCAATAGTCAGTAGTTTTGGATTGAAAATTGAAAATGACTGCAGTTAGTTACTTGGGTTACTCTGACAGTACCTTTCACACCTGTTTAGTCGGTCACCGAGAATGTTAAAGGCAGCAGGCACATGGGCACACCATCACCCGTGGGCCTTCCCCCACCCTCCCCAATATTGCATCCCTGACTTAGACCGAGCAACAATGAAGAAATGTTGTATTTCTAAGTGCTAGAATTTCCTCTTTTGAGTTGGCGTTTGGAAATAAGATTCTTATGAACGACCCTGGTATCAGGGAGTCCTTCTGGAGATGTGCCCTGAGCGAAACGTCACCCATCCGTGTTGGCCGGAGATGCTGTCTGACACGCTGAGGTGAGCACTTTGTGTTTTACTCAAGATTCCCAGCATCTGCAGTTCCTTGTGCCTTGGAGGGTCTCTGGCTTTGACCTTTCTTCTGGGTTATGAGCGTCTCGAGATGGTGTCCGGATGTATCAATTGATGTAAAATGGATGAAAGTTAAAAGCACCTCTAATATGTGGATGTAGCAATGAGGAATGGACGATGGACACACAACTACTACAACACTGCAGCTGTGCCACCATTTGAAGTACAGCAGTTCATCACCACTTTCGCATGACTCATTTTTCACACAAAGGTTGGTGGGTGTGTGGAACAAGCTGCCAGAGGAGGTAGTTGAGGCAGGGACAACCCAACGTTTAAGAAACAGTTAGACAGGTACATGGATAGGACCGGTTTGGGGGGATATGGACCAAGCGCAGGCAGGTGGGACTAGTGTAGCTGGGACATGTTGGCAAGTTGGGCCGAAGGGCCTGTTTCCTGTATCACTCCATGAGTGATGGTGATAAATGTGGCCTGACTCCTCACTCCTATCCCAAGATTTTAATGTAAAAGCTCCTCAGGAAGCTGATCTAAAATGAGGGAGCTGGGCTTATGGTCACATCAGGGCTAAAAGTTAAAACAAATACTTTGGCAAAACTAGCAAAAAGGAGCGGGACACAGTGGCGCAGCTGGTAGAGCTGCTGCTTTACAGCGCCAGGTTCAATCCTGACCTTGGCTGCTGTTTGTGTGGAGTTTGCACATTCTCCCTGCGACCGTGTGGGTTTTCTCCTGGTGCCCACATCCCCCAGACGTGCAGGTTTGTAGGTTAATTGACCTCTGTAAGTTGTCCCTCGTGTGTAGGGAGTGGATAAGAAAGAGGGATAACATAGAACTCGTATGAACGGGTGATCGATGCTTGGTGTGGGCTCGGTGGGCCGAAAGGCCTGCTTCCATGTTGTATCTTCCAATTAAGCAATTTATTGGGGATAAAATAACGAACTTTTAACACCATGAGGATTTAATGATCTGCAAACGTTCTTGGTAAAGGTCACAACAGATGTAAGGGAGTGGAGAATTTGCTCTGGGATAAAATTAAAACTTGACACAAGCCCAAGGACTTAATTTGACCTTCACCCAAAGGTCATCATTGGGCTCCATTGGATTTGGGTCAGGCATCTTGGCTCTGTATAATAATATTGAGCCTTGCTGCATTTATTTATAGTTGGGCCCCGAGTAAGAACTGTTTTTAATCCCCAATCCAAACCCAACAGGCGACCAGGCTCTGAATGTCTGTATAAAAGTGTGGACATATGGGAGAGGTCCATTTAAATAAAGGATACAAACCCGGAGCTGTGTTTTATTTCCTCATGTTGAATACTGACACTGATATAATACAACCCAAAGTGTAAACATATTTATTTTCTCTCTGCACTTTTTCTCAAAATGCTGCCAAATTAACCATTGTTCACATTTGTCAGGGTGGTGAATGTTCATGAATCTAAAGCATTGATATTTATGTCCAGCACTCATTAGTGAGAGCAGGGAGAGGCGTGCATATACATCCACCAGCGCACAAAGCTGGGATCAAACACCTGCTCATCTCGGGTGATTTCTCTGGGGAAGTGACTGCGTGTCCATGGCACAAACAGGAAAACAGCTGCTGTGTCTGACACGTGTACGCGGCGTGGCCGTGTACACAGCAAGGACCGACCTCAACCTTACTGGTTCTCCAATCCAATAACCAGACTGGAGAGCCCGTTAATCTAACCAACTGCTACAAGTAAATCAAGTATTTGCCAAATCCAACCCACGCCATCAACCTTCTCCTCAAAACGTACTTCTTGGCCTGCACAACAAAGGCCTTGTGATAAGCAACAGGCCCTTTGGCCCAACTTAACCATGCCGACCAAGATGCCCCATCTACACTCGTTCCACCTGCCCATGGTTGCCTCGTATCCCTCAATCTTTCCTATTCATGTGCTTGTCCAAATGTATTTTAAATGTTGCTATTAGTTCCTGCTCCAATTACCTCCTCTGGCAGCTAATTCCATGTACCCATCACCCTCTGCATATTATATTGAAAGTGTAATGGTTTGCTGCAACTTGGGTTGTGAATTTACTCAGCACTGCTGCTGCAGGGAACGAAACAATCAAAGTGCCAGCTTTAGAAACCAATTGCATGAGGGTATTAAGGTTTATTTTCTAAGGTGGCCTGGCATAATAGGAATACTTTGACAATTGCTGCTCATATATTGGAAAGTGTCAGATCCCATCAGTGTGAACGGGATAGCATCAAAACGCTTCAGGTACTGAAGGATTACTTGGTACAAGTTGAATCTCGCCCCACCTCAGTGTTAAGATTTTACTCGCCAATGGAGGTTGTGAAAATTCAGTTTGTAAGCCTTGATCTTTGTGCAGCAAAGTGGCAGAACCTATGATCTTTCAGCAGATATCTATTCCCATGCCGTGGTAGAAATTTTTAAATCAGAAAGCCAGTAGGACTCCCTGCTCCATCTGCACCAGTGTGGATCGAGGGATTGTGCTGTTTGAACCTAATTACTTCTTTTAATAATAATAATAATAATGCATTTTATTTATGGGCGCATTTCGGAGCACTCAAGGACACCTTTACAGATTAAAACAAGCAAATTACAAATATATAAATAAAATGAAACAAAAACAACATATATCTTTTTGTGCTTGATATGAACAAATATGTTGAGGTTTCTCTGCTTTGCAACCACACTTGTGCTCTCAACCCCCACCTAACAAACTAGTTATCTACTTGTATTGTAATTTCTCCATTATTTTCCCCTATACTTTAAATTGTTACCCGTTTCCGGAGTTTCCTTATTCTCAGTTTTAATGTTCACTTGATCTTGCCTCGTTCTACATTAGTAGCAAAAAGTGCTGAAACTATACATCAAGACTGGTACCTGCTGAGAGAAAATCACTAAAATATTTCCATTACATAGTGGAACTGGCCAAAATAATCAATGTACCGCTGCAGGCCAAATAGCTTTCTCCCACACTTCAACATTCAATCGATTTATGTAGGAGTGTGTAGGAAGGAACTGCAGATGCTGGTTTACACCAAAGATAGGACACAAAATGCTGGAGTAACTCAGCGGGTCAGGCAGCATCTCTGGGGAAAAGGAATGGGTGACGACTCAAACCCAACCCGAAACGTCATCCATTCCTTAAAACGATGTAACCTGGAGGTGGTTGAGTCACTTCCATCCTAAAGAGGTTTGATTTTAAGAGTTCTATTTCCCAATAAAGAACTCAACAAATGCATTAATCTGCCTTTATGATAAGTCAAATTGTATTTTCTACTTTTTATTTTTTGAGATAAGTGGCTTAAATGCATCAGTGGGCAGAGCAGCCACCCTGGAGCACGGGAGAACCAGGTTCAATCCTGACCTTAAATTCCACATGTGTGGAGTTTGCCCAATCTCCCTATCAAAGATCATATAGCTATAGGATCTTTGCTCCCTATGACTGCATTGGTTTCCTCTTGGTGCTCCAGTTTCCTCCCACATCCCAAAAATTGGTACGTTACTTGGCACCTGTATACTACTGCTAATGTGTAGGTGAGGGGTAGATCTGGGTAGAGTTGATGAGGAGAATTTTTTTTTAAAAGGTGGGATGTACTGTAAATGGGTGACTAATAGTCATTCAGCCACCTAGGGCTCGAAGGGCATGTTTCCATGCTTTGTTGCTCAATTACTCGTAAGACTGCCCATGAGGAAAGGATTAAGCATGCTGAAAGATGATTTTGTAGAGAACTGATGAATAGATTCCAAAGAGATGTCTCCACTAATGGGAAGTCAAGTAAAGGAGCTATAAATATATCAGTGAAATTTAAGAAACAATTCAAGAGATGCAAGTGTAGGAACAGCAGATGCTGGTTTAAACCGAAGATAGACACACAAATCTGTAGTAACTCAGCGGGACAGGCAGCATCTTTGTAGGGAAGGAATGGGTGACATTTTGGTTCGAGACGTCACCCATTCCTTCTCTCCAGAGATGCTGCCTGTCCCACGGAGTTACTCCAGCTTTTTGTGTCCATCTTCAAGAGATGCAAGTTTTGGCTCAATACTGACAAATGTCCATCAGTTCTGTGGTGAACAGTAAATATTCGCATTGGTATGTTCTCTCTGTGACCTCATGATTTTTCTCCAGCTGCTCTGGTTCCTCCCACATCACAAAGACGTGCAGGTTTGTAGTTTAATTGGCCTTCTGTAAATTGTCCCTAGTGTGTAACCTAGGACTAGTGTATGGGTGATACTGGTCGGTGCGGACTCGGTGGGTCGTTGGGCCTGTTTCACGCTGTATCTCTAAACTAAACTGAAATATGACAAATTATCTGTTGATCAGGGCAGGTGGGGCAGAAGATGAAAACCGGGAGATCTGTGTCTTTGTTCTGTCCTGGGGGAGAGATTGTGAGAGCTCCAGCCAAGACCGCAGGAAATTGCAGCAAATTGTGGACGCAGCTCAGACCATCACAAAAAGCAATCTCCCTTCTGTTGACTCCATTTATACCTCGCGCTGCCTCAACAAGGCGAGCAGCATAATCAAGGACGAGTCGCATCCTGGCCACTCCCTCTTGTCCCATCTCCCATCAGGCAAAAGGTTTAGATGTGTGAAAACGCACACCTCCAGATTCAGGGACAGTTTCTTCCCAGCTGTTCAGGCAACTGAATCATCCTACCACAACTCGAGAGCAGCGCTGAATGACTGTCTACCTCTTTGTTGACATTCGGACTATCCTTGATCGGACTTTTTCCAATGTTCTCTCGACTCTGGATCAGTTGCTGTGGACTGGAGGGTAACCAATGTAACTCCACTTTTTAAGAAAGGAGGGAGAGAGAAAACGGGGAATTATAGACCAGTTAGCCTTGTGGGGAAGATGCTTGAGTTGATTATTAAAGATGTGATAAGAACGCATTTGGAAGCATTGATGGGATCGGTCAAAGTCAGCATGGATTTATGAAGGGGTAATCATGCATGCTTGACTAATCTACTGGAATTTTCTGAGAATGTGACAAGTAGAATGGATAAGGGAGAGCCAGTGGATGTGGTGTATCTGGACTTTTAAAAAGCCTTTGACAAGTACTCACACAAGAGATTAGTGTACAAAATTAGAGCACATGTTATTGGGTGTAGGTATTGACATGGATAGAGAACTGGATGGCAGACAGGAAGCAAAGAGTAGGAATTAACGGGTCCTTTTCAGTTGTTTACAATATATATAAACGATTTGGAACAAGGGAATTAAATGTAACATCTATAAGTTCATTCCCGAAATCTCCTTGAAACTGGTTGTGAGATGCTCACCTGGAATGTGTAGTGAATGTACTTCAACGGGACTGTTTGGCTGAAATGATTGCAATATGTTGGAACCACAGCATGTCGGCATGGTGGCGCAGTTGCTGCCTTACAACGCCAGACACCTGGGTTCGATCCTGACTACAGGTGTTGCCTGTACGGAATTTGTACGTTCTCTCCGTGACCTATGTGGGTTTTCTCCGGGTGATCCGGTTTCCTCCCACACTCCAAAGACATACGGGTTTGTAAGCTAATTTGCTTGGTAAATTGTAAGATGCCCCCAGTAGAGCTAGTGTAAAAGGATTGTTGGTCGGCAGGGACCGAAGGGCCTGTTTCTGCGCTCTATCTCTAAACTGAAGTAAATGCTGTTCCAATGATACAGGGGGAACTGGAGTATATGGAGATGTGGTGCTCCCCTGTGTTTGCAGACATTGAGAATTTCCTGTCCTATAATTTTTTTACTCCCATACTTTGTTTTCCTTGGAACTCTCAATGTTGTTAGGAAAATAATATTTAATTAGATTTGCACATCCCATCTTGCCTCTCCCAGCATAAGGTTATGTTGCAATGTGTTTTGCATTCAATGTTTTCGTTTAGTTTAGAGATACAGCACGGAAACAGGCCCTTCAGCCCAGCGATCCCTGCACATTAACACTATCCCACACCTACTAGGGACATTTTTTACATTTACCAAGCCAATTAACATACAAACCTGTACGTCTTTGGAATGTGGGAGGAAACCGAAGGTCTCGGAGAAAACCCACGCGGGTTACGGGGAGAACGTACAAACTTCATACAGACAGCACCCGCAATCGGGATCGAACCCGGGTCTCCGGCGCTGCATTCGCTGTAAGGCAGCAACTCTACCGCTGCGCCACCGTGTAATGACCTGGAAACCATTCTTGTGAAACCTTTCTTTAAATACAATCCATTTAAAAGCACGTGGTTAAGAAATTGTACAGTGTGTTATATTGTGAAGGGTTTGTTAGTATATTTTGTGCAGGGGTGCATAACAACTCCTGTTTTATGTTGTGCAGTTACTGTTGTTTGCCAAACCTCCACTCAGAACAGCCATTACCAAAGATGGCTGACCAAGATGTGGGAATGCAGATTGAAGCACAGTTTAATGATGTTGTGAGGAGACTACAAAGCAAGCAACTTTTTCAGTCTGACTGGGATATTGCCACTTTTGCCATTTTCTTCATTTTTATTGGTAAGTTGCCAAAGGCTACCAAAGATTAATAATTGTAAACAATTGTTGCTACATATAGCTCAATTGCTAATATTTAAGAATATTATTTTTTTAAAATATCTTTGTCATTCAGTACGCAGAAAATCATTGCCCTAACTCTTTCATAAGATCCTGAGATAGTGAAACTCGCTCTTAAAAAGTTGTGGTTAAATATGTTGCTTTTTCTGCTAAATATCTAATCAGTTAAGGGAGACAAACATTGGCACTCTTTCTTGTACCTTGTATTAGCGTCTGCTGTTGTCTCAACGTCAGGAAAAACCTGCCAGATGGTTGTGTTTTCAAATGGTGCCGATTTCAATTTGAGCAGGCCTGTCCCTTTTCTGTTTGTGTGATGAAGTTCTGTGCTCATGGCTACCCTGCCAGAAGGCATGTTGCTGACTACTTTCTAGAGATATGTCAAATTTCCTCCACGCAGAGAGCTGAACTTTAATCACCTGACAGGAACCTAATGCACAAAAGTTTAGTTTTGAGATGCAGCGCGGAAACAGACCCTTCGGCCCACCGAGTCCGCGTCGACCAGTAATCGCTGCACACTAACACTATCCCACATACACTAAGCTTTGTTCTGCATGCTGTTCAGTCAAACCATACTATACATGAGTATAATAGATCCTCTTCTGGAACAGCATGTAGAGAATCGCTGTGTTTGGCGCCATCTAGCACCTTGAATGAATGAATGATACTTTATTATCACAGTGAGATTCTTTGTTTTGTATACACAAGGTATGCAAAGTGCCGCCACGTATAGGGAGCTGACAAAGTTACAAAGTATTCCATTTAGTCCCCTTAGTTCTCTCCCCCCCCCCCCCCCCCCCCCCCCCAAGGAATAACACTATCCTACACACTAGGGACAATTTACCGGTCAATTAAGCTATAAACCTGTACGTCTTTGCAGTATGGGAGAAAACCCCTGTGGTCACAGAGATACGTACAAACTCCGTACAGACAGCACCCGTAGTCAGGATCGAGCACAGGTCCTCTGGCGCTGTAAGGCAGCAGCTCCAAAATATCCAAAATATCAAAACTCCAAATTTGGTATATAGAAACATTGAAGTTCTTGGACAACTTGTGGATCAGGCATTCACTGCTTCATAAATAGTTTATCACTTTGCCTATTTCAGTTGGCAATTCTAATTATCTAAGTAACATTCTAAAATTGATATTCTGCAGTCTGAAGAATCCTGCTGTTGAATTTCTGTTAGGCGAACATTTCACGTGCTCAAATAAATTTCCCTGAGCAAGATTGTGCTAACTGTGTACCTAAAGTCCTTGCAGCCTGCCTTTAATGTCAGCAATTTTGTTTTGCAAAAGAATTTCACTGGAAAACCCAACATGCAAAACAAGTTAATGATATTATATTCTTTGTTATCTTGAAGATTTCGTGCCTCGGAAAATATGCACAACTGTTTTAACAAGATAGTATACGGCGGAAAAGTTGCCTTCCGATTGTCAAATCCAGTGGCAAATAATTTGCACTGTTGTGAATTCTGCTTGATTTCCTTAAAATTTTTTTTTCCTTTTAAATTTCCAGGTGCTGTATTGTTTCTCATTCTCTTGGTTGTGGTTCGCTTTTTCTGGGGCTGCTGCTGTTCTTCCTCCAAAAAGGTTAGTCTTCTTTCTTTTGGGGCAAACTGGTTCAGGACGTTCCTGCTGTTGCATAATCTCCGAATGTACCATCAACCACAGTGTGACAGCAGGACACAGTGGCGCAGCGCTAGAATTGCTGCCTCACAGCACCGGAGACCCGACTTCGATCCTGGATCCTGACTAGGGGCACTGCCTGTGCGGAATTTGTACATTCTCCCTGTGACCGCGTCTGTTTTCTCCGGGTGCTCCGGGTTTCCTCCCACGTCCCAAAGACGTGCAGGTTTGTAGGTCAAATGGCTTTGGTAAAATTGAAAATCATCCCTAGTGTGTAGGATAGTGCTAGTGTACGGGGTGATCGATGGCCGGCGTGGGCTGTAGGGCCTGTTTCCATGCTGTATCTAAACTAAACTATATGAAGATCCATGTGCTCCCGAGCTAAATCCTAAAGAAGAGCCATCCGGGCTCACTTTCACAGGGACCTATCCAGCAATTAGCAACAACCTGTCAACTTCATCAGCAAGGTTATGCTGCAGGGGGTTTGGTACAGAATCAGGCCTTTTATTGTCACTGCCTACTGGGTCTATCTCTCATTGGAAGCTTCATTATCTGGATTAAAACAAATTTTGCAACAAGCAATCTGCTGGAGGAACACGGCAGCCTTTGTCTGCACTCATCGGTCATCCACCTGCCTCCGTCTCCCACTCCCACCCCACCACCACCTGGCTCAATGTTGTCACATTCCCCATAGCCATCAATGAACCTTTGTACATTTCCTTCCGCATCCTCTGCTTTTATCTGTTCTTTTTGCACCTTACATTCTCTTTGTACCCTTCCATATCTCTGGTTTCCCTCTCTCCTGACTCTCAGTCTGAAGAAGGGTCTCGACCCGAAAAGTCACCCATTCCTTCTCTCCAGAGATGCTGCCTGTTACTCCAGCATTTTGTGTCTAATTTCAATCTGCTCACAATGCTTCTTCACCCCATCTCGGTCCACTAATCACTCACTTGCCTCCGTCTCAACACCCCCTCCCTTCTTTATATTGGCTATTTTCTCTCTGCACTCTTAATCCTATTGCAGGGTTTCAACCCAAAACACCGACTGTTTCTTTCACCCAACGAATGCTGCTTGAACTTCAGCGTTCTCCTGCAGACGGTTTGTTATTTCCAGCATCTGCCGTCTCTGAGTCTGAATCCCTATTAACAATCTATTCACAGTTAATCTGTGGAGCTCATTGCCACAGAGGACTGTGGAGGCCAAGTTAGCGGATATTTTTAAGGAGGAGATAGTCAACTTCTTGATTAGAAAGGGGGGTCAAGGGTTATGGGGCGAAGGCAGGAAATGGGAGTAGGAGGCAGAGATCAGCCATGAATGAATGGCAGAGTAGACTCGATGGGCCGAATGGCCTAATTCTACTCCTATAATTTGTGATTATAAGTCTCAAGGGAAACGCAGTCAACAATTGACATACTCGGAGCCAGTGTTCCTCTACTTAACTAATTCCTCCCGGAATGGGAGATGTGAAGATATGTTAAATAGCAAGTTTAGTTTTACCCTAGTTTAGTTTGTTATTGTCGTGTGCACATACTGCAGTGAAAAGTTTGTTCTGCATGCTGTTCAGTCAAACCATACTGTACATGAGTATAATAGATCCTCTTCTGGAACAGCATGCAGAGAGTCGCCATGTGCTGGCGCCATCTTGTAACTTGAATGAATCGATGATACTTTATTATCACACGTGACTTGTCACAGTGAATTACCAAGGTATGCAAAGAGTCGCCACGTATAGGGCACTGTCAAAGTTACAAAATATTCCATTTAGTCCCCCTTGCTCTCTCGCCCTTCCCCCCCCCCCCCCCCCCCCCCCCCAGAGTCTTGTCTCCAGAGATGCTGCCTGTCCCGCTGAGTTATTCCATTGTTTTGTGACTATGTTTGGTGTAAACCAGCATCTGCAGTTCCTTCTGACGCATTTGGGCTACGGATTGGCAGGAGGGACAGCCTGAGCAAAAGTATTTCTGCATTGTTTATTATACAACTTGGTCTCCCACACCTCCCCAGTAAATCAATTCAGTTCAAAGTGCTGGAGAAACTCAGCGGGTCAGGCAGCATCTTTGGAGAACATGAATAGGTAACGTTTTGGGTTGGGTCCCTTGGGTTACTCCAATACTTTGTCTTTCTTTGTAAACCAGCACCTGCAGTTCTCCTATCAAATTAGTTCATTCCATTCATGGATTCTCAGCAGCAAAGCTTAAGATGTTTCAAGTAAAAATTTGAAATTCATAACGAGGCCTTCATAACAAGAGGATTTGTGTATAGGAGTAAAGAGGTCCTTCTGCAGTTGTACAGGGCCCTGGTGAGACCACATCTGGAGTATTGTGTGCAGTTTTGATCTCCTAATTTGAGGAAGGACATCCTTGCTATGGAGACAGTGCAGCATAGGTTCACGAGGTTAATACCCAGGATGGTGGGACTGTCCAATGCGGAAATGTTGGAAAGAATGGGCTTGTATTCACTGGAATTTAGAAGGATGAGAGGGGATCTTATAGAAACGTATAAAATTATAAAAGGACTGGACAAGCTAGATGCAGGAAAAATTTTCCCAATGTTGGGGGAGTCCTGAACCAGGGACAACAGTCTAAGTATAAAGGGGATGTCATTTAAAACTGAGATGAGAAAAAACCCAGAGAGTTGTGAATTTTATTCTCTGCCACAGAGGCCAACTCACTGGAAGAATTTAAAAGAGTTATTTGGAGCTCTAGGGGCTAGTGAAATCAAGGGATATGGGGAGAAGGCAGGCACGGGTTACTGATTGTGGATGATCAGCCATGATCACAAAGAATGGCGGTGCTGGCTTGAAAGACCAAATGGCCTCCTCCTGCACCTATTTTCTATGTTTCTATGTTTAAAACTTTAAAAAAAAATTAATGACTTGTCTATGAGTTGATTTTTGGATGTCATTTTATTTCCTGGATTTTTATCTTATTATTGTTTTGCTTTCTTCTAAGTTCAACTTGTATCACATAGACAATAAGTAATTGGAAATTATATATTTCAAAAAAAGTAGCATAATATGTACTTGCTGGCAGCTTTATTTCTGATTGAGCTGAAAATAACCAGCTGTTTCTTGCAATTCCATTTAACATAAATATGAGTCGAACGTCAAGAGTATTTTATTGTCATATGTTCCAGATAGAACAATGAAATTCTTACTTGCAGCAGCACAGCAGAATATGTAAACGTAGTAAAGCAAGTGTACTATGTACATAGTTGTACATGCAGATCAGAACGCCACAGGAGATCCTTCTTCCCTGCAGCTATCAAACTTTACAACTCCTCCCCTCCTGTCGAGGGGTAGACTGAGACTGACTCTCCCCCTCTCTCCCTCCCCTATCTTTGCACACCCCCCAAGCCTTCCCACTTGTCACTTTAATTTCATGATTCATGTGTTTTGTGTTTTTATAACTGTTGGCAGATCAATTTCCCTCCTAGGATAAATGAAGTTCTATCGTATTGTACAATGTACTGTAAACAATATAGTAAACGAGAGTATACACATACTCACAAATACACATATATAGATCACACACACACGCACACGCGCGTACGGACTCAGACCCCTTCACCCCTTTATGACACGTCTGTGAATGACCTTCAGTGGCCCAGCCAGAGCCTGAACGTGAATCGAGGATCTGGGCGAAATTACCCAAATACAGGTGTGCCAAGCTTGTAGCGTCATACCCAAGAAGACTTGAGGCTGTAATCGCTGCCAAAGGTGCCTCAACAAAGTGCTGAGTAAAGGGTCTGAATACTTATGTAAATGTGATATTTCAGTTATTTATTTTTAATTACTTTGCAAAAACAGCTGTTTCGCTTTTATTATGGGGTATTGTGTATTGATGATTTAAAAATAATAATTTAATCTATGTTAGAATAAGGCTGGAATGTAGCAAAATGTGGAAAAGGTGAAGGACTGAATACTTTCTGAATGCACTATATATATATGTATATATGTATGTGTGTGTGTATGTGTATATATATATATATACATATATACATACACACGCACACATATGTACACAAAAAATATGGTTATTCTTCGTAAGACATTCAGATCAATAAGCTAACAAAATGAATTTCAAATATTTTGAGTTGATTCTTTCTCTCTTTCAGCCTTCAAAGCGTAAAGTGGGAGTCGACAACCTGGCACTAGAACCGTAGAACTTAAATGGGATCTTTGAACATCAACCGGATCATTTAACGACCACCTTCACTGTCACAGAATCCAGTGCAATCCTTTTGGCTGACGTCTTTTCCGAATTAATCCAGCAAAGAAATCTATCTTTTTTTAGCAATCTTGCTTCAGTTTGGTACCAACATTACTTTGGATCCACACTCTGTGAACCGTTAGGCAGATGACTGGCAGCAATGTTTTCTACAGCTCCTTAATAACCACTCTGGGTAAAGCAAAGAGATCTTGAAAATGAATGCGTCCCTTATTTTTGAAAGGGAATCCACCATTTTAAGCTGCAACTGAGATTAGATTGGAAGCGGGTGGGTACAGGTTTGTGCGGCATGTTGGGATTCAAACACACATAGCTTTCCTTCAGAATATTATTTGTAATCTCTTCTAAATTCTTATTTTGCTAAAATACTAATTGAAATGTATTGATTGCAGGTATAAAATCTATTAATTGGTTCCTATCAGCGTGCACTTTGTTTAAATTGTTAACTTCCACAGAGCAACATTCAACAGTTAATTTGTCTGGATAAATTGTTATTGCCAACACAATATTTTAAAGATGTACTATTTCAAATGCTTTTTTCCAGAATAAATTATTTTAATGGTGTAAAAATTGAATTGGTTTCTTCACAATTAAATTACTTTTTAAAAGCAAATTTGTAAATCTGACTTGTATTCACGATATGTAGCCGACTTACATTACTTCCTATTTGCTGTAAAAATAAATGAAACATTCTAACATAAGTCTACCTAGTAGAGCTGCTGTCTCACAGCGCCAGTGACCCAGGTTTAATCCTGACCTCGGATGCTCTCTATGTGGACTTTGTATGTTCCCCTGTGACCACGTTGATTTTCTCTGGGTGATTTCCACCCACATCTCAAAGATGAGTGGTTTGTAGGTTTATTGGAGTGGATGAAAAGGCAGTATAGCATAAGTAGCGTGAACGGGAGATCGATGGTCGGCGTGGGCTGAAGGGCCTGTTTCCATGATGTATCTCTAAACATGACATCGCTTTGTGTGAGTGTTGGCAAAGTGTAGAAGCAAGTCTTTTTTAATTTATTTTGCAAGAGTAAAATAAATTTGCATTTATCCTATTGTCAATTTGTTAAAATGTTTATGAACATTTGTTGCCCGAAGAAAATTGTAATTAATAGATTATCCTAGCAAGAATTAAATGGGCTGAATGGCCTCCTCTACAGTGCCCTCCATAATGTTTGGGACAAAGACCAATCAATTATTTATTTGCCCTTACAAATTTGAGATTTGTAATAGAAAAATTCACATGTGGTTAAAGTGCACATTACCACATTTTATTAAAGGGTATTTATTATACATTTTGGTTTCACCATGTAGAAATTACAGCTGCGTTTATACATAGTCCCCCCCATTTCAGGGCACCATAATGTTTGGGACACATGGCTTCACAGGTGTTTGTAATTGCTCAGGTGTGTTTAATTGCCTCCTTCATGCAGGTATAAGAGATCTCTCAGTGCCTAGTCTTTCCATCACATTTGGAAATGTTTATTGCTGTTTATCAGCATGAGGACCAAAGTTGTGCCAATGAAAGTCAAATAAGCCATTATGAAACAGGAATAAAACTGTCAGAGACATCAGCCAAACCCGAGGCTTACCAAAATCAACTGTTTGGAACATTATTAAGAAGAAAAAGAGCACTGATGAGCTTACTAATTGCAAAGGGACTGGCAGGCCAAGGAAGACCTCCACAGCTGATGATAGAAGAATTCTCTCTATAATAAAGAAAACTCCCCAAACACCTGTCCGACAGATCAGAAACACTCTTCAGGAGTCAGGTCTGGATTGGTCAATGACCACTGTCCGCAGAAGACTTCATGAACATAAATACAGAGGCTACAGTGCAAGATACAAACCACTGCTAAGCCGCAAAAATAGATGGCCAGGTTAGTTTGCCAAGAAGTACTTAAAAGAACAACCACAGTTCTGGAAAAAGGTCTTGTGGACAGATGAGACACAGATGAACTTATATCAGAGTGATGGCAAGAGCAAAGTATGGAGGAGAGAAGGAACTGCCCAAGATCCAAAGCATACCACCTCATCTGTGAAACACGGTGGTGGGGGTGTTATGGCCTGGGTGCTGAAGGTACTGGCTCACTTATCTTCATTGATGATACAACTGCTGATGGTAGTAGCATAATGAATTCTGATGTATGGACACTCCTATCTGCTCAAGTTCAAACAAGTTAAAAACTCATTGGCTGGTGGTTCATTCTACAGCAAGACAATGATCCCAAACATACTGCTAAAGTGACAAAGGAGTTTTTCAAAGCTAAAAAATGGTCATTTCTTGAGTGGCCAAGTCTATCACCCGATCAGAACCCAATTGAGCATGCCTTTTATATGCTGAAGAGAAAACTGAAGGGGACTAGCCCCCAAAACACGCATTAGCTGAAGATGGCTTCAATGCAGGCCTGGCAGAGCATCACCAGAGAAGACATCCAGCAACTGGTGTTGTCCATGAATCGCAGACTTCAAGCAGTCATTGCTTGCAAAGGAGATGCAACAAAATACTAAACATGATTACTTTCATTTACATGACATTGCTGTGTCCCAAACATTATGGTGCCCTTATGTATAAACATTGCTATGTTTTCTACATGGTGAAACCAAAATGTATAAAAATGGCCTTTATTACAATCTGACAATGTGCACTTTTACCACAGGTGTTTTTTTTTCTATTACAAATCTGAAATTGTGGAGTACAGAGGCAAATAAATAAACGATGAGTCTTTGTCCCAAACATTATGGAGGACACTGTTTTCTCATCATATTCAGATGATCCATCAAACGCCTCGTATGCAACTGACGTTGGATAAATGTGATGCTTTTTGCTTCCACCTTTCTATTCAGGCAATCAAGTCCAAGTGTGTTTTTTTTTTTGCTCACTGTTCACGGAGGGTGGTGGGTATATGGAACGAGCTGCCAAAAGAGGGAGTTGAGGGAAGTACCATAATAGCATTTAAAATACTCTTGGACAGGTACAGGGAAAGGAATGTTTACAAATGATAGGTTAGGTTTGTTATTGCCACATGTATTGAGGTACAGTAATAGTTTTGCATGCTATCCATACAGATTGATATACCATACATAGGGACAATCAGTTCAAACTCAAGTACGATAGAGGAAAGGGGAAGATAAAGTGCAGATCATAGTCCTCAGCTTAGTAGCACATCAATTCCTTAGACAAAGTCCAATGTCCTTAAAAACGTAGAAGTGAATTAAATGGTCCCAGGGCTTATGGAAGGGCCGTTCAGAAGCCTGATAATGGGGGAAGAAGCTATTACCAAGTCTCGAAAACACTGCCTCTAAGTGTTTGATTTCAAGCATCTGTACCTACTGCTGTAGACACAAAAAACTGGAGTAACTCAACAGGACAGGCAGCATCTCTGGAGAGAAAGAATGGGTGACGTTTCCGGTCTGAAGAAGGGTCTCGACCCGAAACGTCACCCATTCCTTCTCCCCAGAGATGCTGCCTGTTCTGCTGAGTAACTCCAGCATTTTATGTCTCTCTTGGGTCCAGTTCGTTTGTTGATATTGCTGTGTGTGTTGAAGCCACCAGATGGCAATAGAGATTCATGAGCTTTAGTAAATATGGACTGTGGAAACTTTACAGGTTTTTGATTTCAGGGTGGGGAGAGAATTGTACTGAACAATGCACAAAAACATGAAACAATACATGTGTCTATGCCACTGGGGATGTAAGAAAATATAAGTAGGCTACATGTCCCCTCAATCCTGCCCTGTCATTTAATATTACAATGCTGGTCTACCTGGGTCACATTTCACCTGTGCCACTTCTCTGAGCTCTCAGTTACTCTCTTAAATTATCTTATTCCTTTTCAAATCCCCTAATGATTTGCCCTACATATCCTTATGCAGGAAAGAATTTGTTTTAAATGACTGCCCCCTTCTCTGCTGAATTTGTAACCGTGGCCTCTAATTTGGGATTCTCCCACAAGTGGAACCATCTGTCACGCCTGGTAAAGTCATATTTCAACAACATCATCCCTCTTCTAAACTCTAAAGAATAGAATTGATTTCTTTAGCTGCTCATGTCAAGGGCAACCTTTTCTCAATTCCAGGAATTTCTTTTGGATCACCTCCAATAGCAGTATACCCTTTCTTAAATAAAGGAAGTAATACTGTACACAATACTCTGGGTGTAGCCCCAATAGTACCCTGTACAATTGTAGCAATATTTCCCCATTACCAAACTCTGCATGTACTCCCAGTGTAACCTCAATATACCCCACAATACTTAACTATTTCCAAACTCCAATCCTCTTACAAAATCCCTTTGTACCAATTATCTTTAAGTAAGTAAGTTTGTGATTCATGCACAAAAACATCTAGCACAATATAAATTTGATTTTTGGTGGGGTTTATTAAAAAAACATCCCTGCTTCTCATTCCCCGTTGGATTGCAACCTTGTCATGGTCGGGAAGCTTGTGTGTCTCAGTGACCCCTAGAGATGTTCCAGCGAGAGATTCGACTCCTGGACCGGTGGAAGGGTAGAGGCGAGACGAAGAGCGATTCATTGGTCCTCCAGGTTGGAGGTTGAGCACAGGGCTAACAACCCTGTCTTGTAAAACAAATATGTTACGGAAACAGCAACTGAAGGAATCAACACTACTGGGCGTGATGGACTTCCAGTGCTATCAACAGATGCTGGGATGAATGTCAATGGTGAAAGCCGAAAGGAAGCCACTAGCAGAATGGTGGAAGTTCTAAATGGCAAACATAAGACACCATCAACATGAGAAGGCGCTGAAACTGAGAACCAGACAGCATCCCAAGAATAGCCCTGCACTGGACACTGGAAGGGAAAAGGAAAAGAGGGAGACCCAAAACCACCTGGCGTCGAACTGTAGAGGAGGAAATGAAAACAATGGACCCGACCTGGGGTAGTGTCCAGAAGCTAGCCCAGAACAGACAGGAGTGGAGGACCTTCGTTGCTGCCTTACATAATAGGCAGTAAGTAAATATTCCTGCTTCTACCCACATGGTCTTAAATGAAGGGGGGTTACACAAAAAACTGGAGAAACTCAGCGGGTGCAGCAGCATCTAAGGAGCGAAGGAGATAGGCGACGTTTCGGGTCGAGACCCTTCTTCAGACTGGTCAGGGATCAGGGAAACGAGAGATATAGACGGTGAATGAGTGCAAAAAGTATCGATGATGAAGGGAACAAGCCATTGTAAGCTGTTTGTGGTGTGAAAATGAGAAGCTAGTGCGACTGGGGTTGGGGAGGGAGATAGAGATAGAGGGAATGCCAGGGCCCGAGGGCTGAGGGAGAGGTGGGAAGGGGAGGAGACAGCAAGGGTTAACAGAATTGAGAAAATTCAATGTTCAAGCCCAAAGGATGCAGACTCCCCAAGCGGAATATGAGGTGCTGTTCCTCCAGCTTGCGGTGTTGCTCACTCTGGCCGTGGAGGAGGCCCAGGACCGAGAGGTCGGATGCGGAATGGGAGGGGGAGTTGAAGTGCTGAGCCACCGGGAGGTCGGGTTGGTTATTGCGGACCGAGCGGAGGTGTTCGGCGAAGCGATCGCCAAGCCTCCGCTTGGTCTCACCGATATAGATCATCTGGCATCTGGAGCAGCGGATGCAGTAGATGAGGTTGGAGGAGGTGCAGGTGAACCTCTGTCTTACCTGGAAGGACTGCTTGGGTCCCTGAAAGGAGTGGAGGGGGGAGGTGAAGGGACAAGTGTTGCATTTCTTGCGGTTGCAAGGGAAAGTGCCTGGGGAAGGGGTTTGACAAGGGAGTTGCGGAGGGAGCGGTCTTTGCGGAAGGCAGTCTGTATTTGCCCCAGGGGGACTCTGCCCTGTTTGCGAGTGGGGGAATGGGGAGCGAGGGCAGTGTTGCGGGGTATGGAGGAGACCCTGGTGCGAGCCTCATCAATAGTGGTGGAGGGGAATCCCCGTTCTCTGAAGAATGAGGCCATTTGTGATGACCTTTGCTAGATGCATCATTGCCCGTCTGGACAATGCAAAGCTGTTTTGTTTTTCCATCTCAGTGATCAACAGTGGCAGAACTATCTGGCTCCAGCTGCCTGACCTGTGTTGAAGAATGCTGCATATTCTTTTATTCAATACTGCTGCTTCTCCCTTCATATACTCTGCGGCAGAGATAACCCAGACCTTTGACTCAAGATACACTTTTAGTAGCCTACCGTGAAGACAAGCATTTTAGAACATATGTCATTTGCTTCTATAGAACAGTTGATGACAGTGCATTGTCTGAAAACAGATGCATAGAACATCTGTGTTGGAAAACATAGTACCTGCTGAGTTGTTTTTGATCACTTGCCATTCATGAATGGTAATGAAGGGTGCAGCAGCTGTCCAATTAGAACCATGTGTGGCCAACATTTTAAATAATCTTTGAATATTACAAAAAGATCATTATTCCAAACCAAAAAAGTGTCAGTTGCAGACAATGACGTTTTGAACACCAAAAATGCCATGCTGTAATCCTATCAACACATTCCTCACTCACCCCCTTCTAAATAATTGTATACACCATTTTCACGATTGCTACTTTAGCAATTCTTGTATGGTTCCCATTCATTCCATCCTTCTGTGGCACAAACTGCTTTGAAGGCTGCTGAAAAGGGATCAGTGCACTGCTCCATTGATAATTATATTCTGCCAATAATCTGTTGGCATACGTAAAGAAATTAAACAGTACCAGAAAACTCAGATTCTTTGAACTCCATACTTTATTGCAGATACAATACGAATGTTTTTAGTGTGGTCCACACAATATTTTGAACAATTTAACAATCGATGCAATGTATGATTGATCCCAGTCTCATTTTCAAAGTCAAAAGTCAAGTCAAAAGAGTTTATTGTCATGTGTCCCTGACAGGACAATGAAATTCTTTCTTAGCACAACAGAACATAGTAGGCATTTTTACATATGTAGCAGTTATCAAAATATTATCTTTCAAGCTGGATCACATGAACATTAACAGAACAGCTACATTTAAGTTACATTCATATCACATGATACTGGAAGACATCACATCTTTTTACAAGCTTATCCATTCTGCTTTACACTTTGAAAAAAATCAGATCCATCTAATTGTCTCAGCCAATAACTTCAAAATGTCTGACAATGTGCAGTTTCACATGTAACAATATATCAGGAGAATGCCTTAAAATAAGGAATCCATGTATTTGATCTACTTACGCTGCAGTTTAATTCTTTTTAGGATAGAAATCTAGCTTTGCATCAGCAAACCAGGCAAGGAAGCGATGCGTAACATCTTCCCACAAATGAACTGCAAGCTGCATGCTGAACCTACAGAGGTAAAGGCAACAAGCAGTGAAAGGGCAGCTATTTGCAATGAACTATGATCTATTGAAAGCCGTTTCATTTAAACAGGGAAAGCATTAGAGTCTGTTACTCTGAAGACCATGTGTAAATTCAGGAATCAGCTGTTGAAGATGCTCTATACCATCCTGTGTACACATCTGCTAAATGCAGGAGCAATGAAAGTAGTACAGTGCTCTGCAATAAATGTCAAAGGAATTGCAGTTACTGAAAATATGAAATAACCAGAAAATGCTGGTTGGGCACCATCTCTGGAAGGAGGAAGAAGAGTCAACATTTGTTAGGTTCTCATTCTTGATTTGTTAACCCTGTTTTGTTCTTTCTACAAATGCAGCCTGCCATGTTGAGTGAGTCTGAAGAAGGGTCTCAACCCGAAACGTCACCGATTCCTTTTTTCCGGAGATGCTGCCTGGCCCGCTGCATTACACCAGCATTTTGTGTCTATCTAAAGTGTTTCCAGCATTTTTTTGTATTTCAAGGCTCTAAACTTGTTTCTATTCATTAAAGAATGCTCAAATATTTAAGAGGCATTTACAGTGCCCTCCATAATGTTTGGGACAAAGACCCATCATTTATTTATTTGCCTCGGTCTTCCACAATTTAAGATTTGTATTAGAGAAAAAAAAAATCACACGTGGTTAAAGTGCACATTGACAGATTTTAATAAAGGCCATTTTTATACATTTTGGTTTCACCATGTAGAAATTAAGCAGTGTTTATACAAAGTCCCCCCTCATTTCAGGACATCAAAATGTTTGGGACACAGCAATGTCATGTTAGGTATGTGAAAGTAGTCATGTTTAGTATTTTGTTGCATATCCTTTGCATGCTATGACTGCTTGAAGTCTGCGATTTATGGACATCACCTGTTGCTGGGTGTCTTCTCTGGTGATGCTCTGCCAGGCCTGTATTGCAGCCATCTTTAGCTAATGCTTGTTTTCAGGGCTAGTCCCCTTCAGTTTTCTGTTCAGCATATAAAAGGCATGCTCAATTGGGTTCTGATCGGGTGATTGACTTGGCCACTCAAGAATTTACCATTTTTAGCTTTGAAAAACTCCTTTGTTGCTTTAGCAGTATGTTTGGGATCATTGTCTTGCTGTAGAATGAACCGCCGGCCAATGAGTTTTGAGGCATTTGTTTGAACTTGAGCAAATAGGATGTGTCCATACACTTCAGAATTCATTATGCTACTACCATCATCAGTTGTATCATCAATGAAGATAAGTGAGCCAGTAACTTCAGCAGCCATACATGCCCAGGCCATAACACCCCCACCACCGTGTTTCACAGATGAGGTGGTATGCTTTGGATCTTGGGAAGTTCCTTCTCTCCTCCATACTTTGCTCTTGCCATCACTCTGATATAAGTTAATCTTCATCTCATCTGTCCACAAATCCAGAATTGTGGTTGCTCTTTTAAGTACTTCTTGGCAAACTGTAACCTGGCCATCCTATTTTTGCGGCTAACCAGTGGTTTGCATCTTGCAGTGTAGCCTCTGTATTTATGTTCATGAAGTCTTCTGCGGACAGTGGTCATTGACAAATGCACACCTGACTCCTGAAGAGTGTTTCTGATCTGTCGGGACAATGCTTGGGGTTTCTTCTTAATTATAGAGAGAATTCTTCTGTCATCAGCTGTGGAGGTCTCCCTTGGCCTGCCAGTCCCTTTGCGATTAGTAAGCTCACCAGTGCTCTTTCTTCTTAATGATGTTCCAAACAGTTGATTTTGGTTAGCCTAAGGTCTGGCTGATGTCTCTAACAATGTTATTCTTCTTTCAGTCTCATAATGGCTTCTTTGACTTTCATTGGCACAACTTTGGTCCTCATGTTGATGAACAGCAATAAAAGTTTCCAAAGGTGATGTAAAGACTGGAGGAAAGACTAGGTGCCGAGAGCTCTCTTATACCTGCATTAAGGTGGCATTTAAACACACCTGAGCAATTACAAACACCTGTGAAACCATGTGTAGCTAAACATTATGGTGCCTTGAAATGTGTGTGGGGGGGTGGGGGGGGGGGGGGGGGGGGGGGGGGGGGGGGGGGGGGGGGGGGGGGGGGGGGAACTATGTACAAGCACAGCGTCATTTCTGCATGGCGAAACCAAAATGTCTAAAAATGGCCTTTCATTAAATCTGACAATGTGCACTTTAACCACATGTGATTTTTTTCTATTACAAATGTCAAATTGTGGAGTACAGAGGTAAATAAATAAATGATGGGTCTTTGTCCAAAACATAATGGAGGACATTGTAACAACTACACAAGCAATGCAAGTCTGAATATCATGGAACTCATTCAACAATTAAGAGAACAGAAAATAAAGTGGTTTGAAGAGTACCACTTTATTTGTTTAAAAGCATAGACAATTTGAACAATGCTCAATCTAACCAGTTCTGGAACAGAAAATTATCACAGTATAGTTTGAATAATACGTTTGTAATTTTTTTTAACTGAGTCCTTCCTGTAATTATTACACTGAAAAAATTCAATCGTTACTGGAAAGATCAAAGTCTATTTGGAACACAAACAAGTCAGGACCAAGAGTGGAGAGGAAAGATTATTGTTCCCAATTTTTAGCCCTTATGAGGGGTTTGGCCCGGAATGCCGGCTCCTTTCCCCCCCATCAAACGCTGCTCAACCAGCTGAGCTCCTCCAGCAGTTTGTTTTTGCAATAGAAAAATCTAATTGTCTCACATAACAAGGCCAAACATGTAAATCCAGTGCAAACAGAAATATGAATGTTTATTAACGGTAATTCAGACACACCGCCTTTATCTAAAGAAAATTATTCAGTTGAAATACATAAATACATCTCATTTATGACCAGCATTAGGGAACTTTGTCAGATTGTTCCTTGTGCGTACTCTGCTCCGTTACTTACCACAGGCATGAATCAATGCCTGTTGACTTCATAGAACAGCCTACACTTCCAGCAAAGATTTCTCTTTTTTGGAATATATATTAAATGTAGTTATACTGTTCTTTGTTAAATTAGTGTTCAAAATGAAACATTTACATTAGCTCGGCTATTTAAAATCCAGTATTTCAGTGGTTAAAATGTTCATGTCTGCAAGACTCCATATAAATTACATACACAACACAACTGACCTTAATTCTTATTAACTGCTTGACTGCATGAAAAGCTCCCATTTGATTTTTGTTACATTGCATATTAATCCATGAACTACCTCATTTCACCTAGCATAGCACACCTCTGAAGTCTATTTTCCTTGTAATGATGGTTCTTATTTTTGGTCCATCTAAATCGCTAAATCTTTAATGTGCACACCCCAGATTACAGGAATAATCTAAATTCTGGTGCAACAGTTGTCATTAACGTAAACACAAACTTCAGGATCTGATTAATTTATGACCAGCACAAATGCAAGGCTAACACAATATCATGGAAATGTAATACACAAATTGTAGAGTAAGCATGATGTGTTTACAATTAAACTACATTATTAACTATCCATTTTATCTTGATGAAGACACAAGCAAAGTCTCAAAAAGATAAGTCTGACCCAAAAGAGGTATAATGTATAGTTTTTGTTCTTATAGCTTCCTAGTAAATAGCTCATTAGGATTGATTTTAGTGGTTGAACACTGAGCTTTGAGGAAACGTTCCTTTCTTCATTCCCCTTCACCCAGAACTTGCAAATGGTCAAAATCTGTAAAATTCGACACCAATTATTTAACTTAAATGAGCGTGTTACCATCCTTCATCAGTTGAACTTCAGCCTATGCCATAAGCCTAATGCTCTGAGGAAAATAAGGCCTGCTGGTGGCTCAAACTTCACCATCATGGGATATTTCCAATTATCATTAGGCCAGGCTTCCTCCATAAGCGATCCAACTCATTAAAAACGTGGCAAAGGAAGGTGGGAAAAGTGCACCAAGTGTAACCTATTTGATTAAAAAAAAATTCACACACACAGCATTTACAGTAGACAGACTAGGAGCTGCAGCTGTAAGTGAGTACGAAGTGCAAACTGATCTTCATTTAGTCTGTTGATCAGCATCAGTAGGGCTTGAAGTTCCAGTAATTGGAAAAAACGGAGACCTGTGAGGAAAAATGCAAATGCTGCATCACCCAATAGTAAAATCTTAAATCCATATTCCTAAATCTGCCAGTTTTGTTGAGGAAAACCATGTTAGATTGTCCTTTAATGAACATGTATAATTTCAACATAACTTCTGACTAAGTCCAAACCTCAGCTCTGAATCTTAAGGCTATTGTATGACTTCATTTCAAATCAAACTCAATTTCAAACAGAATGAAATGGCAAAGAGGTTTATGTTTAGTTGAGTTTAGAGAACAGGCCCTTCGGCCCACCGAGTCTGCACCGCCCAGCGATCCCCGCACACTAACACTAGTCTACACACTCTAGGGGCAACATTCAATTATACCACGCCAATTAGCCAACAAACCTGTACGTCTTTGGATTGTGGGAGGAAACCGGAGACAATCTACTCGGGTCACGGGGAGAATGTACTAACTCCGTACAGACAGCACCCGTAGTCAGGATCAAAACCAGGTATCTGGCGCTGTTAGGCAACACCTCTGCCACTGCACCGCCCTGATGGATTCCACACTTTGTTCGGCAAAGTGATTACTTCCAGCAATTTATTGCAGAGAGTGAAACAAAGAGTAGGACTAGCTGTAGTAGTAATTTGCCTGTTGTTTACTCTGCTGGACAGTGAATGACAGAGGGTAGAAGAGGGAGAAGGTAAAAAGTAGGGTTGAAGAAAGACAAAAACTACATAAATCTGTATCAACCTAGAATCAATCCGTTGAAACTTACTCAATTGTGATAGTATTTGCAATCAGAGTCATATAAATTTATTACTGTAACAAGGTGGTTGTATCACTGATTTTCTATCTGCAAAGTAAAACATTTTGGGTTAATTTACAGATTAAGGAAAATAGATGATACCTTATCTTTCAGTTGCTGACAAAGCTGTAGAGCAATGGTAAAGAAAACAAGCGTATCATTCAGCCAGGGGACCACACATTCCACTTTGTGTACATGGCTAACTTCGAATTTCTGGTTATTAATCTCACTGCAATGTAAAAGTGAAACAAAAATCTCAATTAATTGCTTGCTCTCACTGCCTTTTTTTACAGCCGATAAAAATCGCATGCGTTACTATTACTATGATTACTAAAACTAGATGACACCCAAAAGGCTTCTCTATTGACCCTGATGTACTGACTGCGGTATACAGTGTTGGAATGGCAGCCAATTTCAAATGAGTTCAGTAGGAGGAATTCAAGATTTATACATTCAAGAAAATTATTTGAAAATAATTTTCTCCTAAATGGCTTTCATCTCACTGATCTACAGGATATCCACAACTAAATGTTGTGAAGCTTTATATCCCCACTTTAGAGAAACATCCATCTCCAATTTCCCAGAAAGGTCAGCATTGGATTGGATTGCGTAGAGGAGTTGAAATGTTCAGCAACCAGGTGATCCAGTAGGCATTGATAGGCCAAGCGCAAATGTTCAGTGAAATGGTCGCCGAGTCTACGCATGGTATCGCTGATGTACAGGAGGTCACATCAGGAACACCAGATGCAGACGAAGTTAGAGATGCATGTGAACCAG
Organism: Okamejei kenojei; assembly: GCA_035221665.1. Taxonomy (NCBI): domain Eukaryota; kingdom Metazoa; phylum Chordata; class Chondrichthyes; order Rajiformes; family Rajidae; genus Okamejei; species Okamejei kenojei. Next base: position 38,071,492 of record CM069152.1, on the reverse strand, counting down.
CTGCTTCACATGGAAAAACCACTGGGGTCGCTGGAAGGATGTGACGGAAGTAATATCGGGACAGGTGTTACACCTCCTGCAGTTGCAGGGAAAGGTATCTGGGGAGGGGGTGGTTTGGGTGGAAAAGAATAACAGAGGGATTGGTCTTGTTTAGTTTAGTTTAGAAATACAGCGCAGAAACAGGACCTTCGGCCCACCGGTTCCGGTCCGACCAGTGATCCACACATTAACACTATCCTACACACACTAGGGACAAGTTTTACATTTACCAAGCTAATTAACCTACACGGAGGAAGATTTGGGGAAGATGGAAAGGTGTGGAGAATGGAAGATATGACTGGTGGTGGGACCATGTTGGGGGTGGCAGAAATGTCGGAGAATGATGTGTTAGATGCGGATGGCAGTGGGGTGAAAAGTGAGGACCAGGAGATCTCTATCCTTGTTCCGTCTGGGAGGAGAGGGGTGTAAGAGTAGAACTACCGGACACAGAGGAGACATAAATGAGTGATCCATCTATGACAGCAGGGGGCAACCATGTTTACTCAAGAAATAGGTTATCATGGATGTCCTAGAATAGAAAGCCTCATTTTGGTGGTAGATGCAGCGGAGACAGAGAAATTGATAGAAGCAAGTAGTGGAAGTTAGAGTTAAAGTTAATGAAATCAGTCATTTCACAATTCGCAACTCTTCTGTCCTTATCTCATGCAATTTGTCTTGTTATCACTGGCCATTGTCCGACCATCTGCCAATCAACCCCCCCCCTTGTGTATCCACCTAGTAGGCTTTGTCCTGCTCCTCATTTTCCAGCTTTCTCCCCTCTTCCCCACACCACAATCAGTCTGAACACGGGCCCTAAGCTGAACCGTCACGTATCCACGTTCTCCAGAGTTACTGCCTGAACCGTTGAATTACTCCAGCATCTTTTGTTGTAATCCAGCACCCACAATTCCCTGTTCCTACATACTATGTTAATATTGTATGATTTAATTAGTTTCAAGTGTAATATCAGAAGCACCCTTGTTGCAGTAAGGCCGTAGTGAACAGGGCTGTCGTAGTCGTGGAGTTGGAGTCGGAGCAATTTTGGTGTTGCTGGAGTCGGAGTCGGAGTCGGTAAAAAAGTCCCGACTCCAACAACATAAATTTTAGAGACCAGGTAAATCGTAAGACTACGCAAGACTCTGCACTGAAAATAAGTAAATTAGATTTAAGGGCTTCAATGAAAGAGGACCTGGCAGAAGTAATTCTGTTCCTAAGGACGTTATTAATTTTGTCATACCTATATGTAATTGTTGTTCTTTTAGCATAATGAATTGGGTTTTTTTCAAGACTAAACAATAAAAAAGCCGCAATAGCATAGCTACAACCATTAGACTCAAAACTTCAAGGACATGGGTTTAAAGGGTAGCCTGATGATTCATATACTTCTTATGAAATGCTATCTTGTGTAATGTCATCATAGTAGATTTAGAATTATTATACCTAGGAGTCGGAGTCGGATACACAAGAAATCAAGGAGTCGGAGTCGGGTGTTTTGGGTACCGACTCCACAGCCCTGGTAGCGAAGAAGGGTCTCGACCCGAAAAGTCACTAACTTTTTCTATCCAGGGATGCTGCCTGTCCTGCTCAGTTACTCCAGCATTTTGTGCAACTGAACTATGGTTAACTGGGCATTATTGCGACTTTTACAGTTACAGTCAATTTGTTTTGTGGCAATAACAAGGCCTTTACAAAACACAAGTCTGTAAAACCACATCCAATATTTTAGCAAACATCTTCTAAACATGCAACATCAATAATCTGCTGTTCAGTAGGTTTAGAGCTGCTGCTATTTCTAAGAGTATTTTTGTTCTTCCCCCAAATCTTTCCAATATGCATTTTAATCATTCAAAACGTAATTAATGAAACTTGGAAAACAAGTGTTAAATATAATATATACAAACTGCATACACAAGTCAGCTCTGGTTCCCATTGTTCCTTTCAATGAAATGTAAACACTCCCCATTTAGAATATACAGAGCATCTTTTATGCATAAGCCATTTGCTTCAAAACTTAATTTAAAATGAAGAGAACGAATCTTGCTTCTTATTAGATTTTTCCTGCCAAAACAAACTAATGCTTCAGGCAGAGTAGACATGATGCTTCCATTTTGCCTGTGAACAAATTCAGAAAAGCACTTACAACATGGATCCCGGGTTGTGCAGCACAGAGCTCCCAGCTGGTTTGAAGTTCTAAAAGGTCAAAACAAAACTAATGAGAAGACATCACAAGAAAGACCTTCACAAATTTCATACATTGTAAATCCTTTCTCCAATTTATTGTTCATGTTCTTGAAGAACACCTAAACTGGCAAGTAAGAAAAAATATTGTAAGCTCAGATAACAAAAGTGATGCAAATATACATGGATAATAAATAATGTAAAAGCTCGTGCTGTATTAAATGATAGACCCTTGTATATTAAATCAGTGTTTCCTATTTCCTTTAAATCCAAGGTGGCGCCTGTCTGTGGCGACATGTTGCCAGCAACACAGCAGAAAATCATCAAATATAGTAGTTCTCGGCTTACCTGTACAAAACAGCAGAAATCAGTGATGCAACTGACAAGCTGCTAATGAATTTAAACACTGTATTAAATGAATGCATTTAATGCATTTAAACACATTAATACAATTGCGACCTACAGGCAGCAACGGAGCTGCCGCTGTAAGGGAATTCCCGATCGCAGGGGAATCCCTGATCTGGTGGAGCACCGGGGAGGTCTCCATTGTGTCCGGAAACGTGGCCGACAGGCAAGAGTACAAGTCAGACTGAAACGCAGGGGTCTACGACCCACTCTCCCTACCATCCTACTAAACAATATACAATCACTGGAAAATAAAGTGGAGAACTTAAGGTCAAGGCCGCTTTACCAAATGGAGCTGAGGGAATGCTCTGTGTTCTGTTTCAGAGACATGGTTCACCCCCAGCTCCCCAGATTCAGCGGTCCTGCCTGAAGGGTTCTCCATCCATTGTATGGACTGTACGCAGGCATCTGGGAAAGGGAGAGGCGGAGGCGTCTGCCTCATTGTCACCTCTTCGTGGTGCTCAGATACGGCAGTTCGGTCTAATTCCTGCTCTCTGCACCTGGAACATCTGGCGGCGAAGTGCCGCCCCTTCTACCTCCCGAGGGAATTCACCTCCATCATCCTGACCGCGGTCTACATCCCACCCCAGGCAGACGTCAGTCTAGTATTGGAGGAGCTGCACGGCGTGCTCAACAAGCACCAGACATCGTACCCTGAAGCGTTTTTTCCCACCATAGCCGGGGACTTCAACAAAGCAAACCTGAAAAAAAATCACTCCCAAACTACACCAACATGTCACCTGAAGCACCAGAACACTCTTGACCACTGCTATACGACCATCAAGGATGCCTATCGCTCTATCCCTCGCCCTCACTTCGGGAAGTCCGACCATTCAGTGGTGCTGCTTCTTCCTGCATACAGGCAGCAACTGAAGAAAGCACCCCAGAGGTGAGGACTGTACAGTGCTGGTCTGGGGGAAGGAGAGGAACTCCAGGACTGCTTGGAGTCAGTAGACTGGGCAATGTTCAAGGACTCGGCAACGGACCTGAATGAATACGCCACAGTCATTACAGACTTCATAAGGTAATGTGGGGAGGACAGCGTTCCTACAAAAACCTTCCGAGTGTTTCCTAACCAGAAACCTTGGATGAACCAGAAGGTCCGCATTCTTCTGGGGACCAGATCCCGGGCATTTAGGTCTGGTGATGCAGAGGTCTATAAGAAGTCCAGATATGACCTTAACAAGGTTATCAAAAAAGCCAAAAGGGACTTCCGCTCAAAGATGTTCGGCAACTGTGGCAGGGCTTGAATGCCATCACCTCCTACAAGGAGAAACCAGGAGGCAGCTCAAGCGATAGTGAAGCATCACTCCCTGACGAGCTCAATGTGTTCTACGCACGCTTTGATAGGGAGAATACTGATGTGCCTTCCTGAGCCCCCATACACCCTGATGGTATTACAGTCACAGAGGTCGACATCAGAAGATCCTTCAGGGAGGTGAAGCGTCGGAAAGCACCTGGACCTGATGGTATACCCGGTCGAATTCTCAAAACCTGTGCAGACCAACTGGTTGGAGTTTTTGCGGATATTTTCAACCTCTTACTTCTGAGGTCTGAAGTTCCCATCTGCTTTAAGAGGGCATCAATAAAACCGGTGCCAAGAAGAGTAATGCCTCAACGACTATCGACCAGTAGCACTAACGTCTGTGGTGATGAAGTGTTTCGAGAGGTATGAGGTGAATATCAACTCATACCTCAACATACCACTACAGTTTGCCTACCGTCACAACTGGTCAACGGAGGATGCGATCTCACTGGCGTTCAATACTATCATCACCTTCAAGCTGGTTACCAAGCTCACGGAACTGGGTCTCTGCTCATCCATCTGCAATTGGATCCTTGACTTCCTCATCCACAGACCACAGTCTGTGCGAATTGGCAGAAATACCTCTTCCTCATTAACAATCAGTATGGGAGTACCTCAAGCCTGCGTGCAGCCCCCTGCTCCGCCCACTATGCTCATAACTGTCGCCGGACATAGTGCAAACTGCATCTTCAAGTTCGCTGACGACACCACCGTTGTTGATGAATTACAGATGATGAAGAGTATACAAGTGAGATCGAGCGATTGACCAAATGTTGCCAGCACAACAACCTGGCTCTCAATATCAGTAAAAACAATGAACTGATTGTGGACTTTGGAAGAGGAAGGATGTCCTCAATCCTGTTTATATCAACGGGACAATGATGGAGAGAGTAAAAAACTTCTAATTCCTGGGCGTGCATATTTCCGAAGATCTTTCCTGGATCCCAGCACACTGATGCAATTATAAATAAAGCACATCAATGCCTCTACTTCCTGAGAAGATTACGGAGATTCGGTATGTCAGAGAGGATTCTCTTGAACTTCTACAGGTGTACAGTAGAGAGCATATTGACTGGTTGCATCATGGCCAGGTACGCAACTTGAACGTCCAGGAGTGGAAAAGACAGCAAAAAGTTGGAACCACTGACCAGTCTATCACTGGCTCGGACCTCCCCACCGTCTAAAAAGGCAGCCAGCATCATCAGAGACACCATCCTGGCCACACACTAATTTCACCCCTGCCATCGGGAAGAAGGTACAGGAGCCTGAAAACTGTAATGTCCAGGTTCAGGAACAGCTTCTTCCCTACAGCCATCAGGCTATTAAACACTACAACCTCAAATAAGCTCTAAACTACAGAACACTATTATTATTGCACTACTGTTTGTTGTGTGTGTGTGTGTGTGTGTGTGTGTGTGTGTGTGTGTGTGTGTGTGTGTGTGTGTGTGTGTGTGTGTGTGTGTGTGTGTGTGTGTGTGTGTGTGTGTATATAAAAACACAACTTTTTTCCCTCTCGTTTATCATATTGTTTGCAGTGTACTATGTTTACATATTCTGTTGTGCTGTAGCAAGTAAGAACTTCATTGTTCTATCTGGGACACATGACAATAAAACACTCTTGACTATTTCTTGATTCACCCGTGGCACCAAGCTACATTCTCATCCTGTTCCTATGCTCCCTAAATAGTCACAACTGTGCGGCCAAATTATGCTCTCCACGCATTCACAAGTTGCAGATAAAAGGAAGTACAGGAAGGAGGCAAAGAGCTTGGTAGCATGGTGTCAAGAAACAACCTCGCCCAAATGCAAGGTCTGGCCACAGACTCAGGCAGCAGGGTGCAGAACTTGCTATAGTATCAATGTTGCTGTACCGCAGACGGTCTTGGTGTTTACACAGAATGTATTCCCCTGCAATTTCCTGCTCCCAGAACCTGGCGCTAACTATTAAGTTAATTAAAACTTAATGTTTCTGTAGTCGTTGCTATAAAATAAAATTATTTTATCAAAACTAATGTTACCGAAAGGATTAGACCCCAGTGCAGATTCCTGAGTAACGTCATTACGTATACTCATTCACACAAACCAGGTTACAAAATTATCTACATTTTATTTCTGCTAAAAAACCCCATCAGCGTAACCAATTTAGATACCTTCTGGTAATTTATATGGCAAGCACACAAATTCCCCCTTATCGATCAGTTAATATTTTTTCCACAAATTCCAGCACGTTAGATTACGTGCTAGCATGCTCTTTTACCCATATGTAGGGAATTTAAATATGGTCAATAATTATTTTTTGATAACCTCTTGCAATCAGAAAATTCTGTTTGGATAAGAGAAAGTTGCAGTCCAACCCACAGGATATACTCACCAAGAAGCAGCCTAAAATTTAGAAGTTTCATTTGATTGGCTTGTTATGGACATGAAAACACTCTTTCTCTAAAACCTATAGATCGTAAAAATCCAAGCAGTGGCACAGCTGCTGCATCACACCTCCAGAGACCTGGGTTCAACCCTGACCTTGGGTGCTGTCTATGTGGAGTTTGCATATTCTCCCTGTGACTGCATAGGTTTCTTCTGGGTCCTCCGGTTTCCTCCCACATCCTAAAGATGTGCAGGTTTGTAGGCCATGGTAAATTAGCCCTGTAAATTGCTCCGAGTTGGTAGGGAATGGATGAGAAAGTGAGATAACACAGAACTAGTGTGAATGAGTGATCAATGATCAGCATGAACTTGGTGGGCCAAAGGACCTGTTTCCATGATGTATCTATAAACTAAAACCAAGAATATTCAGAATCATGCTAAAACTTAACATCAAGATCTGATCCAGACTATAGACAAAGTCTAACCTATAAAATAAAGCTTTGACTGTTTAAACCAAATGATATCTGCATCAGATAACCTTCATAGAGATCTAGACACTGAACAACTGCACAAAACTAACCAGGTTACGCCAATTACAATAAAATCGCTTCCTTCTTAAACATCTACTGAGCAACTTTACTACTGACAAAATGCACCAAAAATGGTGGTTCTTTTCACCTTATTCAAATTGGGCTGCAGAAGATGAAGCTGGTAGACAATGAAACAAAGTTTGCTCAGATTAATGTAGAAGTTGGCAAAGACGTCACCAGGAAGAGATGGCGTGAACATTTTCTAAAAGGGAATTAAGAAAGTTAGTCAAATTATGCAAAAATAAACCCAAGTGTATAGAAAAAGTTGAAATTCTTTAAGAAAAATAATTAATTCATTTTTGTTTATCATTAGCAAGATGTAATAATATAGAGATATTACTGATGAAAGTGACAAGGGAACAAACTAACAAGTAGGAATTTCAATGTTCTGTTTTGGTACATATAACAATAAAACACTCTTGATAAGTATATATATTTGTGAGCATTATACAATGCGAATACACTCTTTATCCATTGAAAGATAAAATCTCCAGAATTAATTCCAAATGCAAACTGATGTCCACAACGTTTCCCTCAAGCCATTTATATCTTGGACAAGTTCAAAAAATGAGGCCTTGTAAAAGTATTAAAGTTCATGTAAATCACATCTGCTGCCCTGCCCTCATCGATACACTTTGGTGTATCGATTCACCTCTTGAAAGAAGCAAATTAAATTGATCAGACAGCATTTATCTTTGACAAAGCCATGATCTTTGCATTTCAAAATGATCATTAATCTACTCACTCAGAATTCCTTTTGAGAGCGCAGGAAGACAATAATCAATCATGCAGGAGGACTTATGCTCACCATTAAACTGCTCGAAGCTACTTCTGGGAGCGTCATAACTGCAGGAGTGGTCAGTCTATTGCGAGCACGGGTTAGCTGCAACATTACTGCATCCATGAGCTTAAAGAGAAAACGTCTTTATTTTGTCAAGCTCCGATTAAATTAAGAATGGTCAATTAATAATAATAATAAATATTTTATTGATCCCCACAGGGAAATTCAGATGTCTAGAAGTCCCCAACCAACAAACCCACACATTCAAAACGAACGCAGACAGAAAATACATAAAATACAACGTGGACAATACCCGAGAGCAATAACTACTTAAAAAGACCAATAATTACCAATTAAAAAAGGCAAAAACGCATCCCCCTACAGCCTAGCGGTCAGTATTATAAAATCAAATAGCTGCAGAGGTGAAGGATCTCCTGAATCGCTCCATTCTACAGCACAGGGAGAGGAGCCGGTTGTCGTTCCGAGTGCTCTTTTGACTCTCCAGAATTACATGGAGGGGGTGCCCGGGGTTTTCCAGGATAACGTGCACCTTGCGCCTCATACACCTCTCAAGCACATCCATCCCAGAGTCCACTCTCCCCTCCAGCACTGAGCTAGCCCATTTTACCAGTTTGTCCAGCTTCTTGTTGTTTTTCGCACTTATGCCGTTGCCCCAGCAGACAACAGCATAAAAAATGACACTTGCAACCACAGTATTGTAAAACATGTACAGCATATCATTACACACATTGAAGGATTTGAGCCTTCTGAGGAAAAAGAGTCAGCTTTGGCCTTTTTTGTAGAGGGCGTTAGAGTTGACAGACCAGTCCAGTTTGTTATCAAGGTGCACTCCAAGGTATTTATATGTCTGCACCACCTCAATGTCAGCCCCTGCAGCGTTGACCGGCTGAAGGGCGAGCTTGAACCTGCCAAAGTTAACCACCATCTCTTTAGTCTTGGTTGTATTCAGGACGAGACAGCTCTCTTTACCCCAGGCACAGAAGGCACTGTTCAAGTCCCTATATTCCTCCTCATGCCCGTTCCTTACACATGCCACAATCGCTGTGTCATCTGAATATTTCTGTACGTGGCATGAGTCAGACTTATAATTGAAGTCTGCAGTGTACAGGGTGAAGAGGAATGGGGCCAGAACCGTTCCCTGTGGGGCTCCAACATTGCACACCACTGTCCCGGAAGCACAGTCCCCCAGCTTAACAAACTGTGGTCGACCCGTCAGGTAGTTGTGTATCCAGGAGATAAAGGTGGAGTCCACCCCCATCTTCTTAAGCTTGTCTTTCAGAATCAGGGGTTGGATGGTGTTGAATGTTATCATTCACATAATCTTTTTGGATGAATAGTTTTAGAAATATAATGCTACCTTCACTGAATTGTGAATAGGGGACCATCCTTTGTCTACACAAATATTGATCTTAATTGTGAAGCTGACATTGTGTTTCTGGGGCAAAGTCCCACACTACTTTTTTTTTGTATTCTTTCCGTCCGTGGGACTGAATAGAGGCTTCAGAATGGTTCATATGAAAAGATAGGCTTTGTCCTGGGACAGACTATGTGACTCCCAAACAAGCCAGCATTGCCTCATCAGGAGCGAGTCAAGTCATTTTTCATAAGCAGGATACAATATGAATGCAATTTTTAACAAAAATAATCAACTGAAATATTTTACAGCCGAAAGACTTTCTGATGCTATTTTGTCATCTCGATACACTGCTGTTAATCTAAATCATCCCTCAAATACTAATCAGCAAATATAAATCACTACAAACTACTCTTGATCTTGATAGTTTAGAGGATCTTCAGAGACAGGCAAGCAGGAATGTTATAGTCAAGGCGATAGAAAAGTAAAATGACTTTCCTTTGGAAATAACATTTCAATCTGGTCTTCCAAAAGCACAAACTTGTGTTCTGGGGAAAAGGTTCAAATATCACAGGCAGCTACTTCCCTCATGCAGGAGGTTATGCTTCCTATTGAAGGCCACCACCTTGTTTGGGAGAGAGTTTGAACATTTGGAGGACAAGCACACTACTGTCTTCCTGTGCCCAGGAAATACATCCTAAGCAGAGACCATGTATTAGAAATTAGCTTTTGCTGCTTTTAAATTAATAGCAGCCTCCTCCATCCTCACCCCCCCCCCCCCCCCCCGACACCGCTTGAAAAGTAACTCTGATCTGTATATGGACTTCTTACAGACAGAAGGCACCATATATTAACAAAATAATCAAACACTATTAATGATTGAAAAGATTCACGACTTTTTAAAGGAGTTTAATTTTAACTACTGCGTGAAACATTACCAATTCGAGGACAGTTAATGCTGAAGAATCGTTGTACTCTGACCAACCTTGTTGACCTCTGCCCCAGTCTTAAACTGGTAAGTTTGATCTCTGCTATTTAAGAGATACAAAGCTTGACCAACGTGATTCCTGGCATCCTGAATCTGTGAAGGGGAGAGAAAATATTAAAATGGACGGATTCTAAGTCAGACAATGAGGTGGGCGGGTGGAGGCAGGGGGCTGAGGTGACAATACCAGGTAGAAAGACCATTAACATATAGTTGGGAATTATTATACGTCAAGAATACAATAATAAATAGAATGAGAGAAGACTTTAGCCCTTTAGTCACAATAATTCAAACTGTTGTGCAGTTTTGTTTACATATACTGATCTTGTTTTGTTGTTTACTATGCTGTTTACAGAGTACTGTTTACATATTTGCCGTGCTGCTGCAAGAATTGTATTGGTCCGTTTCAGGACATATATGACAATAAAACACTCTTGACTCAAGAAGCCTTGATAAAGTTTAGAACAATGGACCTACTATTTGCCACAATCTCCAAACAGCATTCCAGATACCACTCCACAACCTGCTAAGGTTAGAGGTCAGGCAGCTAGATCAGAAATATTAACAGCGTCCCTGTCTACAGATAATGGCTGAGTTTTCATTTTGGTTTATAATACATTTCTCCAGTGCGCACCGCAGTTTCGATTTTTCTAGCCGAGTACAAATGTTCCAACTACTTAAACACGATCTCAAGGAATGAATGAAAACTTTGTCACGTGTGACAAGTCACTGTGAAATTCTTTGCTTGCATATCCAACGTATGCAACAATAGCCATGGACAGGATGCTGACAAAGTTACAAAGTATCACACACCGGCTCCTCCTCTCTTCACCCCTTCACGGACAAGGATTGATACTTAAATCCCCCATTAGTAAAGTATACCGTGTCTGAATTCCTTATACGTACTTTTATTTAAATAGATGAGGTAATCAGAAAACGCAAATAACAAATGGAATGAATAAAATCAAAATCCATCATTACAAAATCATTAATGAGCTCTAAGGTTAGTGGTAACATGAAGGGAATCAAAAGGAAGCCACCTCCAATCACAGTCATTATGCAAACAAACCAATATCAATATTTTTGTCAAGATGAGCAAAGCTGTCTTATTAAAAAAATGAGCAACCATGTCCAAAGAAAGAAGAAAACTGTGGTGATAAAAGCTTTTACCTGCTGTATTTTCCACTGTTTGTCCTCCCTGAAGGTGCAATGCAGAACCTGGTTGTGTTTAGGCAGCTTCAAGTTAATGTCCTATTTTAAAAAACAATTTTTCAATTAAAATTCAAATGCAACCTCTTGATAGTGACTGCTGCCAAGATTTGTGAGAACTCTTTATATGCACAAGTACTTGTGAGATGACCATATTGCACATTGAATTTAACATTTTTTAGATATGTATATCAGAACTGGTTAGGTCTAATACAAGGTTAACTCAGTATTTCTCTCGTGATTTGATAAATGGTCCAGCATTCCTTTTTATTTTAGATTAACAGCCACGTACTGTAACCAAGTTCCACCATTTGTATTTTCTCTTTCCTCTGCTCTCATTCTCCGTCTTGACTTACATCCCCTCCATTCAGAGCAGCTACAGTAATCAAGCCATCACCATCCTCAGAGACAACACAATCACCACTTGCTCCTCCACCCCCATCACGAATGAGCCCTTTATTCTCTCTACACTCAGCGGTAGAGTTACTGCCTTACTACAGATGCTGTCTGTACAGTGTCTATACGTTCCGTACATATACATGTGTCTGTACATATAAAATTATAAAAAGACTGGACAAGCTAGATGCAGGAAAAATGTTCCCAATGTTGGCGAGTCCGGAACCAGGGGCCACAGTCTTAGAATAAAGGGGAGGTAATTTAAGACTGAGGTGAGAAAAAATGTTTTTACCCAGAGAGTTGTGAATATATGGAATTCCCTGCCACAGAGGGCAGTGGAGGCCAAATCACTGGATGGATTTAAGAGAGAGTTGGATAGAGCTCTAGGGGCTAGTGGAGTCAATGGATATGAGGAGAAGGCAGGCGTGGGTTATTCATAGCGGACGATCAGCCATGATCACAATGAATGGTGATGAAGGCTCGAAGGGCCGAATGGCCTCCTCCTGCACCTATTTTCTATGTTTCTACATTTCTATGTTCTCCCCGTGATCGCGTGGGTTTTCTACCACACTCCAAAGACATACAGGTATGTAGGTCAATTGGCTTGGTGTTTGTGTAAAATTGTCCCTAGTGTGTATAGGATAGTGTGTGGGGATCACTGGTCGGTGCGGACTCAGTATCTCTAAGCCAAACTAGCAAACTGTTTAAGAAGGAACTGCAGATGCTGGAAAATCGAAGGTAGACAAAAATGCTGGAGAAACTCAGCGGGTGAGGCAGCATTATGGAGCAAAGGAAATAGGCAATGTTTTGGGCCGAAACTGTGTTCATTTGGATGTTACATAAAATTGAGACCCTGCCTATTTTCTATGGGGAAGATTCACAATCCTACCTTATGATTTCAAAGCAGAAAAGTTTATTTCCGTTGCCTTAACCAATTTTAATCTTTTCTTGAAATGTTATTTGATGGATAACCAACTAATTTTCACATGAATATTTGCAGCTGTGCACAAAATGGCCATCACCGTTCCTACACTACTAGTGACCGCACTTCATAAAAGCACCATGTTGTTTGTGAAATGTTATGGGATATGTTGAAATCTTAATAAAAGTTCTATAACAATCTTTAGTTGATCCCTCCCCATTTGAAATTATTTCCTTAGGTACTCTGGCATCTAAGGAGTCAAACATTGGAGTTTCAAGGTTAATTAATTTCATTAATGCACCAGTTCTCTATTTACAAAAGTATATTTGTTTTAAAAAGAGTTGAACTCCATCTGTAGTTTCATGTACATGCACAATAGTTAACACAATGATAGTTTGAAAGGGAATGTAGGTGAAATACTTAAAAATTCAGCAGTAATGCATTTTTTTCAAATGTATTTACAATCATAGCCTTTAAAATATAACAGTCACATAATAATTTGAATGTTGAAAATTATCACAACAATTAACAATGGTGTATGGATTAAATTATTAATTTAGTCATGAACCTGCCTGTGTCTACTGTTTGAGGGTAGGTGGGGAAACTTCTTTCTGTTTGGTCCCATCTGTATTATATTCACTGAACAGCACAACAATTATATCTGCAGGCGTGCAACACAATGTCAGCTTTGCCTGATCACCGCTAAAGCAAAAAATTCAATGATATGGTATGTGTGTTTTCACAACCAGGAAAACGCGGCACTATAATACTCTCAGATTGGATTGCCAGATATACCTGCACATTGTGATTAAATGCAGATAATAAGATTAATTTTAACAGGAGATGTATTTGTATTTATACTCACTGCTTGAGTCAATGCGTCTCCTTGTAACGTCAGGACACCCTTCACCTGATCTGTGCTGGATAAGAAAACCAATTTGAGAAAATATTCATTTCATAATTTATATCATAATTTGCTTGATGCATGAAAAAATCCATCATTTTGAGTTGTCTATAAAGAATGGGAAAATAAAATCAATTAAATAAGATTTTAAGTAAGTTAATAAATAGAGTGATGGATAATATTATTTAATCATGTACCATACTCTTCTCAAACTTCCCACATAAAAACATTGCATATTGCTTCTTTCCTATTTGGATATTATCTTTCACACAAGGATTGAAAAATAATATTGAAATGGATGCCTCAGAGAATCACGTTTGGTGCAGACCTACTTGAATCTGACTCATTATTCTTTAGCTCAGCTAAAATTGAAAGCTTTTTTTTTCACTTCCAGAGAGCATGCAATGTCGATTGATTTTACTTGTCTTTGTACCACGACACCAGGTCAATTAGCTTCTCCTTATAGCTTGTGGTCTCCACAAGATCATGTCCACTATGTAACAAATAAAGTCAAAATGTTCAAAAAATGGGTACTAAAATGTTATTCAAATATATGTATGTAAACCAGGAATGTACATAATTAGACGGCATCATTTTAGTTCATCGTACATCATACATGGAATGCGCAGGTTAGAATACTCCACATTTTTGTCAAATAATATTCCTGTTTAAAACAAAACCATTCAGGGAAGGACATTCCATATCATGGATTCATAGAGATTTAAGCCCCTGTCCCACTGTACGAGCCGCCACGAGACATCCACGATCTCCTACGGACCCGCTACAGACATTCTCAGAGTTCGAATCAGGGGAAAACTCGGGAAAACTCGTGAATTACCTCGTACAGTGGGCCAGGGGCTTTTATATGCAGCACGGAAACAGGCCCTTAGGTCCATATCTCAACCACATTGACCAATATGCCGAACTACACCAATCGCACTTGTCAACTTAGGGCCCATATGCTGCTAAATCTTTCTTATCCATGTAGCTGTCCAAATATGTTTTTAAGATTGTAATTATGCCCATCTCTACCACCTCCGCTGGCAGTTCATTCCAAACAACCAACACCCTGTGCTGCCCCTCAGAGGACCTTCAAATCATTCTCCTCTTACCACAAACCTATAACCTCTAGTTTGAGACTCCCCAGCTCTGCAAAATAGACTAACTATCTACTCTATCAATGCATTCCTAATTTTATAAACCTCTATTAGGTCACCCCTCAGCCTCCACTTCAGCCTTTCCAATCTCCAGTAATCTTCATGCACCCTCTGAGAAATTGCTCATTCCAGGTTTCACCCATTTCACTGGAAGCTGCAGAAACTTCATCTTTACAGTTCAACTTTTAAAATTAGATGAGACCCTCCATCAGTTTTATCAAGTCCGCAGACTCCCTATTCAGGTTTTTTACACTGGTTATGAAAACAGGTACAGATCAACCTGAGGAAGCTTTGGACACAAGACAACTTATTTATTTTAATAGAAAGCAGGCAGCTTAGATGGAGCAATTATCAATCTCCAGCATTGTAAAGAAGTTGGAAAGATGCCACAGCAAATTTGTTGGAAACAAGAGTGTGCCACAGGAACTCAAAACGGTGAAAACTGAGAACTGACGATCTAGATGGAACAACACGCAAAAGACTAAAGCCCAGGTCATTATTTCCAAGTAGGCCATGATATAAAGAAAATAAATAATGTACGTAATGGCCTTTAGCCAGCAATTATACATCATTTAATACTGCAAAAGTGATTAAAGAATATTTGATGTTCAGATACCTTGGTTACATTCAGAAATGAAGAAGGTCACCAAGATGGGGAAAGGTTTACATCATCCAAATGAGAAAAACTTTGCAAAGCAGCCCTTTTGTTGATGTATTAATTGTAAAGTGATTAAAAACTATATTTTCTATTTAAATTATTCTTCGCAAACCTGGGGATCCCATCCTTTTGGGATGTGTTTTATTAAATAAACCTACTCTGCTGTGTTCAGTGCAACATTGCTACCAAAAATCATTGTTTGCTATTATGTACAACAAAAACTGAAGATAGCTGCTTACGATGAGCTTCCAAGTTTGAAGTTCTCCTGTCGGGTTTGACCTTCAGATCCAGAAGCTGAGAGAGTAAAGCGCCGAGAGGCCTCCTGTGCAAGAGGAGCCGGTCATTAGTAAAGACAAAGGCAAACCAAGTACTTTGTGAAGCAGCAACATTATGCTTACATTAGTTGCCAACAGCCAGCATTTTTGTTAATAATTATCATAGATAGATTTCAGTAATCTGCACTCTAAATTCCTAGATGTCACCATAAGACATAGGAGCATAATTGGGCCTTTTAGCCCGTCGAGTCTGCTCCACCACTCGATCATACCCGATTTTCCCTCTCAGCCCCATTCTTCTGCTTCCCCCCCCCCAGCCCCCATAGCCTTAGATGCCCTTATTAATCAAAATTCAATCAATTTCTGATTTTAAAATCCCCTATGACGTGGTGTCCACTGGCATCTGTGGAAATGAATTCCATAGATTCACCACAATCTGCTTAAAGAAATTCATCCCTCATCTCTATTCTAAAGATACGTCTTTACATTCTAAGGCTGTGTCCTCTGGCCCTAGACTCTCCAATTAAAAGAAACATCCTTTCCACATCCATTCTATCTAGGCTTTTCATTATCCGATAGGCTGCAATGAGATCCTTGCTTATCCTTCTAAACTCCAGTGAGTATAGGACAAGGCCTTCAAACACTCTTTATATGTTCATTCAATTGTCCCCGGAATTATTCTTGTAAACCTCCTCTGGACCTTCTCCAACAGCAACACATCCTTGTTCAGATACAGGGCCCAAAACTGCTCACAATATTCCAAATGTGGCTTGACCAGCACCGGAAAAACCCTCAGCATTACATCCTTGCTTTTAGATACAAGTACCCTCGAAATGAATGCTAACATTGCATTTGCCTTCCTTACTAATGAGTCAAGCTGCAAATTAACCTTTGGAGAATCCTGCACCAGTACCCCCAAGTCCCTTTGCACCTCCGATTTCTGAATCCTCTCCCCATTTAGAAAATAGTCTACGTCTTTATTCCTTCAACTAAAGTGCATGACCGTACACTTTGCTACATTGTATTCTGTTTTCCACTTCCTTGCCCAATCTCCCAGCCTGTCCAGGTCCTTCTGCAGACTCCACACTTCCTCAATAATACCTGGCCTATACTTAATACTACCTATCTTTGTCGCATTCGCAAACTTGAGTTCGGGTTTATTAGTTAGAACCAATTCTATCCTAATTCGATTATTAAATTGATAAGATCTGATTTTGTAATGAAAATCAGCTCACAAGTTGCATTCAAAGCTGAAGGCACAAATGCTATTTCATAATTTATGCACCAACCATGTTGAAGAGGAGGATTTGCACAGTGCATTGTTCAATGTGTATATCACATTGGCAATTTGACACAATTTAGGTTTTTCAGCACAAGAATGTTGTAGTTCAAATGAGATCTGAAATTAACCAATGTCCTCTTGGAATGTTTCTATAACAAATTAATGGAAGTATAGTTCAGTTTAGTCTAGCATCAGTGCCATTGACACATACCGCTGCTGCAAAAAT
Source organism: Okamejei kenojei (assembly GCA_035221665.1). Classification (NCBI taxonomy): domain Eukaryota; kingdom Metazoa; phylum Chordata; class Chondrichthyes; order Rajiformes; family Rajidae; genus Okamejei; species Okamejei kenojei. Next base: position 38,054,440 of record CM069152.1, on the reverse strand, counting down.
GCATTTCAGTATAGAACTGAAGGAGACAATACTGAACTAACAATGACAATAAGACACCCAAGTTGCACCACAAGAATGGAAAGTCCAGGCGTATGCTTGCAGAATTATTACCTTGTTAGATCAAATGCCATTTCCAACACAGTCAGAAACATTTGTTAATCTGGATGGATGATATATTAGGTGTTAGTTTGGCAGCACTGCATTTCATAAAAGCACTTATTAATATAAAGAATTTTGAATAAGATACATCTGAAAATAGAGGCTAAGTTTAGTGTCTGTAGTACCTTGTTTAGGTCATACTTGGGAACACTATAAACAGTTCTGTGTGCATATTGTAGAAAAGGCACAGACATGTTGCAGGTTTACGAGAATGTCAACAAAATCGTGAAGGTACCTTGGTGTACCTATCAACATTAACGATGTTATATATATTTTGCTCTCGGAAGAGAAAATTGATGATAGTCTTATTGAATTCTTTAAGACCGTGAAGACATTTGAAAGAGTAGATGTCGATAAAATGTTTCTGCGTGCAAGAAAGGACAGTACAATAGATCAGAAATACAAGAGATCTAAACTTCCTGTGCAAAAATTCTCAGTAAATTACCTTAAGAATATCTTTTAGCTGTTTCAGGACAGCGTGAACTTCTTCGCGCAATAACCATTTAAATTCTTCCTCCTGAAATATCCCAAAAATGCAAGTAATCCTTAACAACAATATAATTTGGAGTGAAGAGTGCTTTCATTACAAGATATAATGGCAGCAATGACAAAGAATGCATAACTAAGTCATAGCATCTCGACATTATCCAAACTATGGGCAATGTCGGTCTCGACCCAAAACGTCACCTATTCCTTTTCTCCAGAGATGTTGCCTGACCCACTGAGTTACTCCAGCATTTTGTGCCTGTAAATGAAAATTTCATTTGTGACCCTTAGCCAGATCAAGTCTAACCTTCAAATATTTTGTACTCTTCACATCAGCTTCAGGGTAAATAATTTTCCTAACCATGTGACTATTAAAGTTTTGAAAAACTGAAATCGCTTTAGATCTTTCCCAATTCCAGTTACTTCTGGCTTCCCTCCGAAGAATAATTTCCAAACCATTACTGCTAATCTGCCTAATCAAAGCTATACACTCTGCATTTTCCAGAGCTTTTGTGCAAATCTATTAATACAACATTACTTTATGCCTCTATTTATGAAGTTTAAAATCTTATATCCTAAGTATTTTATGCCATATTCTGAAATTATGATGACACGAAAGACTGCAAATGCTGGAGAAACAAATAATCTACTGGAGGAAGTCAATGGGTCGAGCAGCATCTGTGGGGGGGGAATGAATGATCAACGTTTTGGGTTGAAATCCCACTTCAACACAGAACGGAGAAGGGGAGTCTCAATCCAAATGCAGGTATCGGCCCAAAACATCTACTGCAGCGGCACCATACGTGGTGAATAAAGCCAAATGTCAGGCAGGTTCAAACGGTCGTTTATTGAGGCTCTACACGTTAGGTTGGTCCGCTAACTAGAAAATCATTGCTGATGTCGCTGAAAGAGATTGTTCTCTCGGGCTCAGCTACCGGTGGACTGCTAAGGTCTCGAGGTGTTATAACCTTAAATAGCAAGACACTCCCTCTAGCCCATGACGTCACGTGCCAGCCCTCGTACCTCCTGACGAGGGTTCGAGCATAAGTGGCCCGTGTTTAGGCTGACGCCACACTACCATGCTTTTCACCTATATGCTCAACCAGTATATTCTTTCAGAAGCTCGGTGCCATCTTTAAAATTTACTGATGATACCACTGTTGTTGACAGCTATCGATGAGTCAGGGTACCGGAGGAAGATTGAAAATCTGATTGAATGGTGTCAGAACAATATTGCTCTCACTGGATAGCACACAGCAAAAGCTTTTCACTGTACCTCAGTAAACCTGACAATAAACTAAACTAACATGTTAGCAAGACCTATGAAATGGCTGTTGATTTCAGGAGGGGAAAGGATCCATGGACCTGTCTTCATCAATGGGAAGGTGGTGGACAGTCAACGGCTTCACATTCCTACAAGTGCATATTCTGGATTATCTGAGCTGGGCCCAGCAAATTGATGCAATCACAAAGAAAGCACATCAATTACAACTGCACAACTGCTTCATTAGAAAATTGAAGAGATTCAGTGTGTCAACAAATACTCTATCAAATTTCTACAGGTGCATGGTGGAGGGCATAGCGACTGGTTAAATTGTAGCCTGGTTCGCCAATTTGAACACCCAGGAATGAAGGTAGCTGCCACTGCCTATCCATCACTGGTACTGACTTAACTTTGAAGGGCTTTATAGGAGGTGCTGCATCGAAAAGACAGCCAATATTATCGAAGGTCCACACCACTCCTAACAACTTCTTCCCAGCAACTATCAGGCTCTTGAATGCTACACAACACTAACCTCAGCAATTATGATTTTCTGCAGACTATGTCTTTGGTTGCACTGTCTTTGTTTTTTTTCACCACTATAGTTGCCTAGTATTGTGGTTATTAACATGGTATTTTTAATTATATATTTGTCCGCGTGGCATTACATTTACGGGCCTGTCAGCTACAGTAAGAATTTCGTTGTTGCATCGCCATTGTACATATGACAATTAAACACAAAAGGGCACAAAATGTTGGAGTAACTCAGCAGGTCAGACAGCAGGTCCCTTGAAAAAATGGATAGCTGATTTTTTGTCTCATGACTCTTCTTCAGTGTAAAGAATTCCACAATAAAAAGAATGTTTGTTGTATGTTCACATTACCTTTGCTACAACTCCCATTGCTGAGACACAGAAAAATAAGCATATATTTTCAACAGTAAAAATAAGCTAGTCAGTAGTGTTTAGCATATATCTGCAAAGTATCATCAAATCCATGTCAAATTAAAAAAGCTTTTTGTTGCATTCCTTAATTGCAGAGAGGTTTTGACAAATACCAAATATATTTAACACTTATGAATGGCATCAAAACATTACCTGTATCCCTCATCACAAATGTTGCCTGACCTGTCAAGTATCCCAAGAAATTTCTATTTCATATTTCACTTGGGAAGCTTACAACCCAGTGATATAAAATTGATTTCTCTAACTTGAAGTAACTCTTGTTTTCCCTCTCTCGTCTCTCCCCCACCCTAGTTCTCTGACTCGATGCACTGTCCTTCGGATTAACTTTACTGCTTGTATCCTTCGTTGTCATCTTCCCTTCATCCAACAATGAACCATTCTACATTTCCTTGACCAGCGTCTCTTTTGATCTGTCGTTCTCACACCTTACCCTTTCATTTCACTCCCTCTCCCCTGACTCTCGACCAGAAACGTCACCCATTCATTCTCTCCAGAGATGCTACCTGACCCGCCGAGTGACTCCAGCATTTTGTGCCTGTTTTCTATTTATATTTCAGATTTCCAGCATTTCAGTGAATATACTTCCAACAACGAACCATCACGATTCTGAACATTGTTGTTGAAGGGAAGGACGGTGTCGACAACCAGTGCAGGATCTTGAATGCATGGACCCTGTTGTAATACAACATCACAACAGGGCTACATCCCTCCCGTCCACAGTAACACAGTTCCAGCCGCTGACCTGACCTGACCGGCCCAGCTCGCCCGATGTGTTATTTCAAACCCACTTCGCCCTCCCCTGCCGGAGCTTCTCCCCCCGCTCACTCTGCCCGCGGCCGGGGAAGGCGCGGACTCACCAGCACCGCCCGCTCCGCCTCGCTCGCCGCCGCCATCTCCCGCTGAAGGACGAGACGAGAAGCGCTTCCGCTGTCCGCGACTAACCCGTTCCCCCCTCCCGCTCCCGCTCCCGCCTGTGCCGCATCCGAAAGGTCCCCAGAAAGGTGCCTCTCCGAGCGCACACACAACGTTCCCAGGCAGCAGATGCTAGCAATGCATGCTTCTGAATTAATTCCTCATCTCAGTTTGAAGCCATTGAAGTTTTGATGCAGCATTTTCCTTTCCCCCCGAATTGTAAACGGAAGCCGCAGTCTTGAGGTGCCTGTGTTAGTGGTCAGTGAGGTACGATACGATAGACCCGGCATTCCCTCCCCCACCCAAGTCGCACCAGCTTCTCGTTTTCACCCAACCGCAGCTAACAATGGCATGTTTCCTTTATCATAGATACTTTTATCCATATCTCTCATTCATTGTTCTTTATCTCTCCACATCACCATCTATATCTCGTTTTCCTTATCCCTAACCAGTCTGAAGAAGGGTCTTGACCCGCAACAGTTTTTATCCACGAGTAGTTGCTCTACTCAACAGCCAAAAATCTGTCGCCTCCCTTTGATCTGGTATTTTGTTGGTTCACATGCTTGATCAATGGTGTTTTATCATTAATGTTTTATTATCATTAATGTTTAGTGTTTTCAGAGTCATTCGTAACTGTTACTGTATGTCATGTTGTTACTTGTGGGCGGAGCACCAAGGCAAATTCCTTGTATGTGAATACTTGGCCAATAAGCTTACCTTTTTAATTTTTTTATTAAGCGAGTAGAAAAAGATAGCGAAATAAATAAAGAGCAGAGATGAAAAGCTAAAAAGATTGAAAGAAAAAGAGAAAGTAGAGGAAAGAGAAATTAGGAGAGATGTACCTATTTCGTATTTTTGCCCATCCGTCACCCGGTTCTGAACCTTTTAAATTCTAAGGTTGTCGTATGTTGCACCATATGCTTGTAAAAAGTTGATAAAAGGAGACCAAGTCTTTAAGAATTGGTCTACTTTGCCTAGTAGGAAGAATCTCATTTCTTCAAGATGTAGCGTTTCTGACATATTTGAAATCCATATTTTGAACGTTGGCGTGGTTGCGTTTTTCCAGAATTTGAGTATAGGTTTTTTTGCTGTTATTAAACCGTAATTAAGAAGAGCTTCTTGGAATATAGTTAGTTTACTTCCCTCTTCCATTGATCCAAAGATAATCAGTTCTGTATTGGGGTTCAATTTTGTGTTAAATAGTTTTGTAAAAGTTCCAAAAATTTTGTTCCAAAATTTATGTAGTTTTGTACAAGAGACAAAAGAATGTGCTATAATGGCATTTTGAGTTGGACATTTGTCACAGATGGGGGAAACATTTGAAAATATTTTCTTCGGTCTAGTTTTCGAGTAATATAATCTATGTAAAATTTTTAATTGAATTAGGTTATGTCTTACATTAATTGAACATTTATGTACATATAATAGATTTTTTTCCCATCTGTCGTTCGGAATTTTTATCAATAACTTTGGTTCCCAGTCCATCCTAATTGCCTCAGTCGTTGGTATTTCTATATTTAGAATTATATTATATAAATATGATATTAAATTGCTTGATTCTGCCTTACTATTCATTCCTTCCTCTAATAAATCTGGGGTTAGAGTTTGATATCCTTGTATATATTTTTTCAAATAATCTTGATATTTAAAATATTGAATACTTTTCAAATTATATTTTAGTTGTAATTGTTGGAATGATAAAAGTTTTCCCATTTCATACATATCCCCCATCATTTTAATTCCTATTCTTTCCCAATAGATAAACATTTTATCAATAATAGATGGTTTGAATGAAGGATTATTAGCTATTGGAGAAAGAAGCGATAAAACTCTTGATTTTAAAGTTAATTTTATTTGTTTCCAAATTCGTATTATACTGTGAATAATTGGATTCTTCTTATATACTATATTGTTCAGTTTCATTGGGGAAAGAAGGATCACTCCTATATTGTAAGGGAAACAATCCTCTTTCTCCATTCTTATCCAATCTACCTGTTGGGCAGAACTGTCCAACCAGTAGATTATATTTTTAATATTCACTGTCCAATAGTAATACAACAAGTTAGGGAGTGTCAGTCCCCCTGGTTTTTTAGATTTACGTAAGTGTTTTCTTTGAATTTTGTGTGATTTATAGTCCCATATGAAGTTTATAATATCAGAATCTAGTTTTTTAAAGAATTTCTTTGGTAAGTATATTGGTATTGATTGAAATAGGTACAGTATTTGTGGTAAGAAGGTCATTTTTATCACATTTATTCTGCCGATGAAGGACATCGGCAGTGTTTTCCAAAATTTAATCAACCCATTTAATTTAGTTAATAAAGGCATATAGTTTGCGTTGAGTAATGATTTATATTTCCAAGTAATTTGGATGCCCAAATACTTAAATTTTTCTGTTGCAATTCTAAAAGGGAATTTCAATAGATCAGGGCTCTCGCTTAACTTTTTTTCCCTGTTGCCAGCCGGGCAACCTAGACAGCTTTTTAGGTTGCCAAACGACAGTATAGGTAGACATTTAAGACGGCTTGCATGACACGTGCGATAATGTGCTCGGACAAAGTGCGTAGTTACCAGTCAGAATTATGGTCAATGAAGCATTCACATATTATTTCTGCAAATAAAGTCACAAACTAAACATATTCACCAATCAAGACATGATATATACCACAATGACATGCAGCAAAATTACAATACAGTATCTCATCTTCTTTTTCACGTGGCAATGAATGCAATTTCTATTATTTCATTCCACTTCCAAAAAAATTCTGGTTGGATTATTCAGTGTGTGATCAACCTCAGTGAGACCAAGCGCAGGCTTGGCGATCGCTTCGCACAACACCTACACTCAGTTCGCAATAACCAATCTGATCTCCCGGTGGCTCAGCATTTCAACTCCCCCTCCCATTCCGAATCCAACCTTTCTGTCCTGCGCCTCCTCCATGGCCAGAGTGAGGCCCACTGCAAATTGGAGGAGCAGCACCTCATATTTTGCTTGGTAGTTTACACCCCAGCGGTATGAACATTGGCTTCTCCAATTTCAGGTAATCCTTGCTTGCTCCCTCCTTCCCCTCCCATTCCCAGCTCTCCCACAACCTACTGTCTCCACCTCTTCCTTTCTTTTTCCCGACCCACCCCCCCCCCAACATCAGTCTGAAGAAGGGTCGCCTATTCCTTCGCTCCATAGATGCTGCCTCACCCACTGATTTTCTCCAGCTTTGTCTACCAACAGGATCCCACCACTGGCCACATCTTCCCATCTCCTCCCCTGTCGGCTTTCCGCAGAGACTGCTCCTTCCATAACTCACTGCTCATTTCGTCCCTTCCCACCCAAACCACCCCCTCTCCTGGCACTTTCCCTTGCAACCGCAAGAAATGCTACACTTGTTGCTTTACCTCCCCCCTTGACTACATTCAAGGACCCAAGCTGTCTATCCAGGTGCGGCAGAGGTTCACGTGCACCTCCTCCAACCTCATCTATTGCATCCGCTGCTCTAGGTGTCACCTGCTCTACATCGGTGAGCCCAAGCATTGGCTTGGTGATCGCTTTGCCCAACACCTCCGCTCGGTTCGCAATAACCAACCTGATCTCCCGGTGGCTCAGTACTTCAACTGCCCCTCCCATTCCGAATCTGACTTTCTTGTCCTGGGCCTCCTCCATGGCCAGAGTGAGACCCACCGTAAATTGGAGGAGCAGCACCTCATATTTTGCTTGGACAGTTTACACCCCAGCGGAATGAAAATTGACCTCCGATTTCAGGTAGTCCCTGCTTTCTCCTCCGTTTCCCAGCTCTCCCTCAGCCCACTGTCTCCGCTTCTTCCTTTCTTCTTCCCACCCCCTGCACCCTCACATCAGTTTGAAGAAGGGTCTCGACCCAAAACGTCACCTATTTCCTTCGCTCCATAGATGCTGCCTCACCCGCTGAGTTTCTCCAGCATTTGTGTCTCCCCATTCACACAAGTTCGGTTATCCCACTTTCCTCACCCACTCCCTACACATTAGAGGCAACTTTACAGAGACAAGTTAACCTACCAAGCCAATGCATCTTTGGGAAGTGGGAGGAAACCTGCATGCTTGCAGGGAGAATGTGCAAATTCAACACAGACAGTGCCCGAGGACAGGATCGAACACAGATCCCTGGCAAGTGAGGCAGCAAGTCCACGAGCTCACGAGCTGTGCCACTATATTTTATTTTCCAACACACAAAAAATTATACGTTGATAACTTTGGTTATTTAAAAAAAGAAACTATCCATTTTCAGTCTTAAATCTCTAAGTGATGCTATGTCCCCCTTTACAGCCACTGTATGTTTTAATAGTAAGATTAAACGAGAACTTACCAGTTTGAAGTTTGATCTTTATTTTATGAGGAGTAACGATGAGGGATTACGTGAAGAAGCCCCGCCTGGCGCTAGAACGGCATACTTCAAAGCAGCGGCATGAAAAACACAGAACATAATAGCCGGAGTAAGATAGTAAGGCTTCTCATAGATTTAGAACTACCAGATGATCATTTATTTTATGAGGGTGGGGAGTGGAGGGCACGTAATCCCTCATCGTTACTCCTCATAAACTAAAGATCAAACTTCAAACTGGTAAGTTCTCGTTTAATCTTACTATTTTACTTCGGAGTCACGTGAGTGACTACGTGAATATTTTGAAGCTCCTGTGTTTTCCATGTCGTAGAATTCTTCCATACGACAGTCCGGCTAGGTCAACACATACATGAGTAAAAACCTTTTACCAGACCAGTTTCAGTTCTTTCCATAAATCTTTTAATGATAAAAGAACATATAATAACCCCTTTTTTACATCCGGGGAAAACCATTACAAAGTGATAAAAGATATAAGTGATAACATAATCAATAATATCAATTGATAGTGAAACAAAGCAGGTGATTATAGTGAACCCAACACCGCGTGTCCAAAGCCTGTCATTGTGTGAACAGGTTTATTGTAGAACTTTGAAAAAGTTTCTTCTTTACACCACCCTGCGGTTTCTAAAATAAGTTCGAGTGGCACGTCCTGTAACTTCGCCGCGGACGTAGCTGCTGCCCTGGTGGAGTGAGATTTGAACACATCAGTGTCTACTCCTGCTAAAAGTAACACCTGTTTTAACCACCTCAAAATTGTTTGCACTGAAGCTTTTGTGTGTGGTTTCCTATGCGTAATCATTAATGTTTTTTCATTACCTCGAAGAGTTTTGGTAATTTTTATATATATTGGTTCAAATGTTTAACTACACACAATGTTGGATCAATAGGGTAAGCTTGAAACGTTACCTTTGCTCCAGTTCTTCCTGGTCTGCTTTGTTTGATCAGATTGTAAACATAAAACACAATGTTATCTGTAGCCACATGCATACAGTCTAAACGTAGCAATTGTAATGTTTGCACCCTTTGAGCTGAAACCAATGCCATTAACATTACTAATTTAAATGTTAACTTTTCCAATGATAAAACTTCGATTGGAGTCCATTGCCTGAGTAGAGTAAGTACAATGCTGACATCCCAAATTTCTGTATATCTTGGTTTGGGTGGATTTTTGTTAAAGATTCCTTTCATAAATCTCGATATTAATGGATGTGATCCAATTGATTTCTGATCAGAGATTTGTCCTAAATAGGATGACAATGCACTACGTGCACTATTAATAGCACTATAACTTAAGTGCTGTTCAAAATGCAGCTCGGCAAGGAACTCCAATATGTTTGCAATGTTCACAGTATGATAGGATATATTTGATTGTCTACAAAATTTTTCCCATTTCTTTATATGTGTCATATATTGTCTCTGGGTGCTATCTCGCCATGATGCGACTATAATATCCATAGTCCTATCCGACAATCCAAGCTCTTGTAGTGGTCTGGTCAAAACCTGCAGATTAACAAATTCATATAAGCATGTAATGGATGAATTTCTTTGGTCACCGGTTTTATTAACAAATTACTGCTGCTAGGAATTGACATATATGGTTCTTTAATCATGTTTAACATTAATGGGAACCATGGTTGTGTCGGCAAATTTGGAAATCACCAATAATCCCGTGGCAGAATCTATTTTCTTCAGACATTGCTGAACCAGAGCAAATGGTGGAAAAGCATAAAATAACATATTCCCCCAATGCAGTGAAAAAGCATCTACTGCTACTGCATCTGGATCTGGTTCCCAAGACACATATTTAGGTAATTGATGATTTAATCTTGATGCAAATAGATCAATGTCTGGTAACCCATATTGAATCACAATTTTACTGAAAATTACTGGGTTCAACATCCATTCTGTGTTATCTTTAAACACCCTTGATCTATTGTCTGCCACCACATTGTATTTACCTGGGATATAATTCGCCGAAATCCAAATTTGGTGCTCAATACACCACTGCCATATCTGATTGACCAGACAATCACATGATACTGATCTGACTCCCCCCATGTGATTAATATATGCAACAGCTGTTGTATTGTCTAACTGTATTAGTACATGCAGATTCTTTTTTATAGAACAACAGGCTTTTAATCCATAAAATGCCCCCAATAACTCTACATAGTTAATACCATATGTTTGTAGAAACATTTCCTCTTGGACAGTCCATCTGCCCCCACAGCTGGTAAATGAATCTGTCGCCCCCCATCCGAGAGCACTAGCATCTGTTTGTAAAATTACTTCAGGCTGTTGTATCACAATGTTTTTAGCAGCTTGTGGGACATTTTCAATCCACCATTGCAATTCCAATAAGGCATTTTTTGTTAATTGCATAGGCCTATCAAAATGGCCTGCTCTCTTTTTTAGAGCTTTTATTTTATCTCTTTGCAGGTTTTGGTAATGTAATGGACCAAATTCCACTGCAGGAAATGCTGCTACTAATTTCCCAATAACTTTTGCTACTTCCGGATGGAGGGATAAGGTTTGTGCATAAGACCCCTGCAGGTCATTATAATATCATCAATCTTATCTGTTGGCAAAGTTACTAACATAGTAACTGAGTTGATCACAAACCCCAAATAGTTAATTGACTGTGTTGGCTGCAGCTGGGATTTAATTGGATGAATCAAGAACCCTAATTTCTAAAATAAGGTTTTAGTTGCTGAAACTGATTTTTCAGCTGATTCCTGATTACAATTGATGATTAAAATGTCATCCAGATAAGCCATAACGATGTGCTTTTGTGCTCTTAATTGTGCTAAAGCTGGTTTCAACAGCTTTGTAAAGAGCCTGGGAGCTGAACTTAACCCATTTGGTAAAGCTTTAAATTGCCACAGCTGTCCCAGCCAATTAAATTTTAAATATCTTCGAAAAAATTGGTGTATCGGTACTGAATAGTACACGTCCTTTAAATCAATTGTGGCCATATAACAACCTGCTGACATCAAATGTCTTGTAGTATTGAATGTTTCCATCTTAAAATGTTTATACTCGACAAATGTATTAAAATTTGTAAGGTCCAGAATAATTCTGCAACCACCATCTTTTTTACTTCTTGGAAATATATTTGACACATATTGATGTTCAAACAGTTTTTTCAATAACACCTTTTTTAAACAATTTGTCAATTTCCACATTAATCTCTGCCTCTTCAATTGCAGAAAACATGAAACCATAAGCAGGTTTATTTTGTACCGGAGAGTTAACACCTTCTTTAAATGTTATAATAGCTCCTGAAACTGTTTGTAAAATAAACCGATCAGATGTGATGGCAAGCCACTCATCATAAAACATTTGTAATCTCCCTCCATCTGGAGATTCGTCCACAGTTTCTTTAGGAATTGAATAAATTTTTTGTACCTCTCCATATGAACGTGGCGGTCTCCTTCTCCCCGTATACGGGTGAACATTAGGCTGTGTCGGATGGTAATATTTTCTTATCATAGTCTTGCCTCTGTTTCCGAAATCAAATCCCCTTCTTGACGTAAAATACCTTTTTTGTCCAAAAACGAAAGGTCTCATGTGGCTAATAGATTTAGCCTCTTCATCCATTTCTCTTATTTGTTTAGGCAGGTTCTCTCCAAACAGATAACCAGGAGCTTGAACACCACTTGATCGACACAGACCTGCAAATCTTGGTTGAAATATGGGCCGAATCGCAATATTCCTCATACAATTAATTTCATAGAAGGAATTGCACAATAAGCCCAAAGTATCTTTTTGGATTTTAACCATTTCCGACCCTTCCATTTGCCTTCCATAGGCAGTAATGGCAGCTGAAATCAGTTTGAGGATTCTTTGAAATCTTATTTCTTGTCCTCTCATGCCTGGAGACATAGGCGTCCATATAGACGGATTAACCGTAGGTACCTTCAATGAGGTGCAATTATCCGGTGTTTTATATAATTCTGCTGTTTCAACCATCACAGAATCTTGAAGTTGGTGAGATACCATATAGTTAATATTGGCAGCTAGGTTTTCTTCCATAGCCTCACCACTTCCTTCCGGTATAGCAAATTCTTTTGCCACATCAGGCACATCTGGCCTTTTCTTTTTTATTCGTGGTGTGCACTCATAATCCACATCACCACTTGCAGGGTCTGACCTTTGCAGCCCTGATACACTTGGAATTATATCCTTTTTTTTTTTTTTTTTTTAAATTTATTTATTATAGAAACAAAATAATAACAGAGTACATTATTTTACTATAGTAAAAAATACATAATATTAATGATCAATTCATACTATTAATATTATTTGTATTGTTCTTAATTATAAATTTCAAGGTATATATTTTATATAACTAAAAATACATGATACTAATAATACATTTATAATATTAGCAATATACACATACTATTAATACTATTTATTTTATCTCTAATTTTAAGTATAATGCTAAATATTATGTGATTAATAATATGAAATATTAGTAAAACTTTTATAATATTCATTATATTTTCGTAAAGTTAACAATATTTGTGTTATTATATAATTGAAAATACACAATTTTATATAATTAAAAATATAAGATACTAATAATATTCTCATGAGATTAATAATATTTGTATTCGTACCGGTATTAAGAGATTAAGATCATTTGTTTCTATACTATTTTCTAGTTTTTTATATAGATAAAAGAAAATAGAAAATAGAATAAAGAATAAGAAAGGTTTGATGGAGAATAGAATATTCGTCATTAATTCGCCCTTAAAGATATATTCATGAATTATTATATATATTTCTTCATCCATTCAAATATCCAGGCCCCAGTCAGGTCCTCGCGCCGAACCGTTATGACCCTGTAAATATTTAATATACGGAGACCAAATCCTTCTGAAGAGGTCTAACCCATCTATAAGGATAAGCCTCAATCTCTCCAAATGGAGTGTCTCCGACATTTCTATATTCCACATTTTGATTGTTGGGAATGCAGGGCCTTTCCAAAATTTTAATATTAATTTTTTCCCAATTATGAGACAGTAGTCAATAAAAGTTCTTTGATTCATTGTTATTAATTGGTCAGTTTCAAATATTCCAAGTATAATTAACTTTGGGTCAGGAGTCATACTTATATTGACAACATTCGAAATTATCTTAAATATTTCATTCCAGTATTCTACAATTTTTATACAGTTAGTAAATGAATGTGACAAATTTGCTTCTGAAATTTGACATTTATCACATGTAGGAGATATCTTTGGGAAAATATAATGTAATTTAGATTTAGAATAATGTAATCTATGAAGTATTTTAAACTGTATAAGGGAATGTTTAGCATTTAACGAACAGTGATGTATATGTTGTAGACTTTCATCCCATATTTCTGGTCTTATTATTTGACCTAATTCCTTTTCCCAAGACTCTCTATATGTTTCTGTTGATGGGGTATCATTTTCCAATAGAATATTATATATATATGATATCATTTTTTCCGTATTTGGATGTTTATTCAAGCATTCATCTAAAATTTCTGTCTTTCTATTTCTAAATTCTTGTATATTTGCAGAAGCATAATTTCTAATTTGTAAATATCTAAAATATGAGACTTCCTCCGCCCTTAATCCTGGGTCTGGAGTTTCAAATACCCACTTTGGCACATAGCCATATTCTGGATATTCAAACCCCTCAGGGTCATTTTGGGAAACTTCTGGGTACTATGACCCTTGTCACATTATATTCTGGAGTACTTTCTCCATATGCTCCATTTTAAGCCATATAGCTTTATTATCCGGAGGACTTTCATTATCAGAGTCATTATCAGAAACCACGGGCCTCACGGATTTCTTTTTGCTTTTTCTAGGAACATTTTCCTCCGTGGTTTGTATTTCTGGAGAAATTATAGTCTCACCATAACGGGTAAATCAACGGCCACCGGTATCGGAACCGGATCCGCACTAAACTCTTGTCACGACTCTTTAGCTTCACCCCGGGACGATCTTTTTACCCGTGAAATTTTTCTTTGAGACTTCTCCATTTTTCCTTTTTTATTATCTGGCTAAATCATTACGCCAGCGTGACTCTGATTTTACTTTCGCTTTTGCTGGTTCTACCAGCGTAGCGTCTTTTTTCAGAACGTCCCCTCTTTCCTTGCACTTACCTGCGGGTCCGTTCCGACCGCTGCGAGGAGCTGCGCTCTGCAGCTCTTGCTTCAGCCGTCAGCGTCGACGTAATGCCGTTGTAGCGCCAGGCGGGGCTTCTTCACGTAGTCACTCACGTGACTCCGAAGTAAAATTCAGTTCAAAACTATGGGGCAGTACATTGGCCATAAAGTTGCTGCCTAAAATAGCCAGAGACCCGGAATTGATCCTGAATATGGGTGCTGTCTGTATGGAGTTTGCTCCTTTCCCTTTGATCGCATGGGTTCTCTCCGGGTGCTCGTTTCCTTCCACATTCCAAAGGTGTGCAGGAACCTTTTTCAGACCCAACCCAAAACGTAATATTTTCCTTTTGTCCAGAGATTCTGTCTGACCTCTTGAGTTACTCCAGCTTTTTGTGTCTATCTTCAGTTTAAACGAGCATCTGCAGTTCTTTCCTACACACACGAAATTATACGATAGAACTTTATTAATCCCAGGAGGGAAATTGTGAGTGTGTGTGTGTATTGTTATATATTCATATATAAATATACACTGTTTTGTTTTCTCGTTTATAACATTGTTTACAGAGTACTATGTTTACATATTCTGTTGTGCTGCTGCAAGTAAGGATTTCAATGGGACATGAGAGAATAAAACACTCTTGACTCTTGACTTACGTCGCTAATGTGTGGGATAGAATTAGTGTACGGGTGATCGGTGGTCGGCGTGGACTTGGTGGGCCAAAGGACCTGTTTCCACGCTGTATCTTTAAATTAAACTAAAAACACTAAAACCAGAGGAAATCTAAAGGAAGGGTCTCTACCCGAAACGTCATCCAATTTCTTCTATCCAGAGATGCTGGCTGCTCCATGGAGTTCCGCCGCACAATTAAAGCATGGAATAGTCTTCACCCTACTATAGGTACCCAACCAGAAGCAATTAAATTTAAGGTAGCTCTTTTTTTCCCCCAAGAACCCTTTTTTATTTAAGTCCAAGTCAAGAGTCAAGAGAGTTTTATTGTTATGTGTCTCAGATAGGACAATGAAATTCTTGCTTGCTGCAGCACAACAGAATATGTAAACATAATAGAGAAGAGGATATAAAATTCACTGTGTCTATATACCATAGACCATATATATATATATACACAATAAATAAACAGATAAAATGCAATAGGCTGTTATTTTTCAGAGTTTGGTGGTGGTGTTTAAATTCTGTTTAAATTCAATTTCAAATATTTTTGGAGGACCAGGAAACCAAGAACCAAGAGTTACTCCAGGGAGTTACTCCAGTTCGAACAAGTGATTCTGCGTTGGTTTTCAGCGGTTGCTGCAAGTGGACAGCAATAGCGGTCAGATCTCCCACCATGCAAAGGGAGGGAGAAAATGGCCGACGCCAACCAGTTGCAGTGGCAGTGCGCATGTGCAGGGGGCCCGCTCAGGTGCTTGCCAAGCCGGGCAAAATGGCATGGCTTTTAGGTTGCCCGGTGGGACTGTGGGTTGCCATTGGCAATCGGGCAACCGCTAATTTCGAGCCCTGCAGATGTGTAATCATAAACAATCATAAAAACGTAAAATACATGAAACACGAAAGTGATGTGTGGAAAGGATTGGGGATATGCAGATTGAGGGTGGGGACTCAGTCTCCCCCACGACAGATGGGGAGGAGTTGTACAGTTTGATAGCCACAGGGCAGAAGGATCTCCTGTGGCATCAGGTCCTGCATATTGGTGGAACCAGTCTGTTGCTGAAGGTACTCCTCTGGTTGACCAGTGTCATGGAGGGTCATGAGCTGTATTGTCCAGGATGCTCCACAGTTTGAGGAGCATTCTCCCCTCCAAGATGTTGTCAATTCATACCAATTGGTTTCTGCCAATGAGGAATTCAAAGATCCAGTTGCATGGGTACAAGCAGACTTTCAATTCCCTGAATTTAAAGTGTAGAGGAGGTGGTGTTGTTGATCAGCAGCCTGATGATGTGCTCTTGAGGTCCAAGTGGAGTAAAGAGCCAGTGACATTGCATCTTCAGTGGCAGTAGACAAATTGGAGTGGGCCTGATACTTATTAGACAGTTGATAAGGATCATGACAAAGCAGTTCATTACAATGGATGCAAGTGCCACCAGACACTAGTCATTGAAATATGTCACCTTGCTATTCCTGGGTGGAACCAGCATTATATATGTTCTTTGAAAGGAGATTGGGATCGCAAACTATAGCAGTAAGAGGTTGAAGATATCTGTTAAAAAAATCCAGTCAGTTGGTCCACGCAGGTTACGAACACAGCCACGTACACCATCAAAGCTGGACGCTTTCTGAGGGTTCACCCTTGTGAAGAAACGAATGATTTTGGCTTTGGAGACAGAGCTCACATCGTTTCCAGTGATAGTGGTGTCTTGTGATGGCACACTGGCATTCTCCCTTTCGAAGCATAAAACACGTCGAGCCTGCTGATAGTGATGCATCAGTCACTTGCGTTGCCCGGTTGCATCATACAGGAAGTAATAGCTACAAGGCCTGCCTTAGATCAGTGTTTCAGTTTACTTTTGCCTGCAGTGCCCACTGAGAACCCATGAAGGTCCTTCACTGCTCTGCTTCTCATCCATATCTCCTTATTTGTCAGAGCTTAAATGGTGCAATTGAAACCAATTCATGTCAACCTAGTTAGAATGAACAAAATAAGCTCAATTACCTCATACTGTAAAGGTGATTGATTCTCAAGATGATAGAAATGATTATTCTCCAATGCATTGTTGGAAGAAATTGGACAAATATTATTTATTTGCAATCTTGTGCTTTTACAGTGAAACATTATTCAGATACATTGAGAAAACACCCACCAGTCTAACTTGTTATGCAGTTCAGTTCCGTAGGCTTTAAGTGGCTGATGATGCCACTATGGGATCTGTAGGCAGTTTAGAGGGAGCAGGCTCGTGGTGCACTTGTATGTGAGATGACATGCTCCTATTATTTTCACGATGCTGAAGTGATTAGGCTGCTCCTTCCTTTTGAGCATTTTAATTATGTGCTTAAAGCCTCCTTAAATTAGTTTTGTACTTTTCCAGTATTTTTTGTGCGCTCAAGGTATAGTTGTTTTTTTTTTTTAAACAGTCAGCAGAAAAATTAAGTTGGAACATCCATTAAGAGTTTTTCACACTCCGGAATCAAATTTTTCAGGAACCTCAGTACATGAGATGGTCGCTCGTCGTAATTAAAGTATACATACAACTGTAGAATACACAATATCCAAGCATATAATATACACTGGTTTTCTCAAATGTGTGTTTTTATGCTCTTTACAAAAGTTGCTTCAGTCCATTGCACAAGACCACATTTGTACCCAAAATACTCAGCCCTATTGTACATTTAACAGAATCCTGGAAATGTATTATTAGTAGTATTACCGATTACCGTAAATAATTCAAAATGTTCTGGAAACAAGATTGTGGAATTTGTTGGTGCCAGCAAAAATACCATGTTTGATTTAGTGACCTTGTGCAGAAAAAAATACATCTGGTTTAACACAATTTTATTTCGGAGTCACGTGAGTGACTACGTGAAGAACCCCGCCTGGCGCTGGAAACGGCATTACGTCGACGCTGACGGCAGAAGCAGGAGCTGCACAGACAGCTCCTCGACAGCAGTAGGTTCGGAACCGGCAGGTAAGTGCTGTTGAAAAAATTTTTTAGGACTGGAAAACTCTGTGCCTGGTGGAAACCAGGATTTTAAAGGTTTTAAAAACAAACTAAAAGTTTAAATTGAACAGATATACTCTGTTAAAATAACGGAGTTTTAAAAAGAACATCCCAGGGGAATACCCAGCGATCGGGACGAGAGATTAATTACGGGGCCGGTTCCGATACTGGTACCGTTAAAAATACGGTAGAGAGGTAAAAATGCTCCACAATCTTTTGGCAGGGAATTTTAAAAGACAGAAAGGCTGTACTTTAAAAAAGTTAATAAAAAATCGCGATATGGAGAAAGTACTCCAAAATATAAAAAGAGACAAGGGTCACAGTACCCAAACAGCCCAAAAAAGACCCTGAGGGGCTTGAATATACAAAATATGGCTATGTGCCAAATTGAGAATTGAACCCTGGTTTAAGGGTGGAGGAAGTCTCTTTGGATATAATTCCAAGTGGATCAGGGCTGCAAAAGACAGACCCTGCAAGTGGTGATGTGAATTATGAATGCACACCACAAATAAAAAAGTGAGGCCAGATGTGCCTGAGATAGCAAAAGATTTTGCTATATCTAAAGGAAGTGGTGAGGCTATGGAAGAAAACCTAGCTGCCAACATTAATTATATGGTATCTCACCAACTTCAAGAATACGATAAAACTTTTATGTTTTATTAAAATATCAACGGTAAATACATTTATAAATATCCATGTCTCAAATAATATGAGATATAAGAAATACAATTTCAAAGTATTTCAAAATGGTGCAAATAAGTAATACTTTCAAAATAAAATAAATTGCCATCAGTTGTGGAGCTCAATAGGAAGAAATATATAATTTACCGAATCTGCACTATAGGTTTGCAGATCAATACAAATCAGGATATTAAACTCCTGATTATTATAGAATAAACCTGCCTTATGATAAATCAAAGATATTAATTACAAAAGAACAGACTACTGATCTTTAAACTTTGTGGAGAAAAACTATGATCCAATGAAAAATTTTGATAATGGATCAAAACAAAGGCAAAGATCTTTTAACTTGCGGTGAAAAAAACTATGATCCAATGAAAGATTTGATAATGGATCAAAACAAAGGCAGAAGTGGTATAACCAAACATAGCCTTATCTAAACCTATATAATTGGGGAAAGAAGGCTTGAAGTACGTTGAAAAGGTGCAAACATCTGGTTACAAAATAAGTTCATGAAATCTCCAATTATGGGGGATTACAGGTGTATTATGATTGTTAACCTAAGGAAGGATTGGTTCACCTGTATAAGAAAACTTTAAAAATTGATTTCAGGTTTGCACTCAAAAGTAATTTTAATAAGGGGTACGTACATGTATATTATAAAATTACCTCAGTGTAAAGATTTCATGGTATAAACCATACAAAACATCATTATATTTACACTTTCAGTGTAAGAAAATGGAAACATCTAGAACATGGAAAAACTGTTGTGATTAACAAAGTGTTAATCAATATTACAGGTGCTTGAAATTAATTAAAGTGGGTCAAGCTGTGCAAGTTAAAACATTGTCCAAACAATCAATCAGTTCAAGGCTGTTAAACCGAATACTGAAGGAACAATTATACTGATAAAAGATCAGCACTTGCACTAATGAGGTCATGGTCATGGGTTATCTCGATTACATTTAAATTGGAAGAGATAAGAGCAGCTGCAAATTAGTGCCTGCCATTACAAACCTGGTGAAAGGTAAGGACCTGACCCATTACATAAAGCATATGCTCAGGCATTAATAAAATATTTATAAATTACTATTCTGAATTCAGAAGTAATTCAAGCACCATAAGAGAGGGGGAAAATTGTTCCATGATACAAATATGTCTAATTGTTGTTGACATACTTTGTCCCTCCATTAGGATTAGGTAAAAAATAAATAAAGTTCCAAAAGAAGGAATACAGAAGCTTATAAGAATATGTATGCCTTGTGAAGAGGCTTATGCAAAATATCAAATGATACGTTATCATTATTAAAGTAATGTAAAAAAGGTTCATAAGCTGCTTCAACTATAAGATTAATAGCTGTTGCAAACTGAAGCAAGTGTTACAGATGATGTACAGCTTCTGTGAATGTTTGGGTAAAGATAAGAATATTATCTATTCTTATAACAATAATTGATATGTCTCTTGTTCGGACTGCAGACAATAATACCAGGCGAACATAAATGGTTTGTCCTAAGTAATTTTCCAAACATTCGTATTAATTGAAGTATAAGGAGTTATGGATTAAAAAGATCAATTGTTTTATTATGGAACTGTCCATGTCGTATCAAGATGAACAATACCACGGCTGTGGCATATGTTAACAATGGTCAAATTTGGGAGAAAAACATATTGTCATTATTTTGCATTACTTACGATTAATCTGGTTGTATACAGATTAAATCACTGATCTTTCAAATGTTTCTTGAAATAAGTCAAATAACAATCATGGGATTATCTAAGTAAACAGATGTGGCATATTTTAAAAGTTTAGTCCACCTGTTTATCTCTAAGGAAGAGACAATGGTATCGGAAGATAACAAATTTGGGAGAAAAAACATATTGTCATTAATATGGATTACTTACCATTAATCTGATTGCATACAGATTAAATCACCGATCTTTCGAATATTTCTTGTGGGTAAACCAAGAGCAGTGAAGGTGGATGCTTTTCTCCCAATTACATGATGAAAAGATTTCTTTGTGTTCCTCATTTTTTGTTAATAGGGCAGTGTCTGATGAAAATGTAGCGGGACACTGCCAGAGGCATTTTTGGTGGCCTAATACGGGTCCTTTATGGTTTCATAAAATATTGTGTGATTTTGAACTGTTAGTGATGATTCATAGTGGCAGCAATTTATTGAAGTCAAAAAAGGGGTCTCGACCTAGGTCGTTGCCTGTCTCCCTTCGCTCTTTGGATGCTGCTGCACCCACTGGGAACTCCAGGTTTGAGAAACCCTGCAGTAATTTATTGTTGTACAAAAAACCTCCATGACATGAAAATATGAATTTGACTATCTACAGGTTGACCAGACCATCACAACAGCTGATGGTCAAAGAAGTCTATGAATGTTAACCAATATAACAATATATCAATAAAATAATTATGTATAAAGAAGTGTTATACCTGCAATTTGCAGAAATAAGTCTAAAAAACAATATTTTGTTATAAGAAATTGGAGGTCTGTATATACAGTAAAGTTATTTTATCATATTAGATATATGTGAATTCCTTGTGGATTGCATTTTCTAAATATCTAATTGATAGAGCCAATAATAGGGCTCAGAGTGTTACTGTCTTATAAACGGACAATATATTAACCAAGAAGTTATCAGATGCATTCATAATATCCCAATATGGAAAGGGATATATATGTAAATGTTAATAAATATATATATATGTAAATGTTAATAAATATATATATATGTAAATGTTAATAAATATATATATATGTAAATGTATATATATATATATATGTAAATGTTAATAAATATATATATATATATATATATATATATATATATATATATATATATATATATATATATATATATAAATATATATAATTATTACCCATATCAGCCATCTGAGGTATGGTTTTACCAAATTATATTCCCTTCCTTTTTACTGCCAGCAGGGCTAACAGGGGAATATTTTCTTATATTCCCCTTTCTAGCCAACCCCTATGGAGTTTACCTGTTTAAACAGCGGGGAAT
Organism: Okamejei kenojei; assembly: GCA_035221665.1. Lineage (NCBI taxonomy): Eukaryota > Metazoa > Chordata > Chondrichthyes > Rajiformes > Rajidae > Okamejei > Okamejei kenojei. Next base: position 38,032,749 of record CM069152.1, on the reverse strand, counting down.
ATAACCTTATATTCCCCTGGTCTCACATCCGGGAACGTGACGCTGCGTGACGAACGTGATGCGTGCGAAATTTAAAATTTATTCTCAAAAAAAAAAAAATGGCTGCCGGTTGCGAGAAAAGGTTCCCGTTTTAAAACTTCGACCTTCACATTGTCACATAAATGAATGACATAAATTACATAAATGAAACATAAATGTTACATTGTTTTAGTACCCTTATTTACAATGTTGCAATGCATATTGCAAAATGTATAGATACATTCATATCATATGAGATGTTCAGATTTTCCTCTAGATGTCTGATAATGGGTAATAATAACAATATTGACTGTCCTCTTTCGGGAGATACGACATATATTGCCCTCAAGTAGATCCATATTGCCCTCGTCTTCGACTCGGGCAATATGAATCTACTTCAGGCAATATATGTCGTATCCCCCTCAAGGCCAGTCAATATTCTATTAATAAAAAAATATATATATATATATATATATATATATATATATATATATATATATATTTCAAAAAACTTAAACATTGAAAAAAACTAATAATTCTGATAACTTTAGTATCAATATAAGAGTGCAAACATTGCAAATGTTACGTTATAATTGCATATGGATACAAATTGCATTATTATATATGTTTATGAATCTACCAAACAAAGCACACCAAGAAGACCTGAAACAAAGGTAAACCTATAAGCATATCCTGCCGGCTTTAAGTTGTGTGTGTGTGTGTGTGTGTGTGAACATTGATGAAAATGTTGCAGTAGGTAAGAGTCTCTGTGTCAATGAGACTGCTTATTACACACAAAAACCACATTGGGTTCAGTAAAAACTGATGGTTATAGAGGAATGTATTTCTAGATGGTTAAAAATTGGATACATTCAGTAGGAACTAGACACTGAAAGGTGGAAAATCACTCTGTTAATGAGGAAAATACATTCACAGGAATGGCACAGGATGAGCCACTCGAGCAAAGATGCAAGGCCGCAGGAGGCTGTAGATTACTGTTAAAGTAAAAAGGAACCAGTCATGGTGTCAGATTTAGACACGCAATGTTCGGTTCTCTATAATTGTTGCTTTGTCATGCCATAAAAATATATATATCAATTGGTATTTGTGATAAACTTGCCTTTCAATGGAAAGGGCATTATTTTCATTTTTTATAATGTAAAATAATTTATCACATAACTTGAGGCAATGTTTGGGGAAAATGTGTTATTCGCTCGTTTTTGTGTTAAATGAGCCGTACTGTCGTATGGAATAAATTCTACGACACGAAAAACACAGAAAGCTTCAAACTCTTCACGTAGTCACTCACGTGACTCCGAAGTAAAATAGTAAGATTAAACGAGAACTTACCAGTTCGAAGTTTGATCGTTATTTTATGAGGAGTAACGATGAGGGATTACGTGCCCTCCACTCCCCACCCTCATAAAATAAATGATCATCTGGTAGTTCTAAATCCATGATGAGCCTTACTATCTTACTCCGGCTATTTGTGTTCTGTGTTTTTCATGCCGCTGCTTTGAAGTATGCCGTTTCCAGCGCCAGGCGGGGTTCTTCACGTAATCCCTCATCGTTACTCCTCATAAAATAACGATCAAACTTCGAACTGGTAAGTTCTCGTTTAATCTTACTATTAGATATAAATAGTGGCAGCTGGAATAAGACCAAACATTTCATCTCACTTGAGCTCCTTAAATGTAATAATTCATCTGCAGTATTTCTCCATGTTCCGGTTTCTCAAGTCATATCCTAAATTAAACTTAGTACTTCTAACATTCTCACCGTGCCAGATATTCTTGTGATAACTGGAAAGTATACAAGGATTCAGTTTCAAATTATTCCCCTAACTTTCCTACCAGCAACTAAATGGCCACTTTCTAATTTCTTGTTCTTTCATCTCTAAAAAAGTCTTATTCAGGCATTTGGCATCTCTTCCATTTCCAAAAGATGGAGAACTGAAATAATTTGTATGGTTTCAGTAAACATCCTTGACTGGAAGTTTCACTAAGCACCTTGACTGGAAAACCATTTTATACTACAACACCGTGTTAGCTATTGAATTTCCATTTAGTTGTTTTCTTTCCTCACATTGGTGCAGATTTCTTTCCAAAGACTGGTCGTTACTTCACCTCTCAGATAAACTTGATAGTCACTGGACACTTGCTGACCATTTAGCATGTTTTTAGTCATTTAGACCATTTAGAGTCTTTGTCCCACCCCCTCCCCGACATCAGTCTGAAGAAGGGTCTCGACCCGAAACGTCGCCCATTCCTTCCCTCCATAGATGCTGCCTCACCCGCTGAGTTACTCCAGCATTTTGTGTCCACCTTAGAGCGTTTTTAATTTTGGTATTCATATTCAAAACAAAGTATGGCTCAAATTTTGAAGACATGATCTAGACAGTTGTATTCCCCAATTGGTCAGTGGAAGTCATTCAAATTGGTAGTAAATAATACAAACGTTTCTAATTTCAGTATTAATCATACCACGGCAATCACAGCTAATCCAGCATGAGATGGTATCCACAAATCCTACGTTCAGAATGACCTGGGAGAATAAAATCAGGTATCTGCTGCTGGAACAAACTTTAATTCTCAAAGATCAAATTATATAAGATGAACTTTCATTTAGGAGGGCTTTTTTTTGCTTAAAAAAAAAAATCATATTGTAAATCTGTTTGTACAACAAAATAAAATGCAGACAATTACAAATTAGTTTCCTGAATAAAAACCACTTTTATTGACTAAGCTACTGAAATTTTGTTTAAAAAAATTATCCACTGCACTTTCAAACACTCATTTGACAAATTGTATACAATTGTGTACATAACAAAATAGTTATGGATCCATAAAAATAGCCAATTTCTGCAATATTGATCTTATTGTGAAATACCATAAGCGGTATTAAAACAATGCAATGACTGGATAGTGTGCAGATTTGAGCTTTAAGCTTTAAAGCAAGAAAAATGTACAATCAATTCACAAACATTTCACAGTTTGTATAGGCATGTTAATTATAGAATTCAGGTTTATCTGCAGCCATTTATCCAAATCTTGACAGAATGTTTGCAAGTGATAACTATCAAATTAACTAGCGTTTCTCCGAAGGTTTAAACTCTCCAGAGTTGTATGAATAATCTTGTTGCCAATCCTACCATAAGATTTAAAATGTAATTCAGCTGTGGAGTGCATTTCCAAGTAGTTTTAAGATGACTGTAGCACAAGTTTATTTTTGTGAAACTGTAGTACTAGATATGCACCGTTTTTTATCATTGACACAGGTCACTCAGCATTGCAAGGCAATCGTTTAATAACATAAGTTAACAACCTTCAATGCAAAGTGGAAACACAATGGTTCGTGCAAGAAAACTATTCAGGAATCATTACATCACACTTAAATAAATTATCTCTCAAAATATTGTTATAACAGAAATAGGATGCAAAAGGCTATTAATGATTGTTAGCCTATATTTTAATGTGACTTGAAATCAAGTTCTTATATTTCTGAATTATCAACAAAAGGAATGACTTCAAAGAGTCATTACAATTCAAAGTGGTGCTATTCACAAACTTTAATGCCCGCATGATGTAGTTGTCTCTTGGCCACAAACATGTTGCCAAAATATGTTTAACTTGAACTAAATCTGGTACAGCATTTCAAAAGATAAACTATGCCATTATCTAATTTCTTTTCAGATACAAATGAAAGTCCCAAATTAACCACAGCAATTAACGGTATTTATGCCGCTAAAATATTAGGCTGGTTTGACCAACATCGCCCACGTAAACGGAGGTAACCACATTATCACATTGGAGGTAAACATACGTTTTCACGTGGCTTGCTTTTCTGTACATTTCTCGCAAGAATTTCCAAGTTTGATAACTGACAGAAGTCTGAACATTTGGTTGCAGTTTAGTACAACCAAACTGTGGTGGTGGTGGTGGTACTTTTCACAAGAATAAAGTTATCACAAAGACTCCATTCTCACTAAATGAGAGAGCAGACTCTCACGTCAGAGCATGCAAGCTGGCGTTTGCATAAGGCAAAAGTTATTGTTTGAAGCCAAGTGATGTTTCTTCACATGGAATTATGAGCAGCAATCTAAAACACTGTAATACACCTGCAACTCAGTGAATTGCCAACACTGATGGATGAGCATGCAATTTAGATGTCACACTGTTTTTCCAAATTAGTATCTCCTGTCCACTCGGATGCATAGGGCTCAATTCCAAACATATCTGGCTGCTTTCCATACACATTTTAAAAGCAGCTTAAATGGAGTCTGGCCTACCTTTAGGTTTATTAGATTGATATGGTCACGTTGAATACTTGACCATCATGCTTTGGTGTAGTCAAAAGTGATCACATGCCATTTCAGTAAAGTGACCAATATTACATTCCATACCTACTTTATGCAACAAAAGACTGTGGCAACATAAAAGCAATTAAAAGTAGCTGGTATCATACACAATTTGCATTCACAAGTAGCATCCACATCAACTCAGACCCACAGTTATGAACCAAAAACACTGATTTGTTTGCATGCCTTTTACTGTTAAATCCGTTTCTGGGCAAAAGAAAGGTTGCTTTCAAACCTGGAAAGGTAAATAAATATGAGATTCTAAAAAAACCTATAACTTTAGGTTGAGTAGGACCATGCATGGAAAATAGATAAGATTATATCAAAAATGATAAACAATTTATGCAAACCTCTTCTACATACATGGTCATTTTAATAGTCTAAACTTTCTTACTGGGTCCCTGAATATTTGAGACCAAGGAATCTAAACAGCGAGGTCAACCTGATCACAAAAATCACTACCCAGAGGGCAGCCACTTGCAAGGCAGCAAAACATTATTTTCCTTTGGAAAATTTTTCAAGTCACAAAAATATCAGGTTTTTTTTTTAAATGCACTGAACAAATACAAAATTATTGCATGCAAAACAACTGCTGGTAACAATTGGACCAACAGTCTAGTTCAAAAGCTGTGCAATCTTTCTTCCAATTACATTGCGTTTTTTTTTACCCATTTGAGCAAATCACATGGGAAACTTTAAGCAAGACACCAGTAAAAGTTTCATTTTGTACCAAATATTTTAAAATATACACATCACTGAGATTACCAAGATCATTATCCATGGCAGTATCTCCACAGTACAGAAGCTGCTTAAGTATTCCACTTCTCTCCAGTACTCCTGATATTCCTTCTTTAATTTTGTACATTTGCTACTTAGTTACTTAGTGTACAATAGTGTTGATGGCAACATGCAGTATGAGCAATGGAGTCTGTATCAACAATTACAATCAAGAGGCACTTAACCAAACCATCAAAACAATTGTTAGTGATTAACATCAGTTTAGACCTTTGTCGATAACCCATTACTCTACGAGTCAACCTTTCATTCCATCTTAACAAAATTATACAAAGAAAAGCAGCAGATGGTTGGCACACATTCACTTTAATCTCGAGAGGTGCCAGGTCAGTGCATTTACGAGATTTGGCTAGGTATTGGCCATTTGATCCTCAAATCACCAGAGGAAAATATATACAATGGCCAGTATGGAAAAGTAAATCATGTACTGATAATGGAAAATATGAAAATAAAAAAGTGGCCCCAAATTTTTAAGAAACAATTAAAAGATTGTCACGGTCTCTGATTGCAGGCCAGATACACGGCAGACATATCATTTTCTGACTGATCCAAGGTCTTTGCTTTCTTAAACACCTAAAAGAATACAAAGTAACAGTCAAAAGGTTTATTTTAATGAACACTGAAAAAAGTAATTCCAAAACACATTTGAAATATTGCTAAAAGACCACGAGGAATTTAAAAGGAAATTACTGCACTACGTTCAAACGTATTAATCAGCTACACAGGTAAATAAACATAACATCTAGTCACAAATATAAATTAATTCCTAATTCCATTGAGATGCAGAAAATATAAAATTCAAGCTCTTTTTTGAAGACCATTGAGGCAAGTGTTTATTGTGGGTTGAAGTATTGAGATACACGGCCTGATTAAATCAACCTAATTATTAATGCATTCACTTCAGACCATTATACCACTATCCAACAAAATAATGCTGCATGCTCACACACCATCATTCTCAGTTGTTTGCATATGCAGTATAATGTGGATAAATGTGAGGTTATCCACTTTGGCGGCAAAAACAGGAGGGTAGACTATTATCTGAATGGTGGCCGATTAGGAAAAGGGGAGATGCAACAAGACCGGGGTGTCATGGTACACCAGTCATTGAAAGTAGGCATGCAGGTGCAGCAGGCTGTGAAGAATGCGAATGTTATGTTGGCATTCATAGCAAAAGGATTTGAGTACAAGAGCAGGGAGGTTCTACTGCAGTTGTACAGGGTCTTTGTGAGGCCACACCTGGGGTATTGCGTACAGTTTTGGTCTCTTAATCTGAGGAAAGACATTCTTGCCATAGAGGGAGTACAGAGAAGGTTCATAAGGCTGATTCCTGGGATGGAAGGACTTCCATCTGAAGAGACACTGGATAGACTCTGCCTGTACTCGCTGGAATTTAGGAGATTGAGGGGGTTCGTATAGAGACTTACAAAATTCCTAAGGGGTTGGACAGGCTAGATGCAGGAAGATTGTTCTCGATGTTGGGGAACTCCAGAACAAGGGGTCACAGTTTAAGGATAAGGGGGAAGTCTTTCAGGACCGAGATGAGAAGATCATTTTTCACACAGAGAGTGGCGAGTCTGTGGAATTCTCTGCCACAGAAGGTAGTTGAGGCCAGTTCATTGGCTATATTTAAGAGGGAGTTAGATGTGGCCCTTGTGGCTAAAGGGATCAGGGGGTATGGAGAGAAGACAGGTACAGGATACCGAGTTGGATGATCAGCCATGATCATATTGAATGGCGGTGCAGGCTCGAAGGGCCGAATGGCCTACTCCTGCACCTATTTTCTATGATTCTATGAGAGATAAAAATCCTTACAAAGATCTAGACTGAATCCATATTAACCAAACTGATCACAAAATCTTCAGGGCATAAAGTGTTCAGAACCTACTTCATTCGCCGCAGCAGCCACAGGAGTTGAATGATTGACTGAATCACCCATAGCAATGGCCAGCCTAAGGTCCTTTTGTATGTGTTTCAACAAGAAGTCAGGCTTGAAGCTTCCCTGTAAAATACCTGATAATGAGAGAATCACTAGTTGGTACAGTTAATTATTTTGGAGGTCAATTATTGTTACCTGCAATAATCGCCAGAATGCCATTGCAATGGGTGTAGCAAGATCAATTATGGCATTCAAAGTTAAAAACATGACATTTTGGAATTAATAAAATAAATTTTACATATAGATTTACAGAACATCAGAGTAAAAAATAACCGTGGGTAAGCTCACATGAGCAACTCCTAACTTCTACTGAATTCTCATGATCAGCCATATAATGGATGTGAAATGGATGTTTCCAGTATTGGGAGAGTCTAGGACCAGAGGGCACTGCCTCCCGAATAAAAGGATGTACCTTCAGAACAGAAATGAGGAGGAATTTCTTCAGTCGGAGTGTGGTGAATCTGTGTACATCACTGTCACAGAGAGCAGTGGAGGGTATTTTTGAAGCGGAGATTGATAAGTTGTTGATTAGGAAAGATGTCAAAGGTTACTGGGAGAAGGCAGGAGAATGGGGTTGAGAGAGGAAAATAGATCAGCAATGACAGAATGGCAGAGCAGACTCAATGGACTGAATGGCTTAATTCTACTCCTATATCTTATGAACTTTAACCATTCCCATCCACCATATAGTGTATTCCAATTTCATTCCATGGCTAGGAATGGTAACTTTGTCAAACCAAAATAAAGTACAACGTCATCTTCAAGTTCACGAGCAGTGGAAGCAATTCTTTGCAGGTCAGCATAAAAGAACCACTGTGCACACGAGTTGCTTCATACAACCTTGAGTTAACTTTGTTTCAAACGTTTACAGCTGTTATCAAGTTTATAACAAGGGTTATCTGTCCAATAGCTGCAGAGATTAAGCACTCCGTCACCTACGGATGGGTTATAGATGTTAAACATAGAAAAATGAGTTGTCATAATTTGTTCTAGACAAGAAAACATTACAGCTATTGCTCAATTTACAAAGAGAATGCATTTGTAGAAAATGCTGTAAGCACCATATTCTATAAATTGTAATGGCCGGGTTCACATAATGTTAATGATATGTCAGACAAAAAGTCCTTTAACCAATATCCCTAAAAAATTCAAAAGTTAGTTACTTTGGCACTTCTGGTCCAAAAAAGCACACGCTAAGGGTCCCTGACTGAGGATGTAAAGCAATACATCTTGCGATTGGCTGACTATTTTAGCCAATGTAAAGCCTTCTGCGACAGAAGCCATGAAACTGCCCAGGATCATATTTACAATCAGCATCATCTTCGAGGCATTGCCCACCTCTCCTGAAAAAGCAAAAGAAACTCATTTAGACTAGTCATCCATGTATTCCACATACGGCATAACACGAAGGAAAATAAGAAAGTAAATTTCAGAATGGAGTCAAATATATAATTTTTACTTTAAATGCCAACTATCGTTATCTTGTGCATGGTGAAAAGCCATCACATTATGAGGATTGAACATGTAACATTATTGATTAACGTTTATTTTGGAGTAAATATTGTGGGCAGTTGCATAATCAGACTCGTACTGGCTGGTTCAACACATGCACAAGATAGCAAACAGCAAAATTCAAATCTGAAGTCCAGGTTCATCAATGCTTTAAATACATTTTTTTTAAATCAGTAACTGAGACTCCAACTAATATTTGGTTGCAAAACAATTGATCAAATCTGATGGAATGTGATTTGGCTTCCTATCAATTGTATTTTAAAGACTACATCGTTTAATTTACCAGTAACCTTGCCCTTTCACCAGAATAAATGAAAAATTCCTGATAATAAGCAATTCAAAAATATTTTTAAAGGAGAAATATTGGAGGATTCTATAAGCACAGACCTACCCAAATAGAAAGACTTCTTCCCCATGGCCTGAAAACAGCTGCTACAATCATCAAACAAAGCCTTATCTCCAGCTGCAAGGATCACCAGCATTCCATTTTCCGATAGCTGCCGATTCCCTGAGACTGGTGCTTCGAGATAGCGCCCCCCTCTGGAAGTGATCACCTATGTAATAGAGCAATCATTACAGATCAGTCCTGGCTACTGTGCCATCTTGTCGCCTAGAAAGTACCCTAGGTATGACCCACCAACCTGCGATTTTAATGAAGCACCAGACACAGCACTGGAATCAGAGATAGACACAAAATGCTGGAGTAATTCAGTGGGACAAGCAGCATCTCCAGAGAGGAGGAATGGGTGACATTTCGGGTCCAGACCCTTCTTCAGACTGATCTACTGGAATCAGAGAATGGGGTTGCAGCACTAAATGCCAGTTACCTACTCTGAAAATTTGGCCAGCAAACCAAAACCACCCACTTGAGGTCTTTAATGCTATATCCAGTGAGTATTTTGAAACCAGAGTGTAATTGTAATTCCTGGTATGAAAAACCTCCAACTTACCAACAAGAAATGTGATAAAATATGAATGCACATTCTCTCCTTATTTAGTTAATGAGTACTCAAGGAGAAATTAAAGTGCTGGCTGATTTGAAACATTGCATTCATCAATTCTGTCAAATTTCCCCCATCCACTTTCTGGGAAGGGCTATGGGCAATAATTAAGAATAGCAATCACAGCTGAGTTTGCCTCGACACACAAGCAGAAATAAAACCTTGTTGTTCTATGTCTTGTTTCTAAATCTTAGCTCAGCAAATTCAGACATACCAAGATCAACTCTCAAATATTCAAATGGAACCATATAGCATCACAGCAAATAAGTTTGCAAAGGCACTTTATCTACTTTTTACATAAATATTTTACATCAAGTACTGGGTTAACAATTAGAGCAAACTAACAGAAAGCAACAAATACAAACTGGAAGCTGGGTGAAAAGAGCACGTCTTTGCTGAAAAATTAAGAAAAGATTCACAAGCAAATAAAGAACAGAGAACAAAAGTTAGATTAAACTAATGGACTAAACAGTGGGAGCTACTATTCTGGCAAGAGAATAAAACCAATTTAAGGAAACTGCAGTGTTCTACATTACTGAATGAGATTAACTTCTACTGGAATTCAGAGCTTGACATTTGACTTAAACAACCCACAATGTAGATTTGAGGCTGATGTTGCATCATATTCTTGATACCGTTGTGCAACCAGAAGGCCAAATAAATTCCAGAAACTCCGTTAAATTACAGACATTCAAATTCAGAACAAAAGTAGGATATTTAGCCCCTCGGGTCTGTCCACGATTAAATAAGATCATGGTGAATTTGATTCTACCCATATTTCCATGTTTCTGCTTACATCATGTGAGTTTTCATCCCCTTATAAAGAATGTGTCTACATTTGCCTTAAAAATATTCAAAGATTGCATCCCTTAGCGAAAGAGATTGCCAAAGATTTATACTACTTTATTCATGATTTATTCTTTAATCAGGCCATCTCCCCCTGCTCTAAATTCCAACAGATACAAGCCAAGATTATTTAAACTTTCCTTAAGGCAAATCATTAATCTCAACTACCAGAGCTTACTAGACGGAATTGTTTTCCACATATCTACATTCTTCCATAAATAAGGAGGCTATTATTGTATTCTGTACTTCAGATGCGGTCTCACCATGCCCTAGATAACCAACATAACTTCTAATTTGTAGTTATTGCTAGCATAATTGTTAGATTTTCTCATTAGTTGCTGTGCCTTTGTGACATGCACAAACAACGAGCTTCCAATCAAAAATTGGCAATTTAGCATTTTTTCCTCTTTCCTTCACAGACCAGATCTTTGCCTACCTGCTTACCTTTTACTTAAATCTCTATATTATCCCAAACTTACTAATCATATCTTTGGTGTTTTCATCCAATCCATTTACATAAAACAGTATACAGTCATGGCCTAAGCAGTCACTTATTGAATCATTCCAATCAGAAAAATATGCCCTCTCAATTTCTTGTCCACCAGAATCTTCTATCCCCCACTCGCAGCTTTTATTTTCTGCAGTGATTCTTGATCCTTCACCTCTTCAAATGCTTCTTGGAAATCTCATAGAATATCCAACAATTTCTCTCTTTTTTATTTTTACAGGACTTTTGATTTGAAGAACTCCTACACCCAATGGATGCAAGCCAGGCCTATTAAACCAGTCAACACAAAAAACTGTCATTCACTAATCTACATCCCCCATTATAACGTCTAACTATAATGTTAGGTTTCCTAATTACTGTACTTTTGTGCAATTACCGTGTAATTATCTTAGCTCCCCATTACAATATGTACAGTAAAAACAAGTAACATTTTACCCAAGACAGATGTTATGCTACTATCCTGTAATTTCCTGCTTTTGGTTTCCCTCCCCTTTTGAATGAAAGGAATTATGTTCTCTATTTCACATCTGGAGACCATTCCCAAATCTCAGGAATTCTCTGGTGATTGTGCATCCTTCCTGAGTTCATCCCTCCCTTCCCGAGTTCATCCCTCAATACTTAACCTAGAGCTATAGCAGGGATGTTACTCATTTCCTCAACAACGAAGACTGACCCAAATTACCCGTTTAGTCCCATTTTTTTTCCATTATTAATTCCATAGGCTCATTTTCTACACAACCAATACCTTGTCCATTAATTTGAACTATCTTTAGAAACTCAGTGTTTTTACATTTTCAGCCAGCTTTTTCTCACTCTAATTTCCCTTGCTTAGTATGTCCCACGCTGGCTATCATTTTCCATCCAAATTTCTGACTTGCTAATCATCTTTGACAAAAAAAAGTATGTGGTGGTTAAGTGGAACATGATAAACCATATCAAATAAAAACTATTATGCAAAGTTACAGAATGGCTGTATTTACATTGGTGCACTCAACAAAACAAACTAATTTCATTGGATGAAATCTCTGAAGTATGTTATATACATTTCACATTGACTGAATTAAACAATACTCCAAACATCTCCAAAAATACAAGTTCATCTCCTTACCTGCGAGATTTCTGTGGAAGTCTCAGGGTCCAATGTGGACATGTCAACGTAACATTTGCCTGGTCGAATCCCTTGTAGAACCCCACTGGGACCCAGAACCAACTGAAAGTACAAAGAAAACCTAACTGATCAGATATCAGTTTATTTCTATTAAGTTTAATTTAAAAGCACGGTATTAAGATTTAATTAATCTTCACAAATGCAAGAAATAGGTACAGGTCATCCAGCCTGTGAAGCTTGGTTCACCATTCAACATGATCAGTGCTGATCTGAACTTGGCCTCAACTACATTTTCCTGTTCATTTCCTTCAGCCTTTGACTTCTGCATAGACAAAATCTGAATATATTTATAGCCAAGATTGATAACAAGACATGTACATCTCTTGGAGCTGGAGAATGTCAAAGATATGCTGAAGAGAGGAAATTATTCCTGAACTCTGTCTTAAACAGGTGGCCACTAATTCTGAAACAATGGTTCATAACTCTGGGTTCCAAAAGAAAGGAGGGAAAAAAAAAATTGAAGTCCCATCAGAATCTTGCTTTCTGCCATAAATCGAAGCAGTGTTTAAAAATAATCTCCACAATTGCTAATATCATAATGGATATTCACTGCTTGGTCTATCAGTTAAGAAACATTAAATATACTTACATCTTTAGCTGCCTTCGGGTCAGAAATACAAGAGAGTGTGATATCACAAGTCGAAACAACCTCTGCCGGTGTCCGTCCTAAACCAGCCCCTTCTTGGAGGAAAGGGTCGCACTGTCACAAAATTCAAGACAAATTTTATAAATTTTCACATAGTAGAGTAAATAATTCACTCATATTGCATAAAGAGCCCGTTCATGACACAGTGCCAAACAGCAACTATGAAATGCCTCCAGCCTCATCAAAAAATGAATTTATCACATAAAACCAATGACAATGGTCCTGCACCCTTTACTTTAACCATACCAGAGAAGGAAACAATGTGCGCAGAATTCAAGATATCCAAAAATACTTCATAACCAATCAAAATGCTTGAAACCGGCAAATATAGTCGAATTTCTCTATTACTTTTCACAACCTGTTTACAATTACTAGTTTTAACAAATTGGCTATGAAATACAGAACTTCTCTGTTAATTCTCAATGTTATTTTATTCTAAAACCTTGAACCAGAGATCCAAACAGCATTTTGGAGTGTTTGGTTGAAGAAGCTATATTCTCTGGAATCAGCGTCACGCCATTCTTATTCAAATGTAGGAGTGGTACTCATTGACATTCAATAACTAAGCAAGCGTAGGAAAAGATAATACAAGTTTCAAAAAGCCATACCTTCTCTCCTGTGCGATTCCACACTGTAACAATGTGCCCCATCTTCAAGAGATTTGCAACAATTCCACTTCCCATTAAGCCGAGACCAAGGAAACCTATCCTAGAAAATGAAAAAAGAAAATCACTTGTTACTCAAAATTTAAATTCCTTCACGGTTATATAGATATTTCTTAAAATCCAGAGCATATGCATAAATAAATGTCCTTTCATGTCTGATCCCTACATTTTGACTCTCTTCCCATGTTGCTTGGTGCCCGTTAGTCTATAAATGTATTTCCTTAAATAAATTCAGGATACTGGAAATACAGTACAAATCCATTCAACAAAGAGGTGGCAATTCACTAAACAAATAAAAGCCAAAAAGCAAAACACAAGAACTGCAAATACTGGAATCGACCAAAATACAAAATGCCAGAGGAACTGAGCAGGCGAGGTAGCATCTGTGGAGGAATGGACAGACAGGTCAGGATCCTTCTTGAGACAGATGGAGTGGGGTGGAAAAGGCTGGAAAATAGATGGGTGGAGCAAAGCCAGCAACTGATATGTGGATACAGGTGATTGGAGTTTAATGAACAGATTGATGGAGTAAGTGACAACGGTTTAAAGAAACAACTTTGGAAATAGTAAGCAGCACCTGCAGAGAGAGAAAAGTAATTAGTTGTTTTCAAATTAGTGACTTTTCATAAGAGCTGGGGAAAGTTAGAAATCAAACAAGTTGTAATGAAGGGGATTGTTTGAAACAAAAGAACATTTCTAGTGGAGTGCCGACAGAGATTAAATGTTAAAAAAAGGTGGTGCCATCAGTTGGGAAAGTGTAATGTAGGCTTGATAATCACCGCTGATCTATCTTAAGGTGATGCAAATAAGAGACCGATAAATCAACTGATCGATTGCTATTTGGTTTCCTCCATTATCAAACGATGGAATAGTATTTCCATCCAAAACAGAATTTCTGAATCTGGAGGATGTCTCTAAATTATTACTTTCCTAATTTCCTCACGCATTTCTTTCAAAATATTCTGGGATGGAAATTATCAAGTCAGAGACACATAGGAATATGAGGAAGCTGTACAGCCATAGAGTGATACAGTGTGGTAACAGGCCCATCGGCCCAACTCGCCCACACCGACAATGTCCTAGCTACTCTAATCCCACTTGCCTGCGCTTGGTCCATAACCCTCCAAACCTGTCCAACTGTTTCTTAAACGATGGGACAGTCCCAGCCTCAACTACCTTCCCTGGCAGCTTGTTCCATACACCCATCACCTTCTGTGTGAAAAAGTTACCCCTCGGATTCCTATTAAATCTTTTCCCCTTCACCTTGAACCTATATCCTCTGGTCCTCGATTCCCCTACTTTGGGTAAAAGACTCTGTGCATCTACCCGATCTATTCCTTTCATGATTTTGTGGACCAGGCTTGCTGCACGATTTAGAAAGACTGTGGCTGATTTGATCTTTGGCCTCAACTCGATTTTCCTGTCCAATCACACCATATTCCTCAATTCCACAGTAGGCCAAAAATCCATTGCAGTCTTGCATTTACTACTTTCAAAAGCCACAGCTCCAAGGTAGAGCATGACAAAGATTCACCACCCTCAGAATCTTTTTGTGCCCCCTGGCTCTGTACTCCACACAGACACAAGAAAATAACCTCGCAGAATTTACTCTCAGATAGGCTCTATCTTTCAAAACTCTCGTCATTTTTTTTTTTTTAAAGCAGCTTTATAAAACTGGAAGCCACTGGCAGTCTCAATTCCCCTTGAACTGATTGAGCCATCTCAAGACAAATCAACGAAAAAAATATCTGCATACACTGGAAATCTGAAATGAAGTCCATGATTGGCAGAAAAACACAGTTCAAGCAGCATCTACAGAAAAACAAAGGTCCAATAATCATCTGTAAATTTGACCGTTTCTCTTTCTGCAGATGTTAGTCAGCTGCCGAATTCTTCCAACTTCTTCAGTTCCCATGGTAGTTAATCACTTTGAAGGGCCAGCTTTCCATTTGTTATGGAAGTTGGTGACCAGTCTTTTAAAATTTGATATAGTTCCTTTGCCATCACTAAAAACATTTGGGTAAATTGCCTTAATTCGTTAACCTAGAATAGGAAACAAACTCAATTCTCCTAGCCCGATTAAAACAGTAATTAAACTTACATTCCGCAAATCATCATATTTTAAAAACGTCCCTTGTTTTTGGCCAGCATTTTACAAACTACCACACCGTTTCGACATTCTACACACTCACACCAAGTTCTGACTTAAGCGGTTAATACGATTCACTCCAAAACTGTTCCGCAATTTGGCATATCATAAGCTGTGTTGCTAGTAACGTTTTCCAGCACAAAGAAAGAAAATTACCGGAACTAACATGCGATTACAAATTGATGATATGATTACATTATCAATTTACACACTCCGAGTTTTTAAATAATATAATTATTGCATAGCAAAGTGATCCTAAATTGCACCTTGTATAATAAGGTATTTTGTTTAAACAAATTTCTGGTATTTCAGCATCGACTTGAAGTAATGTATGTTTCAAATTTTTTTTTTTTTTTTTTAAATTTATTTATTATAGAAACAAAATAACAACCAGTTACATTATATTTCAGTAGTAAATATACATAGTCCTAATAACTGATTCATACTAATAATATTATTTATACTGTATTATCCTTAGTTATAGATTTCAGAGTTATGTATTTTATATAATTAAAGATACATAATACTACTAATACATTCACAATATTAGCATTATACTCGTACTATTAGTAATTATCATTTTATTTCTAATTTTATTAAGTATAAGACCAAATTTTATGATATTATTGATACAAAAAGTTAGTACATCTTATATAATTCTTATTATTTCTTCCTAATGTTAACAATATTTATTTTATCGCTAAATTTAAAATTATTGTACCATTAAAAGCATATAATTTTATATAATTAAAAATATAAAATACTAGGAAATGCTAATAATACTAACAATGTTCTTATAAATCTAATGATATTTATATTCATTCTAATATTAAGCTAGTGTGTTTCTATATTATTTTTTTATTTTTTTATTTAGATATAAGAAAATAGAGAAATTAGGAAATAGAATAAAGAATAAGAAGAGGTTTGATGGAGAATAAAATATTCGTCAATAATCCGTCCTTATAGATATATTCATGATTTATTATACGTATCTCTTCATCCACTCAAATGTCCAGGCCTCAGTCAGGTTCCCGCGCCGAACCATTACGACCCTGCAAATATTTAATATATGGAGACCAAATACATCTGAAGAGATCTAACCTATCCATAAGGACAAGCCTCAATCTCTCCAAATGAAGTGTCTCCGACATTTCTATATTCCACATTTTGATTGTTGGGAATGCAGGGCCTTCCAAAATTTTAATATTAATTTTTTCCCAATTATTAAACCATAATCAATAAAAGTTCTTTGATTCGTTGTTATTAATTGGTCAGTTTCAATTATTCCAAGTATAATCAGCTTTGGGTCAGGGATTATATTTATATTAATAACAGTCGAGATTATTTTAAATATTTCCTTCCAGTATTCTACAATTTTTATGCAGTTAGTGAATGAATGTGTCAAATTTGCTTCTGAAATTTGACATTTGTCACATATTGGAGATATTTTTGGAAAAATATTATGTAATTTAGATTTAGAGTAATGTAATCTATGTAATATTTTAAACTGTATAAGAGAATGTTTAGCATTTAATGAACAATAATGTATATGTTGTAAACTTTCATCCCATATTTCTGGTCTTATTATTTGGCCTAATTCCTTTTCCCAAGATTCTCTGTATATTTCTGTTGATGGAGTATCGTTTTCCAGTAAAATATTATATATATATGATATCATTTTTTCCATATTTGGATGTTTATTCAAACATTCATCTAAAATTTCTATTTTTTCTATTTCTAAATTCATATATATTTACAGAGGCATAGTTTCTAATTTGTAAATATCTGAAATATTCTTTATTATGTAGCCCATAAATTTGTTGCAACTCTTGAAATGAAAGAAAAGTATTTTCCTTATAAAGATCACCCATCTTAGAAATTCCTTTATTTTTCCATTGTAAAAAAGCCTTATCCAAAATCGAAGGTTTAAACATAAAAATTATTAACAATCTTAAGACTTATTGGTATAGATTTTAGTTTTAATGCTTTCTTTATTTGTTTCCATATGCGGATTCCATTTTCTATTATCGGATTTTCACTATAAACTTTCTTAGCTACATTAATATTAGCAAATATTATAGAGCTAATTTCTAATGGAGAACAATCTTCTTCTTCCATACTTAACCAATTTGGTTTATTATCTATTTCTCCTAACCAAAAATTCATGTTTTTTAATATTAACTGCCCAGTAATAAAACATCAAGTTTGGTAACGCTAATCCTCCATTTATTTTAGACTTACATAAATGTTTTTTATTTATTCTATGAATCTTATAATCCCAAATAAAATTCGTAATTAAAGAATCTACTTTTTTTAAAAAAAATTTTGGAAGATATATCGGGATTAATTGAAATAAATATAATAATTGTGGAAGAAAAATCATTTTTATTGCATTAATTTTCCCTATCATCGAAATAGGTAAACTTTTCCAGTATGAAATATTCTTATTTAATTTATCTAGTAATGGGGGAAAATTAGATTTAAATAGAGAATTAAATCTTTTTGTAACAAAAATCCAAGATATTTAATATTTTCATTTGTTATCTTAAAGGAAATTGTTGTAATATATGTAACTTATTCATTGTTATAGGCATAAGTTCACTTTTATTCCAATTAATACTGTATCCTGAAAGTGATCCGAATTCCGTTATTAGTTTTAACAAATTTCGAATACTTATTTCTGGTTGAGTGATATAAAGTAATACATCATCTGCATATAAGGAATTTTATTCTTAGTATTTGCGGTATCATATCCATATATTTCCGGGTGTAGTCTTACCCTCTGAGCAAGTGGTTCTATTGCTAATGCAAACAATAAAGGTGATAAAGGGCAACCTTGCCTACAACCTCGTGATAAATTAAATTTAATTGATAACATTCGATTTGTTGTTATTCTAGCTATTGGATTTGCATATAATAATTTAATCCAAGTAATAAACTCCTCTCCTAATTTAAAAGCTTCCATCACCGAAAATAAATAGGGCCATTCCACTTGGTCAAAAGCCTTTTCTGCATCAAGCGAAATAACTACTAAATCTTTTTTATCACTTCTTTTCGAATATATAATATTAAACAATCGTCTTAGATTATATGAAGAATATCGTTTTGGTATAAATCCAGTTTGATCCGGATGTATTAATTCATCAACAATTGAAAATCTTTTTGCTAATATTGTTGTTAATATCTTTTGATCTGTATTTAATAGAGCTATTGCTCTATATGATCCTGGTTCGTCTAAGTCTTTTATTTATTTTAGGTATGAGTGTTATAATCGATTCGTTCAATGTATCTGGAAGCTTCTGTTCTGTATATATCTGTTCATATAGTGATTTTAAATATGGAACTATATATTCATGAAATGTTTTATAAAATTCCGAACCTATACCATCAGGTCCTGGTGTTTTACCGTTTTTTAATGATCTAATAGATTCTTTAATTTCATTTATTGAAATATCAGCATTTAATAATTTTCTATTTTGTAAATCCAGTCCTTTCAAGTTACATTTTTTTATAAATGCATCTATTCTATTTTACTTACTGTTGTTTTAGCAGTGTATAAATTTTTATAATATTGCATAAATCTTTCATTAATATCTTTAGGTTGTATTAATAAATCACCATTTTGTGATTTAATCCTATGTATAATTTTTTCCGCTTCAATTTTCCTTAATTGTCGAGCCAGCAGTTTTTGGGGCTTATCCCCAAATTCAAACTGTAATTGTTTAGTATGTTGGTAAAATTTTATCACTTGATCTGTATATATTTTATTTAATTTATATTTCAATATAACAATTTTATTATGTAATGTCGTATCTGGTTTTTATTGCATTCTGTATATCTAATTCCTTAATCTCCTTTTCTAGATCTTGTTGTTCTTTCCGAGTCTTTTTATTGTCAAATGCTTGTGAAGAAATCATTATTCCTCGAAGATATGCCTTAAATGTTTCCCACAATAAAGAACGCGATATCTCTGGTTGATCATTTATTTCAAAAAAAGTTTTAATTTGAGTTATGATATATTCCTGAGTGGCTTTGTTTTTTAAAATTTGTGGGTTAAATTTCCACTGTCTTAAATTTTCTATTTTATTATTAATTTTAATTTTAAAACGTTACTGGAGCGTGATCTGAGATTATTATATTATCATATTTAGCTTCATAAGTAAGTGAGATAAGTTTTGCATCCACCAAAAAAATAATCTATTCTTGAGTAAGTTTTATGTACTGGGGGAGTAAAAAGAATATTCTCGTCCTGTAGGATTTTCTGTTCTCCAAACATCTTTAATGTTGGTTGTTTGCATATATGCATTAGCAAATCACTAGAACGTGATTTGTTTTTTCTTTGTTTTGTAGATCTGTCTAAGTAAGGTCTAATGTACAGTTGAAATCTCCACCAATTATCAAATTATATTGTGTTAATTCCGGAATATTATTAAATACTTTTTTAAAAAACAATGGACTATCAAAATTTGGTCCATATATATTAACAAGAATTACTTTTTCTGTATTTAATTCTCCTATCACAATAATATATCTACCATCTTTATCATCTATGGTTAATGTATGCTTAAATAAAGTACCTTTACGAAATAATATTGCTACGCCTCTTGATTTATGTGTAAAAGAAGAGTGATATATTTTATCTATCCATTTAGCTTTCAACCTGTTTTCCGCCTCTTTTTTTAGATGGGTCTCTTGAATGTAAATTACATCAGCTTTACTTGCCTTTAAGTATGTCAATACTTTTCCTCTCTTTATCGGTTCATTAATACCTTTAACATTCCAACTGCAGAAATGTTAATCCTCATTCCCCGTATTTCTTTTTAAGTCTTGCATTTTAGATTTATGGGGATCTGCAGGATCTAAGGATCAGCGCGATAAACCCAACCTTACACCTGAACCCCGAGTGGATGTAGTTTAAATCTATTTTTTGCCCCTCATGAATATATCTCCCTTGGTACATTATATTACTCCAATCAAACCAAAAATTACTATAGATATAAAAGATAGAAAGAAAATAAATAGAAGTACTGTGTGTAAAAGAAAAAAGAACTACATCTAGAATCGATGTAGTTTGTGCCAGCCATATTAAGATGACTATATATCTAACGACTTCCGTCATCGATGTTATCAACACGACCAGCTCCTGGAATTAGGGAATTACTATTCCTTAACAATATTTTAACGGGGGTATAATATATATAATGTAAAAAAGGGGGGGGGGAGGGGGAATAATAATAAAAAAAAATAAAAAAAAAACCAGGAAGGGGAGAGAAAAAGAGAAAAGAGGAAGAATAAAAAAAAAGGTTCTTCCTTTAAAAATATCAATATCTAAAGCTAACTTAGAAATCTAACTAATATTAGACATAAAAAATACAAAGGCTATATAAAAGATGAATAACAACAATTAATTCAGTTCAAAAAAGGAAAATTAGTTATTAATTATTAGTAATAGTGATTAGTAATAATAGACATTCCTAATTAATAAAAAAATAGGGTGGGAAAAACTGATAATAAAACCGTATTATAATCTTAATGTGTGTATTAATTATTTTTGTTAGTTATATGTTAGAACTAATTATCAATGTCAGATATCCAGATGACGTTGTCAAATCTTGTTTTATTCCCCTCCCATTCCATTCGACATTGTCTATTCCATCAAGTCCAATATCCTCTTGAAGAGTCTCAGTAAATATTAAAAGTTCATGTTGAGTATCTGAAGATGGCAAAAAGTCAGTATAACTTGCTTGTAGGTATTCTTCAAGTCTTGAACTGCTGAGCAAACTCCAATGCTGTGTTTGGGGTCTTAAAAAAGTACTCCACTTTCTTATAAGAAACTCTCTTAAAGTCGCTGGGTAGTTCAAACCGTATCTCAGATTTTCTACTCCACGCATAAGACTTTTGGCTTCATTGAATGCTTTTCGTTTCCTGGCGACCTCTGGTGGATAGTCTCGATAAATACTAATCCTTTGACCTTCAAATGTCAAGTTTTTAGTTTTCGAAGCTTTCCGCATAATCTCATCCAGAACAAAATCAAAACTGTACTTTAATGATCATTTGCCTGGGAGGAGCGCCGGGTCTGGTCTGACGTCTACTGACTCTGTGAGCACGAGCTAATAAAGGCATCTCTTCCAGAGATAAGACTTCTTTGAGTAATTTAGCAGTGAACTCTCGAGGGCCGTCGATATTCTCTCGACCCTCAGGAATCCCTACAATTCTCAGATTTTGCCTTCTCTGATGTCCTTCTAGCTCAGTACATTTCTCGGCTGTTTTAGTCAGCATACTCATCAGACGTTCATTTTCTGTAATCAAATTCGCTGTAGTCAAAGCACTCGCTTCTGCTGTCTGTTCAAGGTCTTTTATTGCAGCCATCTGTTGTTTCTGCATTTCTTCAATAGGGTTTAAATCTGTTGTCAATGTCTTTTTTAATGTCTTTTTTAAACCTTTCCAGTTTTTTATCCAGCTTTTCCCTCCATGTCATTAACGTGTCAATAAACTCTTCTTTTAAATCATCCGACATTTTCTTAACCTTTTTTTCAATAATTGTGTTTGTTTCCTTTTTTAACTCCATCAGTTGAGTTTTCATCTGATTCATCTGTATATCAATCGAGCTATTTATTTGACTTATATCTTCCTTTAATTCTTCCTTTAACTTAACTATCTGCTGAGAAATAAAGGATTTCAATTTCCTCACCTTCCACTTTTGTCCCTGGTTTCTTGGACACATCTTCCTGGGATCGAGTCCTAGTCGACACATCTTCCTGGGATCGAGTTCTAGTCGACTCCCAGGCTTCACTTGGGCCTTCTCCCAGTTTCGGCTTTCGAGCTTTACTCTTATCTGTGGGGCTCCGTGGAACCGACATAGCTGTCTGATAACGTCACTCGGTGAGGAAACTACAAACAGCTCGTTGCAGGACAGCCGGTAAGTCTTCTAAAACCCCCGTTTTTAACAATTTTTTTGCAGAGCTGGCTGGCACTATACTCTAGGGCTCCATAGCGCCACCGGAAGTCTGTATGTTTCAAATTTATTTAGTACTTAAAATAATGTAAAAAAAGATTAATGACACTGCTCCCAGATTTCAACTTCTATGAGAATTCTTTCATGGTTGCTCAGCCAGCATAATGTCAACCCCTTCAATGACATTTAACGGCAACAAGCATTTGAATAGGGAGGATAGAGAAAAATCTCTTTCATTAGTAACATGATGTCCCCCTGCTGTCCTAGATGATCTCTTACCCATGTCTACTACGTGTCCCATAGTTCTGCTCTCACTCCCGCTACTCCTCCCAGGCAGATTAAGGACAGAGTTCCCTTGGTCTTCACCTTCCACCCCACCAACCTCTGCAACCAACACATCATTCTCCAACACCTCCGCTAACCTTGTCTACTACTCCTGTTGTGGCCTTCTTTATATTGGTGAGCAAGGCATAGACTCGGCAACTGTTTCGCCAAACACTCGTGCTTGGCCCGCCAAAGCCTACTGGATTTCCAGGTTGCTAACCATTTTACCTCCCCTGCCAATTGCGACCTCTCTATCCTGGGCTCCTCCATTGCCAGAGTGAGGCCACATCATCATCAGCGGTCACTCGAAACGAGTATGACTGTTCTCTCCTCTCCATAGGTTGTCTACTTGTGGGTCTGCAGATGTCTGTAGAGGCCAATCCGCGATCCACACACCTTTGTGCAAGATGGGCAGTGGAGACTGGCGGTGGTTGGTAGTCATCAAGCCCCCTTCTCTCTCTCCTTACGGTGCTGTCGCATTGTCTCTGCGACACAGCGTAGTTCCATTTCGTGACATGCAGCTCCTTCCTGTACAGATTTCCTCCAGGAACGCCGGTCCAGTGCAATGTGCTCCCAGTTGCTCGATGTGATGTGGAATTTCTTCAGACTGTTCTTGAAGCGTTTCTTTGGCTCGTCGGGGGCACGCCGACCTTCCTTCAATTGAGAGTACAGGGTTTGTTTAGGGAGACGTGTGTTGGACATGCGGATGACATGGCCAGTTCGTCGAAGTTGGTGCTGCATTATTGTGATGCTGGTCATGTTGGCTTCATACAAAATGCTGATATTGGTGTGTTTGTCCTCCCAGCTGATCCCCAGAATCTTTCGTAAGGATCTTTAATGGTATTGTTCCAGGGCTCTCAGATGCCTGCAGTAGGTGGTCCATGACTCGTCCTCTCCACCCTGTTGTATGGAGCCAACGGTTCATGTAGTCCAGCAGTTTTGTTTGAGCCTTTAGGTCCCGGTCTTCAAAGACTATTTTCCTGAGTGGCGTAGGCTCTGCTGGCACAACTCAGGCGATGGTTGACCTCAGAGTCAATGTCAGCTTTTGAGGAAAGAATGCTGCCAAGGTAGGGGAAGTGGTTAACGCTTTCAAGAGTGGTGTCGTCCACTTTTATAGTGGGCTGGGTAGAGGTTAATGTAGGATCTGCGTCTTCTTGATATTTAAGGCTAGGCCCTGGAGGTGTTCTGCAGAGTGTGCTGTAATGGCGCAGTCGTCCGCATACTGAAGCTCCATGATGGTGGTGTTACTGACTTTGCTCTTGGCCTTCAACCTATTAAGGTTGAAGAGCCCACCATCAGTTCTGTAGAGGATTGGAATCCCCTGTGGCAGCTCTTCACCAACGAGCTGAAGTATGGCAGCAAAGACGACGACAAACAGGGTGGGTGCGATGATGCATCCCTGTTTGACCCCCGTTTCCAGTGAAGGGCTCGGACTCAGAGCCGCAGTTGCTGAGCACTGTGACCAACATGTAGAAGCCTCAATATTCTAATGTACTTGTCGTGACAACCGTACCTTGATAGTATGCTCCAAGGAGCCTGGTGGTCTACTGAATCAAAAGCCTTGGTCATGTCTACGAAGGCCATGTACAAAGGCTGCCTTTGTTCACGGATTTTTTCCTGGAGTTGGCATGCTGTGAATATCATGTCTGCTGTACCTATGTTTGGGCGGAAGCCACACTGCGATTCTGGGAGTACCTCCGCAGACAGTGGTAGAAGAGGCCACATGCAAATTGGTAGAACACCACCTCATATTGCAAAAGGGGAGAGTAGAATGCTAGACTTAATGGGCCATCATATTAATGGTAGAAAACCCAAGACATTAAACAAAAAACAGCCACCCATTAAAATGTTACGTTTAGTGTTCACTCAGTACAAAAATGGTTACATTACTGGGTACTGATTTCTGATCAAATGAACATCAACCAATACCTCAGGTAATTGCACATTTTTTTCCGAAACAAACTTTCAATGATTGCTATTCAAAAGCCAAATACTTCAGATCTAAACAATTGCAATAAATCCAAAATTGCAAGAAATATTCTGGTCAAGTAGCATCTATGAAGTGAGAAAGTGATTTAATGTTAAGGTCAATGCGTTCCACCAGATCTTAAATGTTAACTTCTCCATAGATGCTACCTGACCTGTCAATTATTTTCAGTATTTTGATTTTAGATTTATTTTATTATAATGATTATATCTCAGTAACTAAACCTAAACCTCACTTTTTCATTGAACCAAAGGTAAAACTCTCCAATGTCCAACTCCAATTGTTTTTTTTTACCTATGTATGATGACAATTTTTTAATATTTGGGTTCTTACCTTTTATCTGTGGGAATAACGTTGCCATTAGTTGCAGTACTGTCAGCTGCCTGGATGGATGTAGACTCTGCTTCCTGTGAGATTACACAAAGTTAGCTCCAACCTTCATGATTAGGAAGTACATGCAATGCAGTAAATTAAAAATTAGACCAAGAAGTAAGTGTTCCACATTCTGGAGAACGTTACAAGAATTACCAAGCAATGTTGTTGCTGGTCTCCTTGTGGGCTTTTAAGTTTGTCATTTTTTTCTATTACAAAGTTTTGCAGCAATGAGGAAATAACATTGCCTGCATTGGCTGTAACAGAATAAAGGTGACATTCCACCCGAAGTTGTCAGGAAATTATAAGACTACTAAACTTGTACAATGGTTGATGGTAAACCAGCAGTCGACAAACAAGATAAACACCACCAAGAAATAATTGGATTAAGAAAACTCAAAATAGATATCTGGGAAGTAGGCCATACTTGGCTAATGCAAAAGGATTTAAGCAGATTATAGGAGATTAAAATTCATGCCATGGATGGGATATGAAGTATTTCCAAAACTGTTTGCAAATCATTGAATATTTGGAACCAGGGAGGCAGTTCTGTGAGTCATAAAGAAGATGTTAAATCTAATTTCATTTTCTAGCACAGTGTGTAGCTCTCCAAGTGATGGCACATCAGTGACTATTCAAATGTAAAGATTTCAGCCTCTCAACCCTAACCTTGCTTCCGATACCCTCTCAGCCCACTAGCCCCCACTTAGTGAGTTTCCCCACCACCCTTTCGTCCACCACTAAAGGTTCTAGGTATTCCAATTTAGCCGATCTGGGCTTCTTAAAAGAACACACACCTAATTTCTGAAAAATAACCTTCATTATTTTTTTTCTCATAGCAATGATTTGCCAGCCATGACATGATCATAGTTCTCCACTACATCCTCTGGAGTAAATCAGATTTTTTCGTTACATCACTGAACTGTAGACGGTACTTGTACTGTGGCCAAACTAGAACTGTACGTAACATTAGAATAACCTCCTTGCCCTTATATTCTACACTTCTGCTAATAAATAACACCATCTATGCATTTTAACTCCCTTCAAGAACAGATTTTTCCAGCAACCATTAGGATCTTTAACACTATAAAACACTAACTATGAGCTTGGTTGAGCTAAGGACTGTGGGTTTTTTGTAGTGGTATTGGGGCTCATCATTGTTTTTGTTTAATTTGTGTGTTTACAGGACTGTTATGCTGTTGTAAGTAAGAATTTCATTATTCTGCTGTTGGTTAATATGGTTAACTCGGTATATCGGTTAACTCTTGAACACACCCACGGCAGACACCATTCTCCATGGGCCTATGCCCAGCCCTGGAAATCTGGGTAAGAACACCTACATTAGACTACATCTCCACTTTTAACATAATTATTCCAACCAATCTCCTGGATCTAGGACTCAGCATGCCCCTCTGCCATTGGATACTTCACTCTTGACCCATAGACTGCATTCAGTGAGATTAGTGGGAAAACATTCTCTATGATAAATGTCAACACTGGCACCCCACAGGGACGTGTTCTCAGCTCCCTACTCTGACAGTATGGCCAGATTTTGCACCAGCTCCATTTAAAGTTTGGAGGTGACCCCACTGTAGTAGGCCAGATGTTAAACAATATTGAACCGAGAACAGGAATGACAGAGAAAAATAAGCAAAAGTGTGTCAAAACAACCACCTCGCCTTCAATGGTTAGTTGACAACCTCAGAAAGTGGTGGAGTACATACCCCAATCTACATCAACGGTGCTGAAGTGGTCAAATGCGAAGAGTTCCTTGGCAGAAACATTACCAGTTTGTCCTGATCCAACCACACCAAAAGTAAGGCCAAGAAAATACACCAATGACTCAATTTCCGAAGAAGACCAAGGAGACTCTGCCCAAGACTGCAAGAAATTGCAGAGAGTTGTTGACGCAGCCCAATGCATCAGACAAACCAGCCTTTGCCTCCCCCACCCCTCCACTGTATCTACAATTCAAGCTGCCACGCAAATGCATAAGATTATTCTTCCCAATTAATCTGACCATCTATACTGTTTTCTGCCGTCTGAATCCTTTATCCTCTTGACAATTATACTGCCAATTTTAGTACGACCCGACGATATCTTAATCATTCCCCCACATTTACTTGTATGTTATAAGGTAGATAGCAAGCAAAATAAATCCTTGGTTTTTTTACTCAAGGGAAAAAAACAGCAAAGAGAGGCTAAACACACAAAAGCTTCTCCCAGTTATTTAAAACTGGTATAGCCAAGTGCTGCGCAGAAGTGTGCAGAGAGCTCTGCAGGCACCAAAAGAAAATTGCGGCATAGATTTGTCAGGGTTATATTTATTCAAAGATCTTAGAAGTTCTGGATATTTTCATAAAAAATTCAAGATATTCACAAAAGTTCAGGAGGATTTAAAAAAAAATTTACACCAAGATTCATTTGTTTTTCCTCAAGAAACAAAAACTTGCAAAAGGGGATAGTTAAAACCAGTGGGATAGAGAGGTTTGACCTGGTAGTTCACTTAGGTAAGAAACAATGGCAAATGGCTGTTTCTTTGCTGCCACACTAGGATTTCACTTAGGAGACATTGGAAATACAAGGATGGAGTTAAAGGGCAAGAGAGTATAGGGAATGTTAAGAAAGACACCAGAATTAACAACTCACAAAGCTCATGAAAGGATTGGAAAGTATGGCCAAATGAAATAGGAATCGATGTGAAAGGTGAGGTGGTTAATGAATTAAAAGCATGTTGGCCTTCATAACAAGAGGATTTGAGTATAGGAGTAAAGAGGTCCTTCTGCAGTTCTACAGGGCCCTGGTGAGACCACATCTGGAGTATTGTGTGCAGTTTTGGTCTCCTAATTTGAGGAAGGACATCCTTGCTATTGAGGCAGTGCAGCGGAGGTTCACGTGGTTAATCCCCGGGATGGCTGGACTGTCATACGAGGAAAGATTGGAAAGACAGGGCTTGCATTCACTGGAATTTAGAAGGATGAGATGGTATCTTATAGAAATATTTACAATTATAAAAGGACTGGACAAGCGGGATGCAAGAAAAATATTCCAATGTTGGGGGTGTCCAGAACTAGGGTCACAGTCTAAGAATAATGGGGAGGCCATTTTAAACCGAGATGAGAAAAAAAACCTTTTCACCCAGCGAGTTGTGAATTTGTGGAATTGTCTGCTACACAAGGCTAAAAGAAGCCAATTCACTGGATTAATTTAAAAGTGAATTATATAGAAATCTAGGGGCAAGCAGAATCAAGGGACATGGGGAGAAAGCAGGCGTGGGTTACTGATTGTGGATGATCAGCCATGATCACAATGAATGGTGGTGCTGGCTCGAAGGGCCAAATGGGCTCCTCCTGCACCTATATTCTATGTTTCTATGTAAGAGCAAGTCTTAATATTAGCCTTATATTTCTTAGATCGATGAACCAGAAATAAAAAAAATAAGCAGCGCAGTACCTCTTCAGCCGTGGTCTTCAGCTTTTGAATTATCGCAGAGCACGAACCTGGCTGTTAATAAATAAAATGTAGCTGATTAATTTACAAAAAAAACAGGGCAAACAAGTCTGCATAAAAATTGACATTTAGTAATGTACTTCAGATCCAACAGCATGTTAAATTGATAACCCAATTATTTAGTAAACATGTATTATTCAAGGTGAACTTGGCAGAAAATAGCTTTTATCTTGTGGACACATATCTGAACATCAATGTACAGTTGAGATACACAAAATAGGTGACGCTTTGGGTC
The DNA here is from genome assembly GCA_035221665.1 of Okamejei kenojei. Taxonomy (NCBI): domain Eukaryota; kingdom Metazoa; phylum Chordata; class Chondrichthyes; order Rajiformes; family Rajidae; genus Okamejei; species Okamejei kenojei. Next base: position 38,003,762 of record CM069152.1, on the reverse strand, counting down.
GACTGATGAAGAAGGGCCTCAACCCGAAACATCACCTATTCCTTTTCTTCAGTGATGCTGCCTGACCCGCTGAGTTACTCTAGCATTTAAAGTCCATCTTCGGTGTAAACCAGCATCTGCAGTTCCTTCTTATACAATATACAGTTGAGGTCAGCCACATGCATTCAAAGGAAGCCTTTTCTACCACCACTTTGCATAGATTAGATGTACAAAATTAAAGTGTGTATTTCCCAGGACAGGGGGCCAACAGGTGGATCACATGATATTACTGTTTATTTCTATGAAGGGTCATGAAACTGGAAACTACAAATTAAGGAAGTAGCTTTAAATCAGTTTGCCCAATGGGAAATATTTTCTTAAAAACATTGAGCAAGTACAGAGGCAACCAGACTAGAAAGTTTAATTATTGCATATTGAGTATGGTTTTGAGATTGAGGTGTGCAGCAGCCCCAGTTTGAAGGCAACAACACAAAATTCTCAGGCAATTTTCCCATGACTGCAAATTTTCAAACACCTGGTGGTAAAATATATAGGTTGAAACTATATTATGCTACAAATGATTTCAATACATTCCCCAGTGTTAAGATATTTGATTTAATGCGTTATTACTAGCTTTAAAATACCATGAAGAATACACCACAAATGTTAACCAATTGCTTATGAACATCAACTGGAAAGTTGCATATTCCATACTAAAAATAATGCAGTATTAACAGGAACGCATCAACTGCCCCCTCCTCCCCCCCCCTCCCCCATCCCAAAAGAACAGATTTCAGGTAGTCCACAGTTTATGGAAATCCGACCAATGTACACTTGAATAAGCATTTGGGAGACCAGCAGAATGCATTTGCCAGCTGCCCCGAGCTGTGCGCAGCGGTTCTTGACGCTAGCTGGAATTTTGCCACCAAATCCAGGGAGAATTAATTCTAAGTAACATATTGACGATCATTTTGTTAAATACTATCCTGAGACATGCCAGTCTGGTCACCAGTTACATCTGTCCGCCAATCTATCTATCTATCTATCTATACATCACTAAAACTCTCATCTTGTTTGTTTGTTATACCTCTATTTGTGCAAAAACAGTACACGAGAGGGCTACGATTTTTGGCCACCATACTTACCATTGACCTGTGCTGTAAATGCACCGTTTTGTTCAGATCAATGGTATATTTTAAAAGTTATTAAGGTTTTTAAAAAAAAGTTAAAACAGCGCCACACCCGCGCATGCGCAGTTGGGGGCGATTTCCATGTGTGTCTTTTATTGGCGTCGCAAAGAGCACCCGACGGGTCATCCGCCGTGCCTGCGCAGTTGGGGCCTTTCCAGAATTGAGATCGGGGCAGCGGCAGGCGAGACGCGATGATCCAGGGCCTGGGCGCTGAGTCTGGCGGCGACGGCTGGCTCCGGCCGTGGCGAGGATGCGAGGCCTAGGCTTTGAGCCTGGTTCTGAGGCCGACGGCTGCTGCTCATCCGCAAGGAGGGAGATAAGTGGTACCCTCGAGATCCTGGGGAGGGAGAGTTGGGATTGAGGGAGAGGAGGGTGGGGAAGTCGGGGAGATAAGGAGGGAGAGTGGGGGTGGAGATGGAATAGAGGGAGAGTGGGGGAGGTGAGGATGGATAGGGGAGATGGAGTGGAGGAGGTATGGGATAGAGGTATAGGAGGGGTGTAGGGAGAGGGGGGGGGGAGTTATGAAGTGAGGGAGTGAGTGACTGAGGGTAGGGGAAAGGTAAGGGAGGAATGGGTGAGGGAGGGATTGTAGAGGGGAGGAGGAGAGAGGAACAACGAGGGAGGGTAAAGAGGAGGGGGAGAGGGTGCTGGGGGATATGGGGAAATGAGCCATGTCTGCAGTTGGGTGCTATGGGTGAGTGGTGGAATATTGCATTGGGGGAGCAGACCCAATGGATCTGCACTTAGTCAAGTCCTTTTTAAAGCTGTCAACAGCAATCTTCATGAGTATTCTTTCAATAACGTTAAACAATGTTAGAATACCATCTTTGTTAAAAGGGGTAGAGCAGACAGTAGGAAACCCTTTTCCTGCAGCTGAGGTGTCAAAAAACTAGAGAACATTACTGGTCACAGCCATAAAAGTATACAGCACAAAAGTGGGCTCTTCGGCCTACTCATTCATGTCAACCAAGTTGGCTAACTGAGCTAGTCTCACTTGCCTGTGCCCAGCCCATCTCCTTCAAATCAATTCCTATCCATGTAGGTGTCCAAATGTCTTTCAAATGTTTTAATTATAAAAGTGTAAGAGTCCAGTAGTACAGTGGATGGGAGGAATCTGGAACTGAGTGGATGGTGGACAAAGGTACTCTCACATTTACATATCTAGCAGTCACTTGAATCATAAGTGTTTTGACGTTTATGGACTAAGTGATGGTGAATGGATTACCACAGCACCACCACAGATTTTTCCAGCAACGTGGTCAGGACCACACCTCCTCCCCCTGAAAATGTGGTGCCTACGTTGGGCGAGGTGGCCGGTCTCCCGTATTTGCACCCTGCGGCCAGGGCTGTGGAACTGCCTGGCCGGAGTCAGCAGATCTGTTCCCAAGGCCGACTTCCACGCCTGATGATCAGTGGATCAAATTTGTTACCTGCAGCCAGGACTGGAACTCCGACCCAGCCGGAGCCAGCAGATCTATTCCCATAGCTGACTTTGTGGGCCGGTATCTCGGCCCCCCCAAGATAGTGACCTCTGTTGGTCTGTCAAAATGGATAATCCAGAAAGGCCCTGGATCCAAAGGTGCTGGAATATCAGTGGTGGACATGGTGGGCCAATTTGCCTGTTTATGAGCTTCATGACTATGACTCCAAGTATTAAAATTATTGAATAATAAGTGCCAATGAAGTACACCCAATATCATAGGGCCCAGTAATATTCAGTGCTTGTTTCCTGACAGTGAACCCCAAGTGTTACCTATGTAATGCAAGACAGTTGAATGTTGATTCATAGTTTTCTATTTAGATTAACTACAATCTCAGCTAGACACAAGGTCTTTCCAAAAAGAGGGAAAAGTATAAACAACAAATGTCAAAGTATGAAAATAGAAAACAAAAAAAACACAGGTGACTAAAGCATTCTGCCTTCTAGAGTTCAGCTTATTGCTGGAAAAACCTGCACTACTAAACTGTACACTAAATGCATCCTCTTACCTTCTCAGACTGACTGAGCAGAAAATGATGGAAGTGAGGGTCGTCCTTTACTAGCTGTAATTAGAAAAACCAAATCTGAGCAGGATAATCATACTTTTAACCTACCACGGCAGATCTGCGAGTCAGAGGCAGAATAGCACTAGCTATTGCCAGTCTCATAGTCGTAGAAATTTAGCAAAGGAAAGCTAATCTAAAGAAAACAGAAGCTTTGTAATGTGTTGGAGATCTAGGGAGAGACAAATTAATGTCAGTATCTTCTGCATCATTACTCTCAACTTGTGCACCAAAATACCTGATCATATATTTCCACTTTCATAATCATGGCTTTTACATTATATTTCTTATAACTTGTCACTGCACACAATCAATTACTTGATTTATAATAGGCAACACTGGAACCATATTTTGTGGTTAAAAAATATCACTAACATTATAGTATTTCAGAAATTTGAAACTTTATATTGCTTCAGTACATAATTATCCCCCCACTCCCATTTAGTGGAGTCAGGGAACCCTGGGGTTGCGCAGAACACGGGTGATGGTGGGGTGGGTCAAAAGAAGGGGGGGCAAGGCGGCAAAGAAGGTGAAACTCCTGGGGAACAAAACCCCCAGAGATAAGAACGTTCCATCCATCCCGTCACCTCCTGATAGGGAGTCCGCAAGGCCCATATTTCCAGCCAGGGGTGGGGGGTATCGGGAGGGGGGGGGGGGGGGGGGGGGGGAGGGGAGGCCACAGCTGTAGGTTGCTCAGGTGATCCGGTGTCTGTGAGTTCTCCCCTTCAAAAAAGGAGGTATCTCTCGCGAGAGAGAAATGGAAGGGGGACGAAAGGGAATCCTCCAGGGCGGGAGGGGAGTACTGTGGGGATGAAGACACCCACCCTCTGGTTCGGGCCCGGTCCCGGTCCCATGTGGTGGAGGGGATTCTGGAGGAGGGCGGTGATGGGGACCACTCGGGTGAAATGGGGAAGGGGGAGATTCCTGTTGGGGAGGGAAGAGTCCCACATCATGCACCTGAGGAAGCCCAGGAGCAACCCACCCAGGACAAGGGACAGAGCACGCCTCTGGAGTTTGGGACAGTAGACGGGGAGGGGGTAGGGAAAACCAGCCCCTCTCTCCATCTGGACCTGGATCAGAGCGACGCCCTGAGTCTGGTTGCACCACAGTCCACTCTGGCCCCAACTGGTGGAGGGAATAGACGCCCCCATTATCGATGGTCTTGACTCCCCGGGGTACATCTGGGGAAGGCTCCTCTGCCATTGACCCCAGGGTTATGACTGAGGTGGAGGAGAGACCAGCGGGTTGTGAAGAGGCAACCGCTGCACAGGGTGAGGCGGGAGTATCGAGCACTAAGGGTGTGTCCGGGTGTGGGGGATGGCGACTCCATCTGTAGTGATCGGGTGGAAGGGGACTCCTCGGACAATGTCAATGGATGTTCTCGCTCCCCCCGGCGCCACCCCGCTCATTCCAGTGGAGGAAACCCGCGAGTTAATCGTGGCCATCGAAGGACCCCAACATCGGCCCAGACTGGCCTCCCTCCAGTGGCCAAACTTACACGGGCTCACCAGCTCGTGAAACCTCAATCCTCAAAAGGAGGGCGAGAGTGGCCAAGGAGGTGAAGGAATGAAGGGGAACTACCGGCGTAAGCCCAGGTCCTTCTTGGACGACCTGGAGAAGGATGGCGAGGCTCAGAGCAGCGTTTGTTCCCGTTGAGGGTAGAGGGACCAGTAGAGCGTCCCTTGTAGCCAAGATCTGGAGGGCAAGGAGCACCGCCACTCCACCTCGGGTCCATAGGGGGGAGGAGCGGCTCTGCTGTCAGCGACCGGAGGACTGGTGAAGGGATTTAGGGAGTGGGTAGGGGCTTGAAAATGTCCTGGTTGGGTTGCACCTAGGCCTGGCCAAGCTGGCCATCCGCGCGTTACGGCACCAGGCGATAGATGGCTTTGCCCGAGCCAGATGCTTGCCCCTTTTCCGTGGATATGTCCATACGGATTACAGATGGTGAAGAGTGAGATCGACCAATTGACCAAATGGTGCCAGCACAACAACCTGGCTCTCAATGTCAGTAAAAACAATGAACTGATTGTGTACTTTGGAAGAGGAAAGATGAGGACCCACAATCCTGTTTATATCAACGGGACGATGGTGGAGTCAAAAACCAAATTCCTGGGCATGCATATTTCTGACAATCTTTCCTGGGCCCAGTAATTATAAATAAAGCACATCAACGCTTCTACTTCCTGAGAAGATTACGGAGATTCAGTATGTCAGTATGTGTACAGTGGAGAGCATATTGACTGGTTGCATAATGTGCTGCAGCATTCTAGCAACTTGAACGTCGAGGAGTGGAAAAGACAGCAAAAAGTTGTGAACACTGCCCAGTCCATCACCGGCTCTGATCTCCCCACCATCGAAGGGATTTATTTGGAGTCACTGCCTCATAAAACGCACACCATTCCTGCCCACACACTCAATTTCACCACTGCCCATTTGGGATTGGTGGTACAGGAGCCTGAAAAACTGTAACGTCCAGGTTCAGGAACAGCTTCTCCCTAGTTATCAGGCTATTAAACAACATAACCTCAAACAAGCTCTGAACTACAATAGACTATTATTACTATATATTATTGTTGCATTACTATTGTTTGTTTTTCGTGTGTTACATATGTGTGAGTGTGTGTGTGTGTGTGTATATATATATTATATATATATATATTATATATATATATATAGTGTCCTCCATAATATTTGGGACAAAAGACCATCATTTATTTGTTTGCCTCTGTACTTCACAATTTGAGATTTGTAATTAGAATAAATTACATGTGGTTAAAGTGCACATTGTCAGATTTTGATAAAGGCCATTTTTAATACATTTTGGTTTCAGCATGTAGAAATGATAGCAGTGTTTATACATAGCCCACCCACCATTTCAGGGCACCATAATGTTTGGGACACAGCAATGTCATGTAAATGAAGTAGTCCATGTTTAGTATTTTGTTGCCGATCTTTTTCATGCAATGACTGCTTGAAGTCTGCGATTCATGGACATCACCAGTTGCTCTGGTGATGCTCTGCCAGGTCTGTATTGCAGCCATCTTTTGCTTATGCTTGTTTTGGGTGCTAGTCCCCTTCAGTTTTCTCTTCAGCTTATAAAAATGCATGCTCAATTGGGTTCAGATCGGGTGATTGACATGGCCACTCAAGAATTGACCATTTTTTAGCTATGAAAAACTCCTTTGTTGCTTTAGCAGTATGTTTGGGATCATTGTCTTGCTGTAGAATGAACCACTGGCCAATGAGTTTTGAGGCATTTGTTTGAATTTGCGCAGATAGGATATGTCTATACACTTCAGAATTCATTATGTTACTACCATCAGCAGTTGTATCATCAATGACGATAAGTGAGTCGGTATCTTCAGCAGCCATACATGCCCAGGCCATAACACCCCCATCACTGTGTTTCACAGATGAGGTGGTATGCTTTGGATCTTGGGTAGTTCCTTCTGTTTTTTCTGCTATACATTTATGCGAGCAGTTCACTACTTCTAATACCACAGTACATGTGACAATATTGACTGCATTAAAATAGGAAACCCTGTAAATTTTCTCCCCAAGATCAAGCAAAGAATAAAAGCGACATTCTAAGCTTCAGTGCACAATTATAATCCTGTAGAATTTCAGAAACTAAAGCTAACACATCGATGCCACCACTTCCCAGATATACTGCCGTAAACTCAGATGTTTCCAGCTTCTGGGGAGGTACTGAAAGATGTAGTCAATCTATCGACAAAAGCATTTAGAGCTAAAGTGGTGTTAGCAAGTTAAAAAAAAACATTTACACCTCACCTTCCATTTTGTAGGCTGCAATTGGATTTGCCATCCCATCGCTTTACTGTGGATGGCTCAGGAAGAGAGTCCTGCGTTTCAAAAAAGATTTATTAATAACTGCATTATAAATACCTCCAGTGCAATGCATTTCTGTGAATTTAATCTCTTCATCTACCTAGTCGACGTTGAATAAAGAGCAAGTTTTGTGAAACCCACACATCCGCTCATGGGATGTTGTTGTGCATGACTGGACTGACAAATGTGCACCGGATATCTGCGAGCAAGTTACAGATTCTGTATGACACACTGTGAAGCTAAAATATAACCGGACACACCACACCCGAAACCCAAGGGACTCTTTATGAATTATTAGATTCTTCTCCCCAAAACCAACCGTTAACCTCTTTAGGCGGTCGACCCCTTTTCCTTGTATTGTGCTCGTAAATGTCCGTGGAGGAATTGTGTCTTTTATCTTCGATGAAATGTTGTTTGTTTTTCTCTTCTGACGAGGTAAGTGCAGATACCTGGAAATTATTTAGTGAAAAATGAGGTAACCCACCACTAATGCAGAAATCTGTTCATTGTTACTTGAAGGGAAGTGGCAAGGGATTTTGTAAAAATTCTATTTCAACCTCTCCACCCCCGATGAACTTTGTCTCATCCATTTGGATTATCGAAGATTGGTCAAAGTGCACAATTTAAAAAGAAAAATAAATAATCTAGGCCCATTTAAACAGGACAGAAAAGTACAGCAGAGGAACAGGCCCTTCTGTCCATAATGTGCCAAACATCATGCTAAAATAAACTAATTTCATCTGCCTACACATAATCCAAATCCCTCCATTCCCTGCATATCCGTTTGCCTATCTAAAAGCCTTTAAATGTCCTATCATATCAGTCTCCGGCACATTCCAGGCACCCACCACTCTCTATAAAAAAAAAGCATTGCCCCACGCATCTTCTTTAAATTTTGCCTCATTCACCTTACAGCTATGCCCTCTGGTCATTAACATTTCCACCCACTGGGAAGAAGGTTCTGACTGTCTATGCCTCTCTTAATGTTATATACTTTTCTCAGATGTCCCTCATGCTCTGGTGTTGCAGAGAAACCTATCCAAATCTATCCAAACCCTTGTTTTAGGTAATATACTCTAATCCAGGGCCGCATTCTGGTCAACCTCTGCTCGCTCTGTCCAAAGCCGCCACATCTTTTCTGTAATTAGGCAACCAGAACTGCACACAATACCCAAATTTCAGCCTAACCAATGTCATACAAATTTGTGTCATGACTTACTGAATCCTATACTCAATGCCTTGAACAATGATTGCAAGCATACCATACACCTCCCTCGCCATTCTATTTACTTGCGTTTTACACTTTCAGGAAGCTCTTGATGGACACAAGATCCCTCTATACAATATTTCTGTTAGAAGTCTTGCTGTTAACTGTATACTTTCTCCTTACATTTAACTTTCCAAAGTACAACTCTTCACACTTGCTTCGTTAGATTAAACACTATCTGCCAATTCTCCACCCATTTGGTTAGTTAATCTATGGACCCGCTGTATAATAGTGTTCCTCATTGCCCACAACTCTTGCAGTGTGTGGTGTTGTGTGCATGTTTACTGACCAATCCATCTACATTCATGTCCATTATTTACATAGATCACAAAAAACAGATTGCCCAGCACTGATCCCTCCGCTGGTCACAATCAAATATCTAGCCTGTATTAGGCCCTTCCACCACAACCCTCTTTCTTCTGTTGGTAAGCCAGTTCTGAATCCCATGCAGCCAAGTCACTGTGAATTCCATGCATCTAAAACCTCTTGATCAGCCTACCATGGGGCACTTTATCAAATGCCTTACTAAAATCCACGTAGACAAAACACCCACGGCCAACTCTCATCGGTCATTTCATAAGTGTTAAAGACCACATATAATCAAGTTGCAAGACAAAATCTGCCGCTTACGAACGAACTTGACTTTCCCTAACTAGACATTCTCTTCCAAAAGCGGGTAAAATCCAATCCCACAAAATCCCCTCCCTCAGCTTCCTTACCACTGACACAAGGCACATGGGCCGACATTTCCCTGGAGCATCTTTACTTCCTTCTTAAACAAAGGAACACCCTTGCCTACTCTCAATCCTCCAGAACCTCACCTGTGGCTGCTAGAGATGATGCAAAGATTCACAAGGCTCCTGCAATTTCCTTAGTGATCGATCCCAAACAGACCGTGGAAATGTATCCCACCTGAATGCTCTTCAAGTGCTCCCACTCTTTGTTGATTTCAAACTTTGCCCCTTGCAAATTTGCATTCCTCACACTAATCTCACTGTCACCCGTGTCCTTTGCCAATTTTTTCAACATCTGTATGAATTCAAAAAGCTTGAGAGATATTTTCAAAACAGAGCCTCTCTAGCTTTCAGAGATTAAAGTAGTCATCTTCAAGGTTCCCATGGGTGCCAAATGATCCAAGATGATCCAAAGGATTCCCAAGAGGACTAAGTAAAGAGTTAACAAATGTAAAATACATTCAAATCCTATGAAAATTACATTCTCTCAAAGGAAATCAGCTGTTTGTTAAATTACACAAAACTTTAAAAAAAATCTTACATATTACAAGATGTACTTTGGAAATAACATTTTCTTTTTACCAAAGGTTACAAGTGAATTTAGCAAACCAATTACAATGATGCAATTTCTATTTAATCCCTAGGTAAAATTACATCTGATATTGTAGCACAGGGAATATGCAACACTTTAGAGATGGGAACATATGGAAATAATTAGATTAAAAATAAATACATTATTTGCACTGTGAACAAGGAGGAAGAAAAGCCGATATGGGTAAACTAAGTAAAATAGAAATTCTCTGGTGATCAAACACTGCGGCAAAAGACAACAATTTCAAAATGTTTGTCAATTTGTATGTAGAATGTCTCCATTCAGCGAACTTTTAGTGCCAGTCTCCCAGCAAAAGACGATAATCTAGGAGCCACAGGAAGAAAACTTCCAATACTGTTCCAAAGCAGACAGTAGCATTACTGGGGTCAGCAGGTCTTTAGCATCACCCTGCCTTAAACTGCAAATTAACTCCTCTTCTTTTGCAATCTTCTTTGTTCAACCAAATGTCTCAGTTTTTGCCAATCTACATTCCACACACCCGTGCTGTAGTTTAATAAGTTTATTGAACAGACTTTTATGGCTTTAAAATATCAAACACTTTTGTTATCTCTGACAGTGGCAAACCAAAGCATTATTTCTAAGGCCGGTTAGTATGTGACAATAAAGCACCATTGTACTGACGACACTCTTTCATCATCTGTGCAAATAATCACTTTTTAAAATGACATATCCCAGTGTGCAACCTGTGCAAAGTGACAAAAGACGGCATGAATAAATTGGTTATTTCTGGCATAAAAGGCTCGTGCTCAGAGGGATAGCAAAGAGATTGGCTCACAATCTATTCAATGATTTGGATTATGGAATGTGTACCATGTTCGTAGTTTCTCATGATACTAATCTGGGACGGCTAGCATGGGCTAAAATAATGCAACGTGTAGGATGGAACTGCAGACGCTGGTTTAAACCGAAGATAGACAAAAAAATGCTGGACATCAGCAGGACAGGCAGCATCTCTGAAAAGAAGGAATGGTGACTTTTCAGTCGAGACCTTCTTTAGAATGCAAAGAGGATTCAGGATTATATACTAGTTTCAGCGGATGGGAAAAAGGATCTAATTGGAAAACTATGTAAAAAAGTAGCCATCTACTATAGTTCAAAGAAGTCGCCTCCCTGATCCAGCAACCGTTTGTTTCCATTTCACCTTTGTCACTATCTCACCCATCTGCAGCGATCAGCCCACACACCTCTCCATCAACTTGCTCTCCTTTACTCCATCAGTTCCGGAAAAAAAAAATGGTAATCTATTCCCTCCACAAATTCTGCCTGGCGAGTTTCTCCAGTACTTTGTTTTTTTGATCTGAAATATTGCCTTGGGTCTTGTCTCCCTCGGACGGATATACTTGCAATAGGAGGTAAAGTGAAGCGCACTACATTGAGTTCTGGAACAAAGGGTTTGTCTAATGAGGATAGATGAGACAGAATAGGGAGCAAAGGGAATAAGGTGATCTCATGAAGCAAAGAAAATTCTATTGATAGAGCTAAGAGTCAGCCACAAAATAACAGATCATCCATTTAGAGCAGAGATTGAAAAATAAATTTCACAACCGCAGGATGACTGTACCTTGGAATTTCTCTACCTTTGTGGAACGAAAGCACTGCAATAACATAATCAGGACATGCACAGGCAATTTTGTTCTGTTACCTCCCACTGGAATCCCCCATTCTTTGCAATTCTCAGGATGCCAACCTTCCAGAGCACAAATCAGTAATCAAGGCTAAAAATCAGTAATTTGGAGACAAAAATCAGTAATTTTTTGCGCAAAGCATTTTTTTTCTGCATGATGGCAAGCGCGGCGGCTCCCACAGGCAAGCGGATAGCGCATAATGTTAACGTTAACATACCTGTATGTTCATTGAGTTGGTTATTACATAAACATGTATTAACTCACCATTGAAATGCTCTATTGAAAGACTGATGAACGAGTTCATTATCAATATGTCTTGATATGTTTATACACACCACTCACACATATATACGCGCACACACACACACACACACTCACACACACAGACACACTCCACAGACACAGACACACAGACACACTCACCACAACGACACACTCACACACACAGCACACTACACCACTCAGTGTTGAAATGGGTTTAGAACTAAGGGTACTCTGGGTTCCGTGAACTGGAGGTTTGGGAAGGAGGGGGGGGGGGGGGGGACTCTGTCTCTGTCTGTGTGTGTTGGCTGCAGCCTTCGTCGCTTTAGTGAGGGAAGCAGGTCGGTGATTGTCAAAAGTGCCCCTAGGAGATCTGTCTGATGGGCTGCCAAGTGACAGCGAATTATGTGATTGTACACAATTGCCCTGGAGACGGCGGCTGATTGGGCGGGAGGAGACCGGTATATTGATTGGCGGGAATTATAAGGGTAGCTGGTCGGTGATTTGGACGCCAACCCCCACTTAGAGGGACAGTCGTTGTTGGCCACCAAATAAACTCGGGCGCGAAAAAATAAAAATAGGAAAACAATATAAATCGAAATTAGATTTAAATCGGAAGAATATCATGCCTGATTCTGCCAGCAAAGATATAGTATCCGCTCTAGATCTTTGATCTGCCAGCTCTTCCTAGTGAACACGAACCTGGCACGAAAAACTCGTAATCCTTTCCCTCACAGATGCCGCGAGCCGTGAGTTCCTCAGCCACTCTGTGTTTTAGTATTATAATAATCTTTGAAATTTAAGTTAGATATACAAGTGGGTAACTCAACGGGAAGGACAGCGACTGGAGAGAAGCTCTTTTTAGATGAAAGATGAAACTCTCGTCGGTGAGAGTACTTGTGATTATCTGCAGATGGATTTCTCGACCAGAAAAGTCATCCACTCCCAGAGCCGGCGCCCGTCCACTGAGCCACCCAGCCCCCCCACCCCCCTTTAATTTCCGTACTTTTCTATAGCTGCCGCCCATTTGATGTCTTCCTGCACCCTGCTCTTGGTCCGGACAGCGCCGATCTGCGATGTGTGTGTGTGTGTCGGAGTCTGAGCGGGAGAAGCGCCGGCCACAAGATTGAGTGAATGCATGGACAGCGGACGAAAGCAACCATCGTAGAGCGCAATAGGTCGACATTTTGGGCAGAGACCCTTCTCAGACTGACAATCATGGGAAAGGGAAACGGGAGGCTTATCTCCATTGTTTGTCCTTAAGTGCCATCTATATCTATTGTTCTCTTTCCCCTGACGTTGAAGAAGGGTCTCAATCCGAAATGTCATCTATGGATCGTTCTTTTCGCCCGTCTGTCCGATTTGTTCGCTCGTCCTGATTAGGTTCTAGCGCAGGATTAAAGCTGGGAATTCATGCACAGGATGGAAACTGGAAAAAAACTGGAACGTAGGAGAACGTTTGTACCTCTGCGTACCCCCCCCCATGTCATCCACTGGCATACACTCGCAACACACACCCCTCACTCACACACTCCCAAACACAACCACAACAATTTGTATGGCTAACTTAAAATCGGCAAAAAATCCGGGATTTACGATATGTAAAAATCGTACCGCCGTAAATTGGCCAATTTTCCGTCGGAAATTACGGGGAAATCCGTACAGTTGGCATATCTGAATTCTACCAGCTACTGTACAAAAACATGCGCCTGGAAAAATCATCACTATAGATTCAGTTTCTGAATGAGGGAGAAACGTCCCATGACGAAGAGTTGAGTATGATTGCTCTGTTTAGTTTAGAAATACAGCGCGGAAACAGGTCCTTCGGTTCACTGAGTCCGCCACCAACCAGCGATCCTCGCACACTACCACTATCCCACACACATATGGACAAATTACATTTATACCAAGCAATTTAACTACAAACCAGTATGCTTTGCAGTGTGGGAGGAAACCAATGATCTCAGAGAAAACCCACGCAGGTCACAGGGAGAAGTACAAACTCCATAGCAACGGCACCTGTAGTCAGTGATCGAACGTGGGTCTTGGGCACTCTAAGGCAGTTAGCTCTACACTTATGCACCCGTTAATGCCCATATTATTGTCATCTCACTAGTATTTTAAGAAAGGGTTAGCGCTTTTTTAAGGCATTATAACTTTGACAGGAATTGAAAGTTAACAGGACAGTTAATTTCCTCCAGCTGAAGAACCTTAAACCAGAGGACAAGTTGATGATCATCTAAAATTGTGTTATTTTCCTTTGTCCTAGGGTGTAAACTCCTTCGAATTATCTACTCTGGAAAGCTGAGGTTCTCAGTCATTGGAGTATTGCATAGTAGAGATAGATATCTAAATGAGGCCACCAAATTAGACAGGATAGATGGCTTGGGGCAAGGTCCAGCCCATATCTTAAAGATTGTGAAAGACGTCAGGGCAAAATTACCTTTTACTTTTGTTATTTAAAATGTATGAAGTGAACGTGGGCAAGAGCGATAAGACTCTGCGCTAAATATAAAATTCTAAGTCTAAAGCTAGCTTGGTCTTGCATTTTATCACAATCAGTCAAAAGTTGCATTTCCCAAGTAAGCAATTAAAAAGGCAGTACATATGGATCCAAATGGAGTTAGCGGTAATGATGTTTTGTTGCATTTATTAAAAGCATTAAATGGCCAGTTTTCTGGCATTACCCAACTTCAACAAACACCATATACACAAATGTTTTAAGAAGGAACTGCAAGTTGCTGGAAAATCGAAGGTAGGACAAATGTGCTGGAGAAACTCAGACTATCAGTGCGAAGGAAATAGGAAACGTTGCGGCCCCGAAATGTTGCCTATTTTCCTACGGTCCATAGATGCTGCCGCACCGCTGAGTTTCTCACCACTTATGTTACCCCTTATACACAATGTTTACCTTGGATTTTAATGGAAGTCCTCAACCGCATCCACTGCCTGTTGAAAAGAGTTTCCTTGGTGAATTTTTTCATTTCCTCCTTGTGAAGGGGGGGGGGATGGTAGATTTAAGCTGGTCAACTTTGATCCATGCACTGTCGGAGAGTCAAGAGTATTTAATTGTTATACGCATGGTAATTGATCATAACATTCTTACTTTGATGCAAGCTTTACAGGCCCATTGATGCAATAAACCATAAACCAAATTCTTTCCTGAGAGTTCAATTTACCACAAGGCTGTGAGGCAATGAGTCAGTTTTCTGGTCTATACTGTACATCTGTGAAGATTTATGTTTTGGCTCTTTCAAATTCAGATTATCAATCTCCTCTTCTGTACTCTGATTTCATCATTCCCTGATATTGGTCCAACACAAGTGGGTATCATCAGCAAAAATTTAAGATAGCACTGAAGCCTTTCCTGGCTATCGTGTCATGGGTTTATAGGGAGAGTAGGAGTACAGGATGAGCACCAGCCTGGAGGGC